>CM019160.1:20111867-20449771 GCA_009733165.1 Naja naja | reverse complement strand
GACCTTCTAGCAAAAACATGTTTTTTAAGTGTTTCAGATATCAAACTATTGTGATTTTTTAAGGGAAAGGGATACATCAGAGAAGTGCATTAAACCTGCTGATTTGAATGTTAGCTGAAATAAGTTTTTTTAAAAAATCAGAACACTACTTTTTGTAGTCTACTATTGAATGACTAGGGATTGGAAGCTGCCAGAGCTTGCAATAGAACTGATGGCTTGCGTTTCCTATACGGCTCAAGGGAGAGAACCCTAAAAAGAAGTTTTCTCATGATAGCATCATGGTGAAGAGATGTCAAAGGACACGCCCTAGAGACCCAATCAAGTATGTTCTATTCTTCCAGCAGAATTATACAGGCAGGCACTAAATCACCGAATGAGTTTCCATGGCTAATTATGGACCACACATGGGCTTTCATAGTGTTTCTCCAATAACATAATTGTCTTTTATGTGTTTTTTGCACCTTCCTTCCTTCCTTCCTTCCTTCCTTCCTTCCTTCCTTCCTTCCTTCCTTCCTTCCTTTTCTTTTGTCTATCCTGTTTGGGATGGTTTACAAGATGACAAGAGAAAAATACAGTGAAAACGATCCATGTAACCAAAATTCAAGCACCAAGACAGTCCTGGTCCACTATCTGTTCCAAGTGTTTACCAAAAATGGTGAATAGCAAGCCAGGCCAGGAGCCCACTGCACTTAGGACAAGATATGCTATAGGACAGAAGGGGTCAAACTCGATTTCATTGAGGGCGAATCAGGGAGGTGTTTGACCTTGTTGGGGGAGGCAGGGGAATGGCCAGGATGGGTGTGGCCAGCTCAACATCACTTGGTGGTGGCACCTGTGGTGGCCAGGCAGGGCTGGGAGATCCTCCTGCAGCCCTCTGCCAGCTAAAATGGAGCTAGGGAGGGCAACATGCAGCCTTCCCAAGCTCCTTTTCGCTGGTAGAGCACCACGGCTGGTCCTTCACTGTTTCCAGGGTGGCCCTGCAGCCCAGATCTAAGCACAGATCCATCCCCAAGCCTTGAGTTTAACACCCTTGCTATAGGAACAGTTAAACCAACCCCTTGAATTGGCCCTGAATGCCTGTTTGAAACCAATGAGCAACAAAGAACAGGTGTGTCGCTATTACTTACTCTTGATAATAGCTGGGCTATTGCATTTTTCACCGAAGACGAAAGTCCAAGTCCTTTTGAAGGGCAGCCCGTTGAATATGTTTTGAAGCAGCAGAACCACATGTAGGCAAAACAAATTTCATGCAGTCAGTTTCTTCTAAAAACATCTGAGAATCAGAGGTGCTATTTTAGCTAACAATGCTAGATCTTATGCATCTGGGTCACAACATGTCTTCTTGCAACAGCAGGAATGTTGGAGCAAAAATGGGCATCAGATCGATGACCAAATTCTCATATATATAGAAAGTTACAGAGATGACCTTGGAGAAACCAGATAGTTGAAAAAAAAACATGCTTTAAATCCAGGAAACAAGGGAAACCTGAGAAAGAAACTCAAATGTCCTAATTTCTTGAGAAATAAGAGGGGTAGAAGGGAAAACAAGAGCCAGACTTTGAATAAGTTGTTAAATTAACCACCCCCGCTATCAAAGTGGATCCTGCACTGCAATGGAGAAACAGGCAGTGGAGCAAACAGCATGAGGGAAGGAGAAAGCCCCTTTCCCTCTTTCTTCTCCCTGCTCCTCCTTCCCTCGTGCCCGCTTCTCCGTTGCCCATTTCTCCATTGTAGCTGGAGGACGGGGATGGGTCAGGCCTCCCATGACAGCCAACTTGACCCTGGGCTGAACCGGTTGTTAAATTATTTGAATCCCACCACTGTAGTGTAGCCTGCATTACTCAGGAAGAGTTCCAGAAACCTGACCGGAAAAGAGAGAGAGACACAAACCCACATAACTGTTTGTTCTCTTGGTTTTTTGTCTCTAATTTAATTCTTGCTCATTTTAATTGTTTTTTTATATGTACGCTTTTTGCTGGCAGAGGGATTCAGGTGGCCGTCGCAACCAAAAATGGAGATCGGCAGGGCCTCCTGCAGCCCTCTGGAGCTCCATTTTTGCTGCCAGATGCACCGCAGGCCAGTCCTTCACTGTTACCAGGACAGCCCTGCAGGCCAGATTTAAGCACCCCATGGGTCGGATCTGAACCATGGGCCTTAAGTTTGACACCCATGACCTAGGAGAACTGCTTCATTAAAGATTCAAGCAAACATCCTGATGCCAGATCAGTCTGTACATGAACAAGAGAAAACTGGAAACTATCCCTAATGGCTGACAGAGATTGGCAATGGTTTCTAACTTGTAGCCTCGGACATGTGGTCGAAAGACATATAAGCACTTGATTCCAACATAAATAGATCCCCTGCAGCTGCCAGGTTCCTTTTGTAAGAGTCTTTTTTTCTGCACTAAATCTATTTATCTGTCATTGCTCTGTTTCCAGTGCAACTTGCTTTGAAAACTCTCACATCACCCAAAGTCCTGTGCAAACCCCCCATTCAGTCTGAGGAGCTAAATCGATTGGAGTAGTTATCAAAGACTTTGATTTCTAAAATAGGGTATATGGGTGCAAGTGCACCAAATGGATAAAAAGTGATACCACTGAATTAATTTGAGACCCAGGCTGATCTTGTGCTTTCTGTAATAAGATCAGTGCTTGCAGAAACACGCACACACACACACACACACACACACAAAATAAATACTATGTTGGTCAATCTTTTGTTTCACTGTGTATATTATCTCTTTCTTCCTTACATGTTTTCTTCTCTTCTTGTTCTTCTTTTCCTCTCTCCTTCTGCCTTCACGCTTGCCATCTTTATTTTAAAAATCGTGTTCTCATGCATGTTTAGACTCTCCCACATTCCCAGAGTCAACCAATCTCAATAATATTCTTTTTACCTCTTTCCTCCCCACCCCACCCTCAGACTCAAGGGGCCAATCAACTGGGAGACATCGCATCTGCTAAGAGGTATTCCAGAGTGGCACTCACCTTGGGTAACATAGCCCTTGGACTGGGGATTGCATCGATCATTCTAATTGCTATTTTGGTCATTGTTCCAGCATTATAGCTTTGACCACAGTTACAACAGTTCATCAGAGCTGCTTTGGAAATTACAATCCCTGTAGACACCATATTATCTTAAATTATTTCTGTTCTTAATACACAGAAGAGAAGTCAGAAATAAAACTGTCTAAAATCAAACTACCGTCTTTGAATTAATGTAAATCGTGTAAAACGCTTGGTGCAGAATTTAACCTTAGGCCGGTCCTTAAGACTTCCCACAAGTTCACACATGCTTTGCTGCCCACACCTACGAACTACCCCATAATACACTGAAGACAGTATTGGGCAGTCTGAAATCCTATTAATTGAGAATTCTGATTCTTATCGACCTCCAGATTGAAACAATAGCTTGGGAAAAGGTAAATGTATCGGTTTTGAGGCCATATGTGAAGCATTGGCTCATTTGGTGATGAGCATCACTGTTTATATTAAAATACATGTCATCAGTTCTAAATCTCATTTGTATGAAATGGATGCAATACACTAGATATGAGAACTGAAATCCCAATTTGTTGTAAATCTACCATAAGGTTATTCCTCATATTGTCTCTGGCACAATCTTCCATAAGACATTATCATTACATATATAGGACCCAGTGTTGCCATAAATCAAAAGTGAACAATCTGGTATCTTAGAGCTTCATGTAGCTTTCCAAATCCTGACACACATTTGACTCCAAATTGTAAAATTGAATGCGATCATAGAAACATCTCTGTCTCACCTTTCTGGATCATTGATTGTACTGTCACATTGCTCTAATTGTTGGAAATTATTACATATTATGCATCTGCCCTTCTGTAATTTGATAACATTCTTCTGTGCACTGCACTGATATAATATAAAGTAGGACTTCATTAAATGTATAAAGTATAATTCTGTGAAGGTTTTTTTGTTTGTTTATGTAAATTTATAATATAAATTTATGTGAAATAAATGCTATTTTGTGTTCTGCCCCTTATGTGTCAACTTCAACTCCCAAAATTCTCCAGCCAGTCCTGGAAATAAATGAAAATCAGAAATGTGAAAATGAGAGGTGGGACAGAACAGTGAATATGTTAAATGAGCTAAAACAGGAAATTATAATGGATTTTGATCCAGGGCAGAATGAGAGCTTAGTTTAACTGGCTCACATCCTATTTATTTATTTGTGTGTATGCAATTTTTTTTGGTCTGATACCAGTTATTATTCCATTGGGTCATGTACCAGTTGAAAATATCTATTGAGGCCACATGTAGTATATACACCCTGGAGAAAATATCTGAATGTTAAAACAAGTGCAAACTGTGGTAACCTTTCCTTTAATGGAAAATGGCATGAGAATGTTCTAAAATCAATATCTTGCCAATGAGAGCTACTTTGGTCACCACACTATAAAAAAGATGTTGAGACTCTAGAAAGAGTGCAGAGAAGAGCAACCAGGATGATTAGGGGACTAAACGTATATGAAGAACGATTACAGGAACTAGGCTTGACTAGTCTAGTAAAGAGAAGAACCAGGGGAGACATGATAGCAGTTTTCCAATATTTGGGGGGCTGCTGCAGACAGGAAGGGGTCAAGCTATTTTCAAGGCCAGACAAGGAATAATGGATGGAAACTGAACAAGGAGAGATTCAACCTGGAAATAAGGAGAAACTTTCTGACAGTGGGAACAATCAACCAATGGAACAGAAGTTGCCCTCAGAAGTTGTGGGAGCTTCATCACTTGAGACTTTCAAGAAGAGATTGGACTACCATTTGTCAGAAATGGTATAGGGTCTCCTGCTTGGGCGGGGGAGTTGGACTAGATGACCTACAAGGTCCCTTCCAACTCTGATTATCTGTTATCTGTTATCTGGAAAGAGGGGAAGGAAGAAGAAAGGAGAAGGAAGGAAAAGGAAAAGAAAGGAAGGAAGGAAGGAAGGAAGGAAGGAAGGAAGGAAGGAAGGAAGGAAGGAAGGAAGGAAGGGTCTGAGACTATAAGGACCACAGGAAGGAGGGTCTGAGGCCTTCATTCCATTGTATATGTCCTGCCATTTAGCACTTGGCCACCACAGGTGCTGAGTCCCTTGACATGAGTAACGGCAGCTGGAGCTAAGAGATGCCTGCCACCAAGGCCCTGCTCACTTTAGCCACACTCATCCGGGCCATGCCCACCTTCGCCCCCAAGGTATGATGACCCGTAGTTTCTCAAAAATAACACAAAAACTAAAACATGAATCAAGGTTTTGCAATGCCTTCAACTTAACTTTGCTGTTTCATTTGTCACAGTTTAAATTCAAAAGGTAAATAATGAAGCAAAAGGAAACCAAAAACAAACCACATTGATGAGAGTTCTGAGGCAAACCAAGATAATTAATCACACCTTCCTGGAAGATAACTGGGGAGAGTCCATGGGAAGAATGTCAACAAAGATAAACCTCATCCAAAGGAAGCACTAATTTGACTCAAGTGTCTGTGAACACACAGTTACAAATTCTTATACATATCTCACAGCTGCAACCCATGAGGAGGATCATGGCCCTCTCCTCCCGAGTAGACCATGCTTTTCCCTGATCCTCCTCCCTACATGCCCTAGGATGGATAGGGGATGGGCCTGGATCCTCCTCTGATTGCTCAGCCATCCTCTGCCCTTCCCAACCTCCTTCACCACCTCTGGAGTCACACTTCCACCCCCTCTTGGCTGTTCCTCCTCTTCCTCAGAGTCAGTCTCCACCAGGGACATGACACAAGGTGAAAAGCAACCCAGATGCGGCCCTCAATGAAATCAAGTTTGGGACTTCCGGTGGTGCAGGGAAGGTGAATGGCGGGGCAGAAGTCTGCTCTGAGGCTTCGAAAACCCGTTTGCTGTTTGGTACGACCCTCCAGGGGTGCACGGCTCCCAGAGAGAGCAGTGCCAAAGGCAGGAGACTCAGGGATTGGTGAGGGGGAAGGCAACCCCCTGTCGGATCATAGAGAGACCCAGCAGAGATCAAACAGCAATAGATCGTCGGTACTGTCATGGCGGTCCCGTAACCCGAACGACTACCAAAAGGGAAGCAGATAAAAGACAACCTGTGGGGTGAGTGATCAATTTGAAGGAGGAATTATTTGAGTTACTAACCAAGAGAAACAGAGAGAGAGAGAGCAGAAGCAGCAAGGAGCCGAGGGGAGGCGAATTAAGGAGGCAAAAAAGAGGGAGAGAGAAAGGATACCCAGAAGGAGCTGGAGATAAATCGTTAAGGAGGAAAGGAGAGAAAAGGCTCAGACTGTGGAAACCTGCTGCTTGGATATCAACTGGGGAAATTTATTACTTGGTCACATGGAGGGTGGGATCTTGTTCTGTTTTATTTTGCTTGGAGTTACGATCTTTTTTGGCTGGAAGGGAGAGAAGGAGACTTGGATAGCATGGAACAAGAGAAAGGAACCGAAAAAGTGGACTAGGAGTAGATAAGTTACAAAGTAACAAGACGTCATTTGAACTTGTAGATAAGAAATAACCAGTGTCTGGAAGGAAGTTCAGTGGGTGTTTTTTGAGTAAACGAACTGCAGGAAAGTAAGAGCTGAAAGAAATAAACTTTTCCAAGCGTTCTAAGACAGTAAGACTTACAGAAGTGACTCAGCAACTTCCGGTTGCTTTGATTGCAGGAAAAATAGACTGATTTAATTAACTGAATACTTCTTTACAAGTGTGCACTTGGGATTTGAAGATCAATTAAACAATAGTATCGTGGATATATAATTAACTAAATCAATTAATGAACTAATTAACTAAAACTGAACTTTTGTGGTGTGATTGATTTTTAGTTATAAAACTGCTTATATATATGTGCTAAGGATTTATATTTATATAATTTTTGATCATTTTAGGATATAGGAATATATTATTGTAGAGTATTAATATACTATTTTATAACATAGTATAGTACCCATAGATATAGAAATAGTTAGTTAGAGTGACTTTAAATAGTAAATATTGATATAAAGAAAGAAGGAAGAAAATAAGAGAAGTTAAAGAAGTTAAGATATTAACTGATAGAAAAGAAAGTACAATTGAGGATAAAAGATTTGATGCCAATTTGGGACAACATATTAGATTTATTACAAAAACAAAAACAAATCTTAGAAGAAATGACTTTGCTGACGACTACAACATTGAAGACAGGAAAGAAGATGACAGCTGCAACAGCTTCACCCTCATTAACAACACAAAAGACAATTGAAGAATCTCTGACAACGGAGAAACAACCTGCCATATCCAACGCCAATATCTATTCTATTCTACTCTCACTACAGGCATCCATGTCTACCTTGCAGGAAACAATGTTTAAAAATCATAGAGAAACCAGGGAAGACATAAATGAATTAAAACAGGAAATGGAGAAACTCAAAGAGGAAGTGAAGGGAGATATTTCAAAACTAGATAGGAAAATTGGTAAGATGCAACAAGCATTAGAGAAAAATGAAAAGACAATAAGAGAAATAGAAAAACGGACAGAACAGACAAAAAAGAACCTGGAGAGAGTAGATGATCAATTAAGAATGGTGAGCAAGGAAACAGACGACTCCTTGGTGTATCTCAAGATGGACAAAGCAGCGTTATACCTGAGATTTCAGAATATAGTAGAGACTAGAGAGGAGGATATAGACCAAGTAATGGCAGAAATCTTGGCAGAAGTTTTACAGAGAGATAAAGAGGAGATCCTGAAAGAATTGGACGAGGTTTATAGGGTGAGTACCAGCTACGCTAGAAGACATAAATGCCCTAGAGAGGTGCATGTCCGTTTTGTGAGACGTAAGGTACGGGACATTATTTATAAAATAACGAGGGAGGAAATAATCAAATATAAGGATAAGGAAATTATTGTCTTGAAGCAAATCCCTAGAAGGGTCAGAGAAGCGAGAAAAGATTATAAACAATTAGCAACTCTGTTGAATCAAAAAGGCGGTACATTTAGATGGTTGGTCCCAGAAGGAATGCTGGTCACGTGGGGGGAAAGGAAAATTAGAGTTGATACATTGGAGAAAGCACAAGACTTATATGAAAAATTAACAGGTGTGGACAAACAGACTAGTAAAGAGGAACTGGATCCGGACTCCCACGAAGACCAAACATACTCAAAAAAAGGACAGAAGTCGGTAGACAACTTAGAAAATAAACAACAACAACAGAAGGAGAAAGAAGGAGTTGTAACAAGACAACAAGCAAAAACTAATCAGACTTAAAGAAATGAGGAAATAAATTTTGTAGTTTAGAATAATATATTTGGAAAAGGAAGTAATTAGAAATTAATAGTAGTATATAGAAATAGAAAGATGGAATTAGAAGTTAAACTCCTATCTGCAAATATAAATGGTTTAAACTCTAAAATTAAAAGACAAAGAACTTTTGCAAGGCTAATCAAGCAAAAAATGGACATTGTATGTTTACAAGAAACCCACGTGTTAAAAACGGAAGAAAAATGTTTAGAGTGTAAGAAATTAGGGAAGGTATTTATGGCACCAGCGGAAGTGGGAAAAATGGAATTGCGGTGTGTATTAAGGAAGAGGTAGAGGCAACATTAGTATGTGCAGATCCCAAGGGAAGATTTTTGGCAATTGATATGCAAATAAACTTTAAAAAAAATTATTAGTGGTTATCTATGCACCAATCCAAAAAGAATTTTATAAATGCCTGTTTAATAAAATTATTGAATTAGAAAGAGAGAACCATTTTATCATAGGGGACTTTAATGCAATAATTGATTTTCAAAAAGATTATAAAGGGGGGAACAAAAGGGGAAAAGAAAAAAAGAGGCAAGAATTACCAAGGATTTGTGGAGAAAGGATAAATGAATTAAATTTGAAAGATATATGGAGGAAATTGAATCCCGATAAGAGCCAGTATACTCTTTATTCATATCCTCATCAATCATGGTCACGCATTGATATGGTGTGGATATCTGGAAGTTTAGTAGAGGAAGTAAAGGATGCAGAAATATTGACGAACATCTGGACAGATCATAACCCTCTGAATATAACATGGAAAGGGAGGAAAAAACCGAGGAGAAGATGGACGTTGGACACCCAATTGTTAAAAAATGAGAAATTTAGAAAAAAAATTAAGGAAGAATTAATTTTCTATTTTAAAGAAAACAACAAAGCAGACACATCCATTCAAAATCTTTGGGATGCTATGAAAGCGGTTATAAGAGGAACTATAATTTCATATTCAGTCCAAGAAAACAAAGAAAAACAAATCCAACAGAATAAATTACATCAAAAGATTAAAGAATTAGAAAATAAATTACAAGTCTCCCCACTAAATTCTAAAATACAGGAACAATTGATTTTATACAAACATAAAATTAATTTGATAGAGCAGGAAGATTTAGTTAGAAATATGAAGATAACTAAACAAATATATTTCAAACAAGCGAACAAACCAGGCAGATGGCTTTCCTACAGACTTAAAAAAGAAAAGGAGAAAAGATTTATTTGCCAATTACAGGACGAGGAAGGAAACTACCACCATACCACAGAGAAGAAGAAAGAGATAATATATAATTATTTTAAAATTTTATATAAGAAAGAGATGGTGGATGAAGATCAAGTAAGGGAATATTTAAAAGGGAAAGGAGGGATGTAAATTAGCGAAGACTTAAAAGAATATTTGACAAAAGATATAACTATGATAGAAATAAAATAAGCACTTATAAGTCAGAAAAGTAATAAAACCCCTGGTCCAGATGGCTTTCCAGCAGAATTTTACAGGACTTTTGAGGAACAATTGGGACCAATAATGGTAAAAGTATATAACGATGTATTACTAGCTTCTAACATGCCCAACACTTTGAAGGAATCATTGATTTCGCTAATCCCGAAGGGGGACTTAGATATAAGGAAGATTCAAAATTATAGACCAATTTCATTGTTAAATGTAGATTATAAAATTTTCACCACGATCATTGCTAACAGACTAAAAAAAATAATGAATAAGTACATACACCCAGACCAAAATGGTTTCCTCCCCAATAGACATATTAGAAACAATTTAAGAATCATATTGGACAGCGTGGAGTACTACGAAGCCCATCCAGAAAAACAAGTAGCTTTTGTTTTGTTTCCCAGAAGGCATTCGATAATCTCAATTGGCAATTTATGGTACAACAAATTTATGATATCAATTTCGGCACCAAATTTGAAAATATTATTAATGCAATTTATTCAACACAAAACACAAATATCATAGTTAATGGAGAGACCATCCAAACAATAAGAATAGAAAAAGGAGTAAGGCAGGGATGTCCGTTATCCCCTCTGCTCTTCATATTAACATTGGAAGTGTTATTAGAAAACATCAGACAAAATATAGGAATAAAGGGATTAAAAGTTAAAAATGAAACATACAAACTTCAACATTTGCGGATGACATGGTGTTTATCATAGAGGAGCCACTGGAAAGCGGGTCAATACTGGTTAGAGAACTTGAAAGATATGGAAAGGTAGCAGGATTAAAAATCAATAAGCAAAAACCTAAAATTTTAGTTAAAAATTTAACAGAATAACAAGTAACAAAATTAGAAAGGATTTGTGGATTTCAATCAATAAAAAAAAATCAAATACTTACGAATTTGGCTGATGGCTCATTGTAAAGCAATAAAAGATAATAACTATGATACTTTATTAGCGCAAACAAAGCAAGATTTAGAATCATGGAAGAATTTGAAACTATCGTTAATGGGCCAAATAGCAGCCATAAAGATGTCTATTTTACCTAAGTTCCTATATCTATTTCAGACCATTCCAGTGAAAATAGGAAAACCCTTTTTTGATATTTTAAATAAAATAACATTAAATTTTATTTGGCAAGGGAAGAAATCGAGGATAAAATTGAAATATTTACAAGATATGAAGAGCAGAGGAGGATTGGGATCGCCAAATTGGGAAATATACTACAGTGCAGCAAATTTGATATGGTTGAAGGATTGGATTAATTTAAAAAATAAAAGAACGTTAGCCATTGAGGGTCATGATTTGCAAAGAGGATGGCATGTCTTTTTGTGGGAGACAGGACACACAGAACAAAAATATTTCCATAGACATTTAATCAGAGACTCCCTGATATACAATTGGATTAAGGTAAAAAAAAACCCATTATACAAAAATCCCAATTTGGTTATCCACGATGGAAGCAATGATTCACCCAAATAATTTAGACTTATACAAAATGTTAAAATATAAGGACTTATTAGATACAGCTGGAAATTTAAAAATGATAAATGAACTTCAGGAACAAGGGCTACAAGTAGACTGGTGGGCTTATCTTCAAATATCCTCAAGATACAAGAAAGATATTAAAGAATTTGGAATACAACTAAAACCGCACTACCTGGATAAAATTTTATTAGGTTCAGACCAAAAAAATATTACAAAAATTTACAAATATTTATTAGAAATGGAATTAGAAGAAGAAATTGTAAAAGGGTGTATGATTGCGTGGGGACAAAATATAGGACATAATATAAACTTAGCGGACTGGGAAATAATTTGGAACAGAAATTATAAAATAACAAAATCGGTAACATACAAAGAAAACACATACAAAATGTATTATAGATGGCACCTTTCCCCTTCGAGATTGGTGAAAATATATTAAAAAATGAACCCCATGTGTTGGAAGTGTAAGGAGAGTGAAGGAACTTATTATCTTATGTGGTGGACCTGCCCAGAAGTGTGGAAATATTGGTGTAAAATTCAAATTTGGTTTCAGGAAATCATTGAAGAAAAAGTAGATTTTGAACCAGAGCTTTTCTTATTGGGAATCCTCAGAAAGAAATATGAAGAGTATAAAATATCTTTTAATACACATATTAACAGCCGCAAGGATTACTCTAGTGCAATGCTGGAAACAGTCTGAGATGCCAAGAGACCGAATGATCATACAAAAAATAATGAACTGTGCTGAGATGGATAAGTTAACATTGATTGTGAAAGACAAAGAAGATTCATTATTCTATATGGTGTGGGAACGTTGGTACAATTGGTTAGAACAGAGAAAGTAATGGGATTAAGAACTATTAATTAGAGAGTTAGACAGAGCAAGTATACTTGAGAAGGAGCTAATAGTATATAGAAAATGATTGTGTAAATATCACCACAGGTTGTTATGAATGTAATATTTTTTAATGTTTTAATGGTGAGTGTTTGTGTGTCTAGTTTGTCTTTTTTCAATGTAAGTTTGTTTGCTTTTTAATGCAATAAAAGTCAATAAAGTATTTAAAAAAAAGAAATCAAGTTTGACACCCTGATCTAAAGAAATTACCTTGGCAATTTTAAGATGCGTAGACTCCCAACTCCCAGAATTGTATTGGGGACATCTCCCAGGTTCCTCTCAGGTGTCATCTACATGGAGTCATCTACATGGCACCAGGACAGAGCTATCGATCCTTCCCTCCAAGCTGAACTGAAGCCATTAATGATCACTCTTAGGCTGCCATCTGTCAACCCTGAAGCTGACCTGACCGAAGCCATTTTGTCGCTGTAGTGTTGCCACACTGAAACTGAGGGATAGGGATGGGGGGATAAAGATAGCTGGGGCTTGGTAGCCAAAACAAAACACTTTCCCTTGGGAACCAAGGACATTTCCACAGGTGGTGGGAGAGAGGAGGAGTGATGTTACCCGGCAACCAGGCAGCACCTCAATTGGATCATGTGACTGATTGTTTGAGAAAAGGGGAAAAACTTCCCAGGTAAAGTGTCCACAATGAGTTCCCCTCCTTCAGGATCCAGGAAGCTGAGTGCAGCAGGATTTACATTCTGATGGTCCAACCTCCATCCTCCCCTGCCTCCCCTCCACACTCACATGACTGCATTTTGGCCACGCAACATCAGCCCATATTTACAGTTGTTTGCAGTGTCCTGCAGTCACATGATTGTGATTTACGAAGCTTCTTTTTACCAGAAACTGGTGTTTACTTCCAGTTGACTTCCAATTTCTGGCAAAAATTGGCCCACGGTGAACAATGGCTTTGCTTAATTACAACAGTTCATTTAGTGACCATTCAAAGTTACAACAGCACTGAAAAATGTGACTTACGACCATTTTACTCAGTTACGACCTGATCATAATTCAGATGCCTCGCAACCAACTTATGTTTATGATGGTTGCAGTGTCCCTGCAAGTCAGGGACTACCTGGCAGTTATAG
The DNA here is from genome assembly GCA_009733165.1 of Naja naja. Lineage (NCBI taxonomy): Eukaryota > Metazoa > Chordata > Lepidosauria > Squamata > Elapidae > Naja > Naja naja. The sequence goes on along the minus strand of CM019160.1, from coordinate 20,436,563 downwards.
GTTGGCCTCCCTTGTAAGACGATTGCAGAAGATGCACATCCGTTGCTTGGAGGAAGCTTTGTGCAATGACATCCTTATATGTTTGGTGACAAGGTTGTTTTTTCTTTTTCCCAGTTAGTGGGAGGCAATAAATCCAGCCAGTGTGGAAAAGATTTAGCAGTCAGTAAGATGGTGGAGGGAAACACTGAACCCAGAAATAAATATAGAAGGTGTCCAGACCCTGTCCCTGTTTTCAGTTGTGAAGTGGTAGGCCTGTTTGGTAGGAGGAGTTTCTCTAATTCATCATACTGAGAGGGGGAGATTGAGGAACTGGATTTACATCATCTGTTGCTAGAATATCCGTTCTTTACCAGTGCTGCCCCATCTGGTCCAGATCCCTCCTCGCTCATTCATTGCCATATTTCCCGCCACCAGACAAACCATATTCTATGACAATTAAGGAACTGTTATTTCCGAGAGTGGGGCAATTCTCCCCTAAAGTAAACCACCTGTTTGAAGCCAACCTACAGATAAAAGAAGGTTCAATCCATGAGAGGAGGATGTTAGCAAAGCAAGAGGAGTGAGGATTGAAAAGTGCATGCAAGGGAAAAGAGAAAAAAATCAGCAGGACTTGGGGGAACCTTTGGGAAAAAAAGAAGAAAGAAGAAGAATCTGCTGAGAAGTGAGGTGAGACATTGCAGAATTTCAAGGAAGGGAAGGAGAGGAGAGCAGGCTGCGAGATGAGCAATCCAGAGAACGAGAAGACATCTCAAATAAATGAATCCTTTCATCCTGGACAACAGCCTGATCCCAGGAAATCAGCTATTAATTCACCGCCTCCAATGTATGGGACATCTTCCTCTATGCCATACCAGTACCACGTTTCTGCTGGACCTCCTGGAGCCATATCTATGCAGCCTCAACAAACCATCCCCATCACAAATATCCAATCTGTCATTTGAAAACTCTCACATCACCCAAAGTCCTGTGCAAACCCTCCATTCAGTCCGAGGAGCTAAATCGATTGCAGTAGTTATCAAAGACTTTGATTTTTAAAATAGGGTATATGGGTACAAGTGCACCAAATGGATAAAAAGGGATTCCACTGAATTAATTTGAGACCCAGGCTGATCTTGTCCCTTCTGCAATAAGATCGGTGCTTGCAGAAAACATACACACACACACACACACACAGAATAAATACTATGTTCGTCAATCTTTTGTTTCACTCTGTATATAGTACATTTCTCTTTATCTCTTTCTTCCTTACATGCTTTCTTCTCTTCTTGTTCTTCTTTTCCTCTCTCCTTCTATCTTCACACTTGCCATCTTTATTTTAAAAATCATGTTCTCATGCATGTTTTGACATTTGTCTCCTTCTTGCTCTTCCACATGCCCAGAGTTTACTAATTATATGGGTCTCAATAATTTTCTTTTTACCTCTTTCCTTCCCTTCCCCACCTCAGACTCAAGGGGCCAATCAACTGGGAGACATCGCATCTGCTAAGAGATATTCCAGACTGGCACTCACCTTGGGTCACAGGTCCTTTGCATTGGTGATTATATCGGTCGCTCTGTTTATTCTTTTGGTATTTCCACAATTGAATCTGTGACCACATTTACAGTTCATCAGATCGACTTTGGAAATTACAATCCCTGAAGACAGCATATTATCTTAAATGATTTCTGTTCTTAATACACAGAAGAGAAGTCAGAAATGAAACTATTTAAAATCAAACCACAGCTTTTGAATTATTGTAAATCGTGTAAAACGCTTGGTGCAGAATTTAACCTTAGGCCGGTCCTTCAGACTTCCCACAAGTTCACACATGCTTTGCTGGCCACACCTACGAACTACCCCATAATACACTGAAGACAGTATTGGGCAGTCTGAAATCCTATTAATTGAGAATTCTGATTCTTATCGATCCCCAGATTGAAACAATAGCTTGGGAAAAGGTAAATGTATCCATTTTGAGGCCACATGTGAAGCATTGGCTCATTTAGTGGTGAGCATCACTGCTTATATTAAAATTCATGTAATAAGATCTAAATCTCATTCATATGAAATGGATGCAATACACTAGATGTGAGAACTGAAATCCCGATTTGTTGTAAATCTACCATAAGGATATTCCTCATATTGTCTCTGGCACAATCTTCCATAAGACATTATCATTACATATAAGACCCAGTGTTGCCATAAATCAAAAGTGAACAATCTGGTATCTTAGAGCTTCATGTAGCTTTCCAAATCCTGACACACATTTGACTCCAAATTGTAAAATGTAATGCAATCATAGGAAAATCTCTGTCTCAGCTTTCTGTATCATTGATTGTACTGTCACATTGCTCTAATTGTTGGAAATTATTACATATTATGCATCTGCCCTTCTGTAACTTGATAACATTCTTTTGTGCACTGTACTGATATAATACAAAGTAGGACTTTATTAAATGTATGAAGTGTAATTCTGTGAAGTTTTTTTTTGTTTAAGTTTATGTAAATTTATAATATAAACTTATGTGAAATAAATGCTAATTTGTGTTCTGGCCCTTATGTATGAACTTCAACTCACAGCCAGCCCTGGAAATAAACGAAAATCAGAAATGTCAAAATGAGAGGTGGGACAGAACAGTGAATATGTTAAGTGAGCTAAAACAGGAAATTATAATGGATTTTGATCCAGGGCAGAATGAGAGCTTAGTTTAACTGGCTCACATCCTATTTATTTATTTGTGTGTGTGAGTATTTTTTTTTGGTCTAATACCAGTTATTATCCCATTGGGTCATGTACTATTGTGCAACTCTTCCTTCACCAGTTGAAAATATCCATTGGGTCCACACGTAGCATACACACCCTACAGAAAATGACTGAATGTTAAAACAAGTGCAAATTGTGGTAACCTTTCCTTTAATGGAAAATGGCATGAGAATGTTCTAAAATAAATATCTTGCCAATGAGAGCTATTTTTCCCTGGGATAGTTAACCTATTTATTTATTTATTTATTTATTTAATTGGACTTGTATGCCGCCCCCTCTCCGAGAGGACTCGGGGCCGCTCACAATTAAAAGACAATAAATATTTTTTAAAAATTAAACCAACAAGCCCAATCACTAAAATAAATTTAAAATAAATTTAACGCCCCCCAAGAGGTCAGTCCAGCCCAGCCTGTTCAAACAACCAGGTCTTCAAATCGCGGTGGAAAGAATGAAGATCAGGAGCCAGACGGAGCTCCAAAGGGAGCTGGTTCCACAAGGCAGGAGCTGCAACAGAGTAGGCCCTTCCCCGAGGCACCGCCAGTCGACATTGTCTTGCCGACAGCACCCCGAGGAGTCCCCATCTGTGCGCGCGCACAGGGTGATCGGTATTTGATATTGGCAGGAGACGCTCCCGCAAGTACCCCGGACCCAAGTCACGAAGGATTTTGAATGTTAATGCCAACACCTTGAATCTCACCCGGAGGGCAACCGGTAACCAATGCAGCTCACTCAGGAGGGGTGTAACATGAGAGTATCGGGAAGCTCCCATCACAACCCGTGCAGCTGCATTCTGCACCAGCTGAAACCTCCGGATGGTATGCAAGGGCAGTCCTAAATAGAGAGCATTGCAGTAGTCGAGTCGGGACGTGACAAGTGCATGAGTGATCGTGTGAAGGGCATCTCGGTCCAGATATGGGCGCAACTGGTGAACCAGTCAGACCTGGGCAAAAGCCCCTCTGGCCACGGCGCCCCCACCTGCTCCTCCAAACTGAGCCGTGAGTCCAGGAGGACTCCCAGGTTCCGAGCCCTCTCCACAGTGGGCAACACCTCTCCCCCTATGACCAAAGGTGGAATCTGTTGACTGGTCCGAGATGCCTGTACACACAACCACTCAGTCTTGGCCAGGTTGAGCTGTAGTCCGTTCCTGCCCATCCAGATCTGTACCGCATCCAGACAACGGGTCATCACGGAGAGGGCATCACTGATTTGGCTTGGGGTGGAGATACTAAGCTGGCAGGAATAGCTAAACCCAAGAAGATAAGCTGAAGATCCAGATGGATCTTGACAGACTAGAACACTGGGCCATATCTAACAAAATAAAATTCAATGTAGAGAAAAGTAAAGTCCTACACTTAGGCAAGAAAAACCAAAAGTACACCTATAGACTGGGTGAAACCAGGCTCAATAGCAGTAACTGTGAGAGGGAACTTGGAGTCTTAGTGGACAACCAGCTAAATATCAGCCACCTGTGTGCAGCAGCAGCCAAAAAAGCTAATGCAATTCTAAACTGCATTAACAGAGGGATACAATCAAGATCAAGTGATGTAATAATACCACTCTATAAAGCCTTAGTAAGACCACACCTAGAATACTGCATCCAGTTTTGGTCACCACATTATAAAAAAGATGTTGAGACTCTAGAAAAAGTACAGAGAAGAGCAACCAGGATGATAAGGAGACTGGAAACTAGAACATTTGAAGAACGGTTACAGGAACTGGGCATGGCTAGTCCAGTGAAGAGAAGGACCAGGGGAGGCATGATAGCAATCTTCCAATATTTGAGGGGCTGCCACAGAGAGGAAGGGGTTAAGCTATTTTCTAAAGCACTGGAAGGCCAGACAAGGAATAATGGATGGAAACTGAACAAGGAGAGAATTAACCAGAATCCCACAATCTATTTTAAAACATGTGGACTTCAACTCCCAGAATTTCCCACTCTGTGCTTTAAGATAGGTGGACTTGCAGTTCCAGAATTCCCCAGCTGACATCTATTAAAATGGGTGGACTTCGACTCCCAGAATTGCCAGCTGTTGTCTTTAAAGATAGGTGGACTGAGCCTCTCCCAGAATTCTGGGATTTGAAGTCCATCCACCTTAAAAATTGCAGTAACAGTAGTTGAGAGATGTTGAAGAGTGGCCTGCTGTGGATACCAGTTTCTTTCCTTCATTTGGAGGATGAATGACCCCAGTTTAAAACAAACAAACAAACAAACAAAAACCAAGGAGAAATCCTCAAAATTTGGAGAAAATGGGCATTTCTGCCAGCACTTCACTGCCTGGGGAGTTCTGGGTGTTGAAGTCCAAGAATGCTGGCTGGGGAATTTGGGGCATTGAAATCCATGCATGCTGGCTGTGGCATCCACAGCAGGCCTCTCCTTAAAAGCTGATGTCCACCCAGCTTAAAACATCCTGGCTGGGGAACTCTGGGAATTGAAGTCCACCCACCTTAAGGCTGCTAAAGGTTGCTTTAAGGATGAAGGTGGCCATTGCAAAAACCTCTTTAATAGCCAGCGACTGGATCTTTCGTGCTGGTTTTAGAAAGGAGAAGAAGTGTTGATGAGAGCACTTCTCATACAAAACCACGTCCTGCCGGCTCTTGTCTCAACCACACAACTTCCCTCTGTTTACACAGCTAGTGAAGAGTGTGGTGCCGAATCAGGAACCACAAGAGAAGAATGAACAATGAAAACCCTGCTATACTTATGTGGTGTAGGAAAAAACAGGTGTGAAAATGAAACCGCCATGTGCTTCGCTGCATTTCCTGCATCCGCTCTGAAGCGGTCAGGTGGAAATCGAGCTGCTTTAGCAGGGTGTCAATAGGTGCTCAGGCACCAAAAAGAGAGCAAAACAGTCAGTGCATACACAGTATATATCTGTGTTTCTCCATCTCAACGACATGAAAATGGGTGGACTTCAACTCCCAGGATTCCCCAGTCAGCCATGCAGGCTGGGGAATTCTGGGAGTTGAAGTTCATGCATGCTGTCTAGGGAGTTCTGGGAGTTGAAGTCCAAGAATGCTGGCTGGGGAATTCTGGGAGTTGAAGTCCATGAACGCTGGCTGTGGAATTCTGGGAGTTGAAGTCCAAGCATGATGTCTAGGGAGTTCTGGGCATTGAAATTCATGCATGCTGGCTGTAGAATCCTGGGAGTTGAAGTCCATACACTAAAAGTTGCCGAAGGTGAGAAACACTGGATTAGAGATAAGGCAACCAGCCCCTTCTGTCTATCATCTGAGGTCATTTCTTATGACTATTTTTGACTCAACAACTTGGTTCCTTTTTTCAGTACTTAAATTTGCAAAATTAAGGCAATTCCTGGGTTTTGTGCTTCCTGCGTAGGTGCTTGGTTCATTTTCAATTTACAGCCACGAAGGTCAATTTTCAGCCCAATCTTGCATGATAAAGGGACTGGAGGTTAAAACATATAAAGAACGGTTGCTGGAATTGGGTGTGTGTAGTTAATGAAAATAGGGGGGTGACATGATAGCAGTTTTCCAATATCTGAGAGGCTGCTACAAAGAAGAGAAGGGGGACAATCTATACCCCAAAGCACCTGAAGGCAGGACAAGAAGCAATGGATGGAAACTAAAATCAAGGAGAGAAGCAACCTAGATATAAGAAGAAATTTCCTGATAATTAGAACAATGAATCAGTGGAATGACTTGCCTCCAGAAGTTTTGAATGCTCCATCACTGGAGGTTTTAACAAGAGATTAGACAACCATTTGTCTGAAATGGTAGAGGGTCTCCTGCTTGAACAAGGGGTTATACTAGAAGACCTCCAAGGTCCTTTCTAACTATTCCCATTCTATTCTATTCTATTCTTTCCTACCCTATCCTAATCCTTTCCTATTTCTATTTCTATTCTATCATTTCTAATTCTGTTCAGTTCTGTTCTATGTCCAAATTTACTCTATTCAGAGAAGATGAAGGTAAATCGTAATGTACCCAGAGATTTACTGACAACTAAAACAACACTGGTGTCATATTGCTGTGGTGTCATCCATTAGCCAACATGTGGACCATTTTATAATGCCTTGGTATGGCCACATTTGGAATGTTGCATCCAATTGGTCACCACGATATGAAAAAGATGTTAAGGCTCTAGAAAGTGTGCAGAGAAGAGCAACCAGGATGATTAGGGGACTGGAGGCTCAAACATACAATGGATGGTTGCAGCGACTGGGCCTGGCTGGTCTAGTGAAGAGAAGGACCAGGGGAGACAGGATAGCATCTTCCAATATTTGAGGGGCTGCCACAGACAGGAGGAAGGGGTCAAGCTATTTTCGAAAGCGCTTGTAGGACAGACAAGGAATAATGGATGGAAACTGAACAAGGAGAGATTCAACCTGGAAATAAGGAGAAACTTTCTGACAGTAAGAACAATCAACCAATAGAACAGAAGTTGCCCTCGGAAGTTGTAGAAGCGCCATCACTTGAGACTTTCAAGAAGAGATTGAACTGCCATTTGTCAGAAATGGCATAGGGTCTCCTGCTTGGGCGGAGGTGGGGTTGTACTAGATGACCTGCAAGGTCCCTTCCAAATCTGATTATCTGTTATCTGGAAAGAGGGGAAGGAAGAAGAAAGGAGAAGCAAGGAAAAAGAAAGGGAAGGAAGGAAGGAAGGAAGGAGTGAGTCAGGGAGACAGACTATAATGAGAGCAAGGGAGGGTCTGACGGAAGTCCTGCCTTAGCCATTGGCCACCATAGATGCACCTGACACGGGTAACCTTGAGCTGGCCACACCCACCCTAGCCACACTCATCCTGGCCATGCCCCCCAAGGTCAAACACAACCCAGATGCAGCCCTCAATGAAATCGAGTTTGACAGCCTGATCTAAAGAAATTACCATGGCAATTTTAAAATGTCTGGATTCCCAACTCCCAGAATTCCTTAATCTTAGCTACTGGGGACATCTTCCAGGGCATCTCTACATGGAGACATCTACATGGCACCAGGACAGAGCTATCGATCCTTCCCTCCAAGCTGAACTGAAGCCATTAATGATCACTCTTAGGCTGCCATCTGTCAACCCTGAAGCTGACCTGACCGAAGCCATTTTGTCGCTTCAGTGTTGCCACACTGGAGCTGAGGGATAGGGACGGGGGGTAAAGATAGCTGGGGCTTGGTAGCCAAAACAAAACACTTTCCCTTGGGAACCAAGGACTTTTCCACAGGTGGTCAGAGAGAGGAGTGGTGTTACCCGGCATTTACATTATCTGTTGCTAGGGGAATATCCATTCTTTGCCAGTGCACCCGATCCACATCCATCCTCATTCATCCACTGCCACATTTCCCCCCCCCACCTGACAAACCTTATTCTATGACAATTAAGGAACTGTTATTTCCAAGGGTGGGGCAATTGTAGTCTAAAGTAAACCATCTGTTTGAAGCCAATAGGCAGACAAAAGAAGTTTCAGTCCATGAGAGAAGGATGCTAGCAAGAGTGGGAGTCTACCGGTTTGGACCGGTTCTATAGAACTGGTTGTTATGGTCCTACGCAATTCAGAGAACCAGCAAATCATGCCCTGGGTGGCCCCGCACCTCTCCACCCACCCTTCTCCTTCTGCCCAGTCAGTCATTATCGCGCATGCGCGACGTCGCACACATGCCTGACATTGTTGACTGCCCGCCCAGTCCCTCCTTATGGAATTTCCTTTTTTTCCCTTCCCAATGATCAGCTGTGCTGGGATCCCCCTCACTGTCTTACTGCTTCACCCAGGAGGCTTGCCCCAGGCCCAGGAGGCAAAAAACGGGGGGGGGGATTCTGAAGAAGAAGAAGAAGAAGAAGAAGAAGAAGAAGAAGAAGAAGAAGAAGAAGAAGAAGAAGAAGAGGAGGAGGAGGAGGAGGAGGAGGAGGAGGAGGAGGAGGAGGAGGAGAAGAAGAAGAAGAAGAAGAAGAAGAAGAAGAAGAAGAAGAAGAAGAGGAAGAAGGAGGAGGAGGAGGAGGAGGAGGAGGAGGAGGAGCCATGCCCACCCAGTCACATGGCCATGCACAACTAGCCACGCCCACAGAACCAGTTGTTTAAAAAGTTGAATCACACCCCTGGACTCTACCAAAGCAAGAAGAGGGAAAAGTGCAACCAAGGCAAAAGAAAAAGATCAGCAGGACTTGTGGGAGCATTTGAGAAAAAAAAAGAAGGTTCAATCCATGAGAGGAGGATGTTAGCAAAGCAAGAGGAGTGAGGATTGAAAAGTGCATGCAAGGGAAAAGAGAAAAAAATCAGCAGGACTTGTGGGAGCATTTGAGAAAAAAATAAAGAAGAAGCAGAATCTGCTGAGAAGTGAGGTGAGACATTGCAGAACTTCAAGGAAGGGAAGGAGAGGAGAGCAGGCTGCAAGATGAGCAATCCAGAGAATGAGAAGACATCACAAATAAATGAATCTTTTCATCCTGGACAACAGCCTGATCCCATGAAATCAGCTATTAATCCACCGCCTCCAATGTATCAGGCATCTCCCTCTATGCCATACCAGTACCAAGCTTATGCTGGACCTCCCGAAGCCATACCTATGCAGCCGCAACAAACCATCCTCATCGCAAATGTCCAATCTGTCAATGAACCAGATTATTTGGGCTACTCCATCTTCACCCTCCTTTGCTGCTGCCTCCCCTTGGGCATAGCTGCTTTGGTTTTCTCTGTAAAGGTGAGTTTCATGGAGACAGGGAGAGGGAGAGAGAGGGAGAAGGAGAGGGAGAGAAAGATCACTTGACTTTGGGGATGCTATGAGGGTCATAAGTGCAAGGAATGGCTGTACTTCACTTTTTTTCACTGCCAATGTAACTTGAGCTGTTCAGTAAATGAAATAAGAAAACCTGTAACAGAATATGATTCCTTCCAGCAAGCATATTATATTCATTTTCAAAGTGTTTCAAATATCAAATTATCATGATTTTTTTAAAGCCCATACATCAGAGAAGTTCCTTAAACCTGCTGATTTCAATGTTAGTTGAAATAAGTTTTTTTTTAATTTAACAACCGGTTCGCCTAGGCCAGGGGTGGGCAAACTTTTTGACTCGAGGGCCACAATGGGTTCTTAAACTGGACCGGAGGGCCGGAACAAAAGCATGGATGGAGTGTTTGTGTGAACTAATATAAATTCAAAGTTGGATTACTTCATGTAGCCTTCTGGGAGAGCAAGAGAACCCTCCGCTCTTTCAGCTCTGCGGGCCGGATAGAACAGCTGAACGGGCCGGATCTGGCCCCCGGGCCGTAGTTTGCCCACAGCTGGCCTAGGGTCAGGTTGGCCATCATGGGAGATTTGTCTCATGTGTGTGGCGGAACTGGAGGACGGGTATGGGTCATGCCTCCCACGAAAGCCAACTTGACCCTGGGCGAACCGGTTGTTAGATTATTTGACTCCCACCACTGTAGTGTAGCCTCCATTACTCAGGAAGAGTTCCAGAAACCTGCTTTCTGATCTGAATGGGTTCAAGGGCTAACATCCCATCAGAGATGAGATCCATCCCCACTTTCTTGGCCTTTCAGAAGAGCCTTAAAACTTGGGTCTGTCAGTTGGCTTGGCACCCTGATGAGGACGCTCTATGCCGGAGGAGGTTGATGGGAAAAAGAGAGAAGACACAAACCCACATAACTGTTTGTGCTCTTGGTTTTTTGTCGCTATTTAATTCTTGCTCATTTTATTTGTTTTTATTACATATACACTTTTATTATCCTATAAGCTGCTAGGAATCTTTTGACAGTGAGGGGGGCATCAAATGAATAAATAAATAAACCTTGTCCACTCTGCCAGAAAATTTGAGCAAGAGAGATAGTCCAAAAAATTGCAAAAAAGTGTGAATACCTGTAACAAAGACCATGCAGCTTAGCAGGAATGTTGATGCCATGATTAGTCAGCATGTGCAAATAACCTTGGACAGGGGAGGTCAAACTCGATTTCATGGAGGGCCACATCAGGGTTGTGTTTGACCTCAGGGGGGCGGGTGGGCATGGCCAGGGTGGGCATAGCCAGCTTAACGTCACTTGTGTCGGGAGCACCTATGATGGCCCAAGCACTCTCCCACCCAAAACGGAGCTCGGGAGAGTCGTGCACAGCCCTCTGGAGCTCCGTTTTCACTAGCAGCGGGATTCAGGAGGCTCTCGCAACCAAAAATGGAGCTCGGCAGGGCCGCATGCAGCCCTCTGGCGCTCCATTTTTGTTGGCAGGTGCACCGCAGGCCAGTCCTTCACTGTTTCCAGGGCACCTCCATGGGTCAGATTTAAGCACCCCATGGGCCGGAACTGAGCCATGGGCCTTAAGTTTGACACCCATGACCTAGGAGAACTGCTTCATTAAAGATTCAAGCAAACAGCCTGATACCGGATCAGTCTGTACATGAACGAGAGAAAACGGGAAACTATCCCTCCTGGCTGACAGAGATTGGCAATGGTTCTAACCTGTTGCCTCGGACATGTGGTCGAAAGACATGTAAGCACTTGATTCCAACATAAATAGATCCCCTGCAGCTGCCAGGTTCCTTTTCTAAAAGAGTCTTTTTTTCTGCACTAAATCTATTTATCTGTCATTGCTGTTGCTCTGTTTCCAGTGCAACTTGCTTTGAAAACTCTCACATCACCCAAAGTCCTGTGCAAACCCTCCATTCAGTCTGAGGAGCTAAATCAATTGGAGTAGTTATCAAAGACTTTGATTTCTAAAATAGGGTATATGGGTACAAGTGCACCAAATGGATAAAAAGGGATTCCACTGAATTAATTGGAGACCCAGGCTGATCTTGTCCTTCTGCAATAAGATTGGTCTTTGCACAAACACACACACACAGACAGAGAGAATAAATACTACGTTCATCAATTTTTTGTTTCACTTTGTATATAGTGCATTTCTCTTTACTCTTTTCTTCCTTAGCTTCTTCCTTGAATATTTTCTTCTCTTCTTGTTCTTTTCTTCCTCTCTCCTTCTGTCTTCATGCTTGCCATCTTTATTTTAAAAATCGTGTTCTCATGCGTGTTTTGGCATTTGTCTCCTTCTTGCTCTTCCACATGCCCAGAGTTTACTAATTATATGGGTCTCAATAATCTTGTTTTACGTCTTTCCTTCCCTTCCCCCACCTCAGACTCAAGGGGCCAATCAACGGGGAGATATCGTGTCTGCTAAGAAATATTCCAAACTGGCACTCATCTGGGATCACTTAGCCCTTGCATTCGGGATTATATTCACCATTGTGACTATTGTTTGGATCGTTGTTCCAGCATCAAAATTGGTGACCACAACAGTTCATCAGAGCGGCTTTCGAAATTACTATCCCTGAAGACAGCATATTATCTTAAATGATTTCTATTCTTAATACACGGAAGAGAAGTCAGAAATTAAACTATTTAAAATCAAACCACAGCTTTTGAATTAATGTAAATCGTGTAAAAAGCTTGGTGCAGAATTTAACCTTAGGCCGGTCCTTCAGACTTCCCAAATGTTTACACATGCTTTGCTGGCCACACCTACGAACTACCCCATAACACACTGAAGACAGTATTGGGCAGTCTGAAATCCTATTAATTGAGAATTCTGATTCTTATCAATCCCCAGATTGAAACAATAGCTTGGGAAAAGGTAAATGTATCCATTTTGAGGCCACATGTGAAGCATTGGCTCATTTAGTGGTGAACAGCACTTCCTATATTAAAATACATGTAATGTTCTAAATCTCATTCATATGAAACAGATGCAATACACTAGATGTGAGAACTGAAATCCCGATTTGTTGTAAATCTGCCATAAGGATATTCCTCATATTGTCTCTGGCACAATCTTCCATAAGACATTACCATTACATATATAGGACCCAGTGTTGCCATAAATCAAAAGTGAACAATCTGGTATCTTAGAGCTTCATGTAGCTTTCCAAATCCTGACACACATTTGACTCCAAATTGTAAAATTGAATGTGATCATAGAAATATCTCTGTCTCACCTTTCTGGATCATTGATTGTACTGTCACATTGCTCTAATTGTTGGAAATTATTACATATTATGCCCTTCTACCCTTCTATAACTTGATAACATTCTTTTGTGCACTGTACTGATATAATACAAAGTAGGACTTTATTAAATGTATGAAGTGTAATTCTGTGAAGTTTTTTTTTGTTTATGTAAATTTATAATATAAACTTATGTGAAATAAATGCTAATTTGTGTTCTCGCCTATATGTATGAACTTCAACTCACAGCCAGTCCTGGAAATAAATGAAAATCAGAAATGTTAAAATGAGATGTGGGACAGAACAGTGAATATGTCAAGTGAGCTAAAACAGGAAATTATAATGGATTTTGATCCAGGGCAGAATGAGATCTAAGTTTAACTGGCTCACATCCTATTTATTTATTTGTGTGTGTGAGTATTTTTTTTTGGTCTAATACCAGTTATTATCCCATTGGGTCATGTACTATTGTGCAACTCTTCCTTCACCAGTTGAAAATATCTATTGAGTCCACACGTAGCATACACACCCTACAGAAAATGACTGAATGTTAAAACAAGTGCAAACTGCGGTAACCTTTCCTTTAATGGAAAATGGCATGAAAATGTTCTAAAATCAATATCTTGCCAATGAGAGCTATTTTTCCCTGGGAGTGTCAACCTGACGCTCTCTACATGGAGTGATGCTTCCCATGGCCATGAAATTCCTTAGCCAAGTTGCCTGAGGCTTATGGCACTTAGGAACCAATCAGTCTAGGGAAGCAGGTCTACACCTGGTTGCAGTGGGGTAAGAATTATTTTCATTAAAAATAGCCGAGGAGGGAAGAGTTAAAGCATTCCTCATCGCACACCCAGAATTCCTAATTGAAATGGCTACTTGGTATTTAAGAAAAATAAAATATAAAAACTGGCATGGTTTCAAGCACTGTAATTATTATATAATGTCTACTTTGGTTTGAAGTACACAAGCAAAGCATTTTGACTCCTTTCAACATATTCTTTTTTTTTTGTCCTGGGTGGCTTGAATTTCTAGCTCAAGGGTCTTCAAACTTGACAGCTTTAAGGCTTATGGACTTCAACTCCCAGAATTCCTGAGCTAACATGACTGGAGGAAGAATTCTAGGTCTCTTAAAGCTGCCAAGTTTGAAGATCCCTGTTCTAGCTGAAGGGAAGAATTGCATGATGGGAGCAGGTCTTCCCTGGAAGGACATCAGTTTCCAAGGAGAGGCCTTATAGAACAAAGGGCAAAGAACTTCCACACTGTTAAGTTTGCATGAAGAGTCAGACGCGAGGAGTTCCAGCAAAGAGTTTATTAGTGACTACAGCTCGAATGGACCCGTCCTGGCTTGGCTACAGCTGCCTCTTATAGCCTGCAGCCGTAGCTGCCAGCCAATGGGAGTGCAGGGTTTCTTCCCGCACTATTTAAACCAATACCATTTGACATTTTACAAGAACAGTTCAAATAAACCAATAACATTCAAACCTACATACATAACACCCCTCCCACTAGGTTCAGTCCATACCAAACCCCAACCTATCTAATGTATTCCTTTAAATAGGTGGGGCTCTTACGTGTACGTTGAGACCTTCGTGGTTCAGAAGTTTTAACGTTCTCACCCAGTGAGAGGGAAATGTGTCTACTGACATTTCCCTGTTGGGACTTCCTGTGAAAGGAGACCCTGTTAGACTGTTAGAATCTGGTCTCTCCTCCCAACCCATCTCCATTCCAATGTCAGCACCCAAGTCAGGTAGTGATGTGCAATCTTCCACTTCTAAGGATGGATCTTGGCATTGTGACAGGGTTCGGGATGGTTCCTGTCAAATGGCTCGTTACACATGGGGTTGATTCCTGTTTGCTGATTTTCCTCCTGTTCCCCCTTCCCCTAGAAGAAACATCAGGTGAGGGACCTAGAGGGAGACAGGGGCGATGTTCCTGAGGGAACCTGGATCTAAGTTGGTCAATGTGCCTGCTCCAGAGGAGGCCATCCTCTGTTTGTACCCTGTAAGAACGAGGGCCCGTGATGTGAGTTATTTCAGCAGGAATCCACAAAGGTTCACCTATAAGGTTCCTAGCATAGACAGAATCTCCCACACTAAAAGAACGAACTTTGGAAGTGGAATCCAGTGGTGCTGGGTGTAAGTGGGATGAAGGCGGTCAAGGGAAGACCTAAGTTTCCTGCCCATCAACAACTCTGCTGGGGACAAGTTAGTTGATGGGCTAGGAGTGATGTGTTGAACACTAAGAAGCTTTTCAAGCTTCTCAGTGATGTCCCCAGGACCCAGCTGCTGAAGCTTCTCTTTGGTAAAGCGTACCATGCTTCAGCCCGCCATTGGCCAAGGGTGCCAGGGGCAGTGAGGGCATGTCTGATGCCCTGTTGAGCTAGAAAGGATTCAAAAATGTTAGATGTGAATTGAGGGCCATTGTCAGAGACAAGGACATCTGGTAACCCATGGGTTACAAACAATTTTCTGAGCTGCTTGATAACAGCCTCAGTAGTAGTGGATGTCATGGGAATTACCTCTAGCCATTTGGAGTATGCATCTACTATAACTAGAAAAGTGTGCCCTCTTGTAGGGCCTGCAAAATCAATGTGGATTCTAGACCATGGGCCCCTAGGACATTCCCATTCCTGTGTGGGGGCGTGAGGTGGGGCAGGCCTGACTACCTGGCAATTGGGACAAGAGGCTACCCAGTTTTCAACCATTTTGTCAATACCTGGCCACCATACATAACTCCTGGCCAAACCTTTCATCCTTACAATCCCAGGATGACCCTCATGTAACATTTCCAAAACCTCCCTTTGCAGTTTTGCAGGAATAACCACCCTGTTACCCCACAAAATACATCCTCTTAATACAGATAATTCAGTTTGCCTGGACTTAAAAGGTTGGGCAAGGTGAGGTAGATCTTGAAGAGGCCAACCTTTCTTAATCCAGCCCATAACAGGTGCCAACACAGCATCTTTGGCAGTTTCTCTGGCAATCTCAGCAGCATGGACTGGAAGCTTAGCAACGGTCTCCAGGAAAAGGTGTGAGTTTCAAGTTCAAAGTCCTCCTTGTGGCAAGGTAGTGGGCAACGACTCAGTGCATCAGCATGTCCAATGTCCTTGCCAGGCCTGTGAATCAGTTTGTATGAATAGGCTGCAAGAAATTCAGTCCACCTCAGCATTCTTGGTGACAGGATATTAGGTGTAGGTTTGTCTCCTGCCACAATGCCTAATAAAGGTTTGTGATCTGTAACAATGGTGAATGACCTGCCATACAGATATTCATGAAATTTCTTAACAGCTGCAACAACTGCTAAAGCCTCCTTGTCCAATTGGCTATAATTCCTCTCTGCTTTGGACAGTGCGAGAGTAAAATGCAATTGGGGCTTCCTTCCATTGGGAAGCCTGTGACTCAAAACCCCCCCACTCCAAAAGGGGATGCATCACAAGTCAGAACAACAGGTAAATTCTCAGAGAACTGTATCAACACAGCATCAGACGTGATTAGTCTCTTAATACTGTTAAATGCTGACTGTTCCTTCCGCCCCAGATCCAAACAGCTTTCTTATCAAGCAGGCGATGTAAAGGCTCAGCAATAGATGCTTTGTGAGGTAGAAACATGTGGTAAAAGTTAATAAGTCCAAGGAAGGCTTGCAAATCTGACTTGCATCGAGGTTTAGGGGCTTCCTTGATTGCTTTAACCTTGGCATCAGTAGGGTGGATGCCATGCTTGTCAATCATGTACCCCAGGAACTCAACTCTGTCTGTTTTGAGTGTACATTTGTCTTCCTTGACTTTTAAACCCGCTTTTCTGAATCTGGTAAGGACTTCTCTGAGTCTCTCTTGAAGCTGAGTGTCATTTTCAGCAGAGATTAACACATCATCAAAATAAGGCACTACCCCTGGCAGTCCTTGCAACATTCTTTCCATAAGGCTTTGAAAAATGCCAGGTGCCACGCTTACTCCAAATTGTAGTCTTTTACATTTGAAGGCACCTCTATGGGTCACAATTGTTTGTGCCTCTGCAGTGGCATCATCAACTGTTAATTGTTGATATGCCTGAGCCAAATCCAGTTTAGCAAATACTGTACCCCTGCCAAGGGAATGGAGCAGATGATGCACAACTGGTACAGGATATGCGCTCTGCTGCAGCGCATGGTTAAGTGTCCCCTTATAGTCACCACAGATTCTCACTGACCCATCAGCCTTGACTGGTGTGACTATGGGTGTTTCCCATCTGGAGTGGTCAGTAGGCTCTAAAACCCCTTGAGCAATGAGCTTATCTAATTGTGCATCAATTTTTTCCTTTAAAGCAAATGGGACCCTCCTGGGCTTTAAACGAATTGGGGCACCTTGGGGTCTAGGCTGAAAGCAATAGGGGTCCCCATATACTTGCCCAGTCCTTCGCTGAAGACCTCTGGAAACTCAGACTTCAAGGACTCTTCCCAGTCAGAACTGCTCACGTGATGGATGCCAGTCACCTCGATGCCAAGTGGCTTGAACCACTCAAGTCCCAGCAAACTTGGGCGATCCTTGTCCACGATGGTCAGGGGCAAACGTTTGGTGTGGCCTTTAAACTGCACGTTGAAATCTCTCGCTCCAACTACTGGAATCTTGTTCCCTTGGTAGTCTTTGAGAGTCAGTGCTTGCTTCTGGAAATGCTTCTTCTGAATTTTGGGAAAGAGTCTGTGGATAGTGTCCCATGACACCATAGATAAATAAGAGCCTGAGTCCACTTCCATTTGGCAAGGCCTTCCTTCAATAAACACCTTCACGTGTACTTTTCTGCTTTTTAAAGGTGAAGAATGACCAATAGTGATTGTTTGGTGAGTTTCATTCTTGCCATTTGCTTCTGAATTTCGCCCCATCTTTTCAAGGAAATTGTTGGGCTTAAAGTCTTTATCAGGAAATTTTTTCCTAATGGTGGAGTTCTGGATGATTTGCAGACTCTGGCTATGTGACCCCGTTTCACAACGTAGGCAAATGGAGTCAAAGAACTTGCATTCAGTGCGGGGTGGCCCCCCACAGCCTCTGCAATAGAACCTTGCCTGTTTTTCCCAGAGTCTTTTCTCTTCTTCTCCATTCTGAGTCTAAAAATTCCCTCCTCTGCCTCACTGCCATCAGAATCAGAGTCTATTTGTTCGCAATGGGCTGTTGTGGATTTTTCCCCATCAGAATGGCTTGAGGCCTGGCTTGAGGCCTTGTTAATCTTTTTCATGGCCGCTGCTGAGGACTTGGTGGCTTCCGCTGAAACAGCTTCTTCAATGGCCTCTTTAAACGTGATCTTAGGTTTCATTAAAAGTTTGCTTTGTAAGACCTTATCTTTTAGGCCTAAAACAAACCGATCACGCATGGCCTCTTCTAAGTTGGTAAAGTCACAAGCACCCCAATGTCCCTTAAACTTGCCACGAAGTCATTAACATTCTCGCTATCCCCTTGATCCCGACGGTAAAATTCGTGTCTCTTAATGAGGCACGATACTTGTGGGGCGTAATGGGCTCTTAAAAGTTTCTCTAAATCGGGCCATTCCATTACCTTCAGCTCTGCTGCTCCCGCCAACGCCTTCGCCATTTTGAAGACTGCCGGACCGCAGTGCGTGAGAAAGACCGCCCTCTTCCGTCTCTCGGGATGCCGGCGAGATCGTTCCTTCCAGATACATGTGGAAACGATCCGCATACGATTCCCAGTCTTCCGTCGCCGGATCGAACGGTGCTGGGGGTGTTCAGCGCAGCCATCTCGCTCAGTTGCTTGTTCGTCGCGTCGTCTTCTCTTCAGGGAAATCCCATCCTCGTCGCCAGTGTTAAGTTTGCATGAAGAGTCAGACGCGAGGAGTTCCAGCAAAGAGTTTATTAGTGACTACAGCTCGAATGGACCCGTCCTGGCTTGGCTACGGCTGCTTCTTATAGCCTGCAGCCGTAGCTGCCAGCCAATGGGAGTGCAGGGTTTCTTCCCGCACTATTTAAACCAATACCATTTGACATTTTACAAGAACAGTTCAAATAAACCAATAACATTCAAACCTACATACATAACACACACCTCTCCACAAGGAGATGGAAAATCTATCTGGACAATGCCCGGGACTCTGTCTCCCTTTTAGTGAACTCCAAGATAGCTTCAGATTGCTGCTTCATATTTAACTTGGGTTGACAAGGACACTTGAATCCCTTTCTAACGTACTCCTGCCAAACCAGGTCTCCTCCACAATATACTTGTCCCTTACATTTTTACTTCCCAAATTCAGACCTTGCTGCTCTGAGGGCCACCCTATTCTTTTTGGCCCACTGCTCGAGCCTGTCTATATCTTCCTGAATCTTCTCCCTTTCATCTAAAGCAGGGGTGTCCAACTCAAGCCCCATGGGCCAGCAGGGTGCTTAGATCTGGCCCACAGGACCACCCTGGAAATGGTGATAGACTGGCCCACAATGCCTCTGCCAGCAAAAATGAAGCTCAGGAAGGCCATGCACAGCCCTCCCAGTCTCCATTTTCGGCCACAATTGCTTCCAGTAGCCGTCTTTGGTGAAAACGGAGCTTGGTGGGAGCTGTACACGGCCCTCCGGGGCTCCGTTTTCAGCCACGACAGCCTGCTGCAGCCCTTTTCAGCAAAAATAGAGTTCAGAGGGCCCGGGCTCCATTTTCTCTGGCAGAGGACTATCAAAACAAGCTAAAAACAGAACAAAAGGAGAAATGTTTTCCCTTTGCATTTGAGCATGTGAGAAGGGACAAGAAAAGAGAAAGGGAAAGAGAAAAGAAAAAGAAGGGAAGAGCAAGGAAGGAAAAATGAGGAACCAATCAGCCTAACATCAATACCTGGGAAGACACTAGAAAAGATAATAAAAAAACAGATCTGCCAACATCTAGAAATAAGTAAAGTAATAACTAGCAATCAGCATGGGTTTGTTAAAAACAGATCATGCCAAACCAATAATATTTCATTCTTCAACATAGTGCCTAAATTCGTAGACCAGCAAAATACTGTGGACATAATATGTTAAGTTTGCATGGAGAGACAAGACGCGGAGTGCTTCAGCTCTTTTTTATTGTGACTTTCAGCTCAAAACGGACCCGAATGGCTCAGCCGCGGCAGTATATATAGTTACTGCGCGGCGCCAGCCAATCAGAGTGCAGAGTTTTCCAGCACTTTTACAACCAATGATTTCAAACACTTTACAACAACAACCAATCATTTCAAACTCTGCATACATAACACCCCTCCACTAGGTTTGGTCCATACTCAAACCCCATCTATCTAATATACTCTTGTAAATAGGGGGGCTCTCGGTAGTTGAGAACTGCGTGTTCAAGTGTTTTGCGAATCTCACCTTGTGAGGAAGGAAATGTATCTGCCAACATTCCCTTATTAGGATTTCTTGTACTGGTAGAACCTGTTTGGTTACTACAACCTGGTCTCTCCTCCCAATCTATTTCCAACCCAGTGTTATCCTCTAAGTCTGGTAATGATGTGCAATCCTCCATTTGTAAAAATGGTTGTTGGGACTGTGACAGGGTTTGGGATGGTTCCTGTCGTGTTAGCTCATTACACAAGGGGTTGATTCCTACTTGCTCATTACCTCCATTATCTCCCCCTTCCCCCCTAGAAAAGGCTGTGGGATGAAGTCTAGAGAGGAGCAAGGGTGATGCTCCAGAAGCAGTCTGGACCGTAACTGGTCTATGTGCCTACTCCACAAGGCACCATCCTCAGTTTGAACCCTGTAAGACCTGGGGCCTGTAACCTGGGTTATCTCTGCAGGAATCCACAATGGTTCACCTACAAGGTTTTTAGCATAAACAAAATCACCCACGGAGAATTGGCGAGTTTTGCTAGTGGAATCTAATGGTGCATTGGGTACGTAAATGGGGTGAAGGCGGTCCAAGGTAGACCTGAGTTTTCTACCCATCAAAAGCTTGGCTGGAGTTAAATTAGTGGATGGATTAGGAGTGATGTGTTGGATACTGAGTAGTTTTTCAACTTTCTCAGTGATGTCCCCTGGACCCAATTGTTGGAGTTTCTCTTTAATAAAACGTACCATGCGTTCAGCCTGGCTGTTAGTCAAAGGATGCCCAGGGGCTGTAAGGGCGTGTCTGATACCCTGTTGTGCTAGATATGATTCAAAAAGGTTGGATGTAAATTGAGGACCATTGTCAGAAACAATAATATCAGGTAACTCATGAGTTACAAAAAGTTTCTTAAGCTGTTTGATAACAGGTTTGCTGTGGTGGAGGCCATAGGGATAACCTCCAACCATCTGGAGTATGCATCTACCACAATAAGGAAAGTGTGCCCTCTGGTAGGGCCAGCAAAATCAATATGAATCCTGAACCATGGACCCCTAGGACATTCCCGTTCCTGTTTGGGGGCAAGAGGAGGTGCAGGCCTGACTTTTTGACAGTTTGGGCAGGATGCAACCCAGTTTTCTACCATTTTGTCTATACCTGGCCACCATACATAACTCCTGGCCAATCCCTTCATTCTGACAATACCCGGGTGACCCTCATGTAACATTTCCAAGACCTCTTTTTGAAGTTTTGCAGGAATAACCACTCTGTTACCCCACAGAATACATCCCCTTAAGATAGATAATTCAGTTTGTCTAGATTTAAAAGGTTGGGAAACCTGAGGTAGATCTTGAAGTGGCCAACCTTTTTTAACCCAGCCCACAACAGGAGCCAATAAAGTGTCTTTGGCAGTTTCTCTAGCAATTTCAGCAGCATAGACTGGAAGCTTGGCAACAGTTTCTAGAAAAAAGGTGTAAGTTTCAGGAGCAGGGTCCTCAGTGCGTAAAGGAAGTGGGCAGCGACTCAAAGCATCTGTGTGCCCAATGTCTTTTCCAGGTCTATGGATAAGTTTATATGAATATGCAGCAAGGAATTCAGTCCATCTCAAGATTCTGGGTGACAGGATGACTGGCGTTGGTCTATCTCCTGCCACAATTCCCAAAAGTGGTTTATGATCTGTGACAATGGTGAATCTTCTTCCATAGACATATTCGTGGAACTTCTTGACTGCTGCAACAATTGCCAAAGCTTCTTTGTCCAGTTGACTGTAGTTCCTCTCTGCTTTAGTTAAAGTGCGAGAGTAAAGCAATGGGAGCTTCCCTCCCACTGGGAAGCTTGTGGCTCAGCACTCCCCCCACTCCAAAAGGGGATACATCACAAGTTAATACTACAGGTAAATTCTCAGAAAACTGTATCAATACACAATCAGAAGTGATTAGTCTCTTGATATTGTTAAATGCAGTTTCTTTTTCTGCCCCAAACCCATGCAGATTTTTATCCAGTAATCTATGTAAGGGTTCTGCAGTGGTTGCTTTCTGAGGTAGAAACTTATGGTAGAAATTAACAAGTCCCAGGAATGCTTGCAAGTCAGTTTTGCATTTTGGTCTGGGGGCTTCTTTGATTGCCTGGACTTTGGCTTCTGTGGGGTGGATGCCCTGTTTATCAATCATATATCCCAAGAATTCTACTTTGTCAGTTCTAGTGTACACTTTTCTTTTTTACTTTTAACCCTGCTTTTTTGAACCTGGTCAGAACTTCTCTGAGTTTCTCATGTAATTGAGTGTCATTTTCAGCAGTGATTAAAACATCATCAAAATAAGGCACCACCCCAGGTAACCCTTGTAGCATCCTCTCCATAAGGCTTTGAAATATGCCTGGTGCCACACTTACTCCGAATTGTAACCTCTTGCATTTGAATGCACCCCGATGGGTTACAATGGTTTGAGCTTCTACAGCTAAATCGTCTACTGTTAACTGCTGGTATGCTTGGGCCAGGTCCAGTTTGGTGAAGACTGTGCCCCCGCCCAGAGAATGTAATAAATGATGAACCGCTGGAACCGGATATGCTCTCTGTTGTAGCGCATGGTTCAATGTCCCCTTGTAATCCCCGCAGATTCTCATAGAACCATCAGCCTTGACTGGCATGACTATGGGTGTCTCCCACCTGGAGTGGTCTGTGGGGTCTAGTACCCCTTGGGATTTTAGTTTATCTAATTGTTCATTGATTCTAATTTTTCCTTCAAGGCAAATGGCACCCTCCTGGGTTTTAAACAGATTCGTTGGACCTTGGGATCTAGGTTAAAAGTGATATGGGTCCCCAAGTACTTGCCTAATCCATCGCTGAAGACCTCTGGAAACTCAGACTTCAATGATTGTTCCCTATCAGTGTTGCTCATGTGATTGATGTCAGTTACTTCGATGCCCAGCGGGTTGAACCACTCCAGTCCCAGCAAACTTGGGCGATCTTTATCTATGATGGTCAGTGGTAGACATTTGATGTGGCCTTTGAATTTCACGTTGAATTCTCTTGTTCCAACTACTGGAATCTTGTTCCCTTGGTAGTCTTTAAGAGTTAGTGCTTGTTTTTTGAAATGAGACTTTTGAATGTCCGGTATTAGTCTTTGAATAGTGTCCCATGACACCATGGATAGGTATGAACCTGAGTCCACTTCCATTTGGCAAGGTCTTCCCTCAATAAGTACCTTGACATGCACTTTCCTATTATTTAATGAAGAGGAATGACCAATAGTTACTGTTTGATGAGTTTTATTTTTTCCATTTGCTTCTGTGCTGCGCCCCATTTTCTCGCTGGTGTTGTTTGGTTTGACTTCTCTGTCTTTGTTGTTTGCAACAAACTTCCTTCTGTTTGGTGGAGTTCTGGATGATTTGCAGACTCTTGCAAGGTGCCCTCTTTTTTCACAACGGAGGCAAATGGCATCCAGGAATTTGCATTCAGTGCAGGGGTGGTTTCCCCCACAACCTATGCAATGGAAATCTCGCCTCTCTTCGCAGGTCGTTGCGTTTCTGCTCCATTCTGAGTCTGTTAATTCCTTCTTCTTCTCCACTGTATTCTGACTCAGATTCAAGTTCATCAAAATGAGTTGTGGTGGTCTTTTCACCATCAGAATGGCCCGTAGTCTTGTTCATCTTTCTCATGGCTGCTGCTGAGGTTTTGGTGGCTTCTGCTGAGGTTGCTTCATCTATGGCTTCTTTCAGCGTAATTTTTGGTTTCATGAATAATTTGCTCTGCAAGACCTTGTCTTTAAGGCCCAATACAAAACGATCGCGCATGGCCTCCTCTAAAACGCTGAATTCGCACGCACCCCCAATGTTCCTTAATCTTGCCACAAAGTCACTGACGCTTTTGTCTTCTCCCTGATCGCAGCGATAAAACTCATGTCTCCTAATGAGGCACGATACTTGGGGCGTGTAGTGTGCCCTTAAAAGTCTTTCCAGATCAGACTATGCCATTACCTTCACATCTGCTGGGGCAGCCAATGCCTTCGCCATCTTGAAGACTGCAGGACCACAATAAGTAAGAAAACCGTCTTTCTGCTGCTCAGAAATGGAGGCCAGATCGTTTCCTTCTAAATACATATGAAACCGATCTGCATACGACTCCCAGTCTTCATTCTTTGGATTGAATGGGGCTGGGGGGGTGTTCAGCGCAGCCATCTCACTCTTCTGCATTCTGCGTTGCCTTCTCCTTGGGAAAATCCCACCTTCGTCGCCAGTGTTAAGTTTGCATGGAGAGACAAGACGCAGAGTGCTTCAGCTCTTTTTTATTGTGACTTTCAGCTCAGAACGGACCCAAATGGCTCAGCTGCAGCAGCTATTTATAGCCGGCTGCCACGGCTGCCAGCCAATCAGAATGCATGGTTTTCCCGCACTTTTACAACCAATGATTTCAAACACTTTACAACAACAACCAATCATTTCAAACTCTGCATACATAACATAATATATTAAGATTTCAGCAAGGCATTCGACAAAGTAGACCACAACCTACTTCTTAGTAAGCTAGAAAAAGGTGGAATAGATAGCACCACCACTAAACGGACTTGCAACTGTCTGACAAACCATACTCAATGAGTAGTCCTTAATGGGTCTAAGTCTACATGGAGGGAAGTAGGCAGTGGGGTGGCACAAGGTTCTGTCCTAGGACCAGTACTCTTCAATATCTTCATTAACGACTTAGATGAGGGAATAGAAGGGGAACTTACCAAATTTGCAAATGATACTAAGCTGGCAGGAATAGCTAACACTCAAGAAGATAGGCTTAAGATCCAGATGGATCTTGACAGACTAGAACACTGGACCGTATCCAACAAAATGAAATTCAGTGTAGAGAAAAGTAAAGTCCTACACTTAAGCAAGAAAAACCAAAAGTAACATATAGACTGGGTGAAACCAGGCTCAATAGCAGTAACTATGAGAGGGATCTTGGAGTCTTAGTGGACAACCAGCTAAATATCAGCCATCTGTGTGTGGCAGCAGCCAAAAAAGTTATGCAATCCTAAACTGCATTAACAGAGGGATACAATCAAGGTCAAGCGAGGTCCTAATTCCACTGTATAAAGCCTTAGTAAGACCACACCTAGAATACTGCATCCAGTTTAGGTCACCACATTATAAAAAAGATGTTGAGACTCTAGAAAAAGTACAGAGAAGAGCAACCAGGATGATTAGGAGACTGGAGACTAGAACATATGAAGAACGGTTACAGGAACTAGGCTTGACTAGTCTAGTAAAGAGAAGAACCAGGGGAGACATGACAGCAGTCTTCCAATATTTGGGGGACTGCCACAGAGAGGAAGGGGTCAAGCTATTTTCAAGGCCAGACAAGGAATAATGGATGGAAGCTGATCAAGGAGAGATTCAACCTGGAAATAAGGAGAAACTTTGCCCTCGGAAGTTGTGGGAGCTTCATCACTTGAGACTTTCAAGAAGAGGTTGGACTTCCATTTGTCAGAAATGGTATAGGGTCTCCTGCTTGGGCAGGGGGGGTTGGACTAGATGGCCTACAAGGTCCCTTCCAACTTTGATTATCTGTTATCTGGAAAGAGGAGAAGGAAGAAGAAAGGAGAAGGAAGGAAAAAGAAAAGAAGGGAAGGAAGGAAGGAAGGAAGGAAGGAAGGAAGGAAGGAAGGAAGGAAGGAGACAGACTATAATGAGAGCAAGGGAGGGTTTAACGGAATTCCTGCCTTAGCAATTGGCCACCAAAGATGCACCTGACACAGGTAACCTTGAGCTGGCCACACACCCCCTAGCCACATTCATCCTGGCCATGCCCCCCAAGGTCAAACGCAACCCAGATGCGCCCTCAATGAAATTGAGTTTGACACCCTGATCTAAAGAAGTTAGCATGGCAATTTTAAAATGTGTGGACTCCCAACACCCAGAATTCCTTAATCTTAGCTACTGGGGACATCTTCCAGGGCATCTCTACATGGAGACATCTACATGGTAGCACTGTCATCTAGATGGAGTCATCTACCTCGTACCAGGACAGAGCTATCGATCCTTCCCTCCAAGCTGAACTGAAGCCATTAATGATCACTCTTAGGCTGCCATCTGTCAACCCTGAAGCTGACCTGACTGAAGCCATTTTGTCGCTTTAGTGTTGCCACACTGGAGCTGAGGGATAGGGCAGGGGGATAAAGATAGCTGGGGCTTGGTAGCCAAAACAAAACACTTTTCCTTGGGAACCAAGGACATTTCCACAGGTGGTGGGAGAGAGGAGGAGTGATGTTACCCGGCAACCAGGTGGCACCGTGATTGGAGCATGTGACTGATTGTTTGGGAAAAGGGAAAAAACTATTACTTTTAATTAGGTGAAAACCTCTGGAACCTTTAGAGTCTGTTTTCTCCAGATCTGTGCCAATATGATAGACCCAATAAAAGTATTCTTTGAGGAAACTACCTTCTTCAGAGTCTTGTTTGCTATGGGTGCATCGCTGACACCATCAATCAGCCAATTCTGACTCCGTCCAACAGTAATATCATCTAACCCATCTTTTCACCATTTTATGAAAAGAAACAAACTTTGCCAAAGGTGTTGCTGCTTCCCAGGTAAAGCGTCCACAATGAGTTCCCCTCCTTCAGGATCCAGGAAGCTGAGTGCAGCAGGATTCACGTTCTGATGGTCCAACTTCTGACCTCCCCTCCCCCCCTCCACAATTACATGACTGCATTTTGGCCACTCAACATCAGCCCATATTTACAGTTGTTTGCAGTGTCCTGTGGTCACATGATTGTGATTTACAAAGCTTCTTTTTGCCAGAAACTGGTGTTTACTTCCAGTTGACTTCCAGTTTCTGGCAAAAATTGGCCCACAGTGAACAATGGGTTTGCTTAATTACAACAGTTCATTTAGTGACTGTTCAAAGTTACAACAGCACTGAAAAATGTGGCTAATGACCGTTTTTCACAGTTACGACCTTTGCAGCATCCTCATGGTCACATGATCATAATTCAGATGCCTGGCAGCCAACTCGTATTTATGACAGTTGCAGTGACCCAGGATCACGCAATCCCTTTTTGTGACCTTCTGACAAGCAAAGTCAATGAGGAAGCCAGTTTCACTTAACAACCGTGTTACTAACTTATAATTTTCAGTGAATCACTTAACAACTGCCAGCAGTTTGGCAGATCAAATCTCCCCAGGCTCAAGGTTGACTCAGCCTTCCATCCTTCAAAGGCTGGTAAAATGAGGACCCAGATTGTTGGGGGCAACAGGCTGACTCTGTAAACCACTTAGAGAGGCCTGTAAAGTACTGTAAACCACTATATAAGTCTAAGTGCTACTGCTACTGCTAACTCTGGTAAGAAAAGTTGTACAATGGGGCAAAAGTCACTTAACAAATGTCTCACAAGTACAGAAATTTTGGACTCAGTTGCAATCCTAAGTCAGGGACTACCTGGTAGTTATAGACTGGCCTCCCTTGTAGGAGGATTGCAAAAGACACACATCCGTTGCTTAGAGGAAATTTTGTGCAATGACATCCTTATATGTTTGGTGACAAGATTGTTTTTTATTTTTTCCCAGTTAATGGGAGGCAATAAATCCAGCCAGTGTGTAAGAGATTTAGCAGTCAGTAAGATGGTGGAGGGAAATACCGAACCCACAAATAAATGTAAGGGGTGTCCAGACCCTGTCCCTCTCTTCAGTTGTGAAATGGTAGGCCTGTTTGGTAGGAGGAGCTTCTGTAACTCACCCTTACTGAGCGGGGTGGGGAGATTGAGGAACTGGATTTATATCATCTGTTGCCAGGGGAATATCCGTTCTTTGCCAGTGCTGCCCCACCCGGTCAATATCCATCCTCGTTCATTCATTGCCACATTTCCCCAGCACCAGACAAACCTTATTCTATGGCAATTAAGGAACTGTTATTTCCAAGGGTGGGGCAATTCTCCCCTAAAGTAAACCATCTGTTTGAAGCCAATCTGCAGACAAAAGAAAGTTCAGTCCATGAGAGAAGGATGCTAGCAAGAGTGGGAGTCTACAGGTGCAGACCGGTTCTATAGAACTGGTTGTTATGGTCCTATGCAGTTCGGAGAACTGGCAAATCGTGCCCTGGATGGCCCCGCCCCTCTCCGCCCACCCTTACCCTCCTACCCAGTCAGTCCTTATCGCGCATGCGTGATGTCACGCACATGCCTGACATCGTTGACTGCATCCTCCGTGCCCAGTCCCTCCTTATGGAATTTCCTTTTTTTCCCTTCCCAATGATCAGCTGTTCCAATGATCAGCTGTGCTGGGATCCCCCTCGCTGTCTTACCACTTCACTGAGGCTTGCCTCAGGCCCAGGAGGCAAAAAAAAGACGGGCGGGGTTCAGAAGAAGAAGAAGAAGAAGAAGAAGAAGAAGAAGAAGAAGAAGAAGAAGAAGAAGAAGAAGAAGAAGAAGAAGAGGAGGAGGAGGAGGAGGAGGAGGAGGAGGAGGAGGAGGAGGAGGAGGAGGAGGAGAAGTGGAGGAGGAGGAGGAGGAGGAAAGAGGAGGAGGAGGAAGAAGAAGCCAGGCCCACCCAGTCACATGGCCATGCCCAACTAGCCACACCCACTGAACCGGTTGTTAAAAAATTTGAATCCCACCCCTGGACTCTAGCAAAGCAAGAAGAGAGAAAAGTGCAACCAAGGCAAAAGAAAAAGATCAGCAGGACTTGGGGGAGAATTTGAGGAAAAAAATAAAGAAGAAGAAGAATCTGCTGAGAAGCGAGGCGAGACATTGCAGAACTTCAAGAAAGGGAAGGAGAGGAGAGCAGGCTGCAAGATGAGCAATCCAGAGAACGAGAAGACATCTCAAATAAATGAATCGTTTCATCCTGGACAACAGCCTGATCCCATGAAATCAGCTATTAATCCACCGCCTCCAATGTATCAGCCATCACCCTATATGCCATACCAGTACCAAGCTTATGCTGGACCTCCTGGAGCCATACCTGTGCAGCCTCAACAAACCATCCTCATCACAAATGTCCAAGCCGTCAATGAACCAGATTATTTGGGCTACTCCATCTTCACCCTCCTTTGCTGCTGCCTCCCCTTGGGCATAGCTGCTTTGATTTACTCTATACAGGTGAGTTTCATTGAGACAGGGAGAGGGAGAGGGAGAGGGAGAGGCAGAGAGAGAGCACTTGACTTTGGGGATGCTATGACTGTCGTAAGTGCAAGAAATGGCTGTACTTCACTTTTTTCAGCACCAATGTAACTTGAGCTGTTCAGTAAATGAAATAAGAAAACCTGTAATAGAATATGATTCCTTCCAGCAAGCATATTATATTTATTTTTAAAGTGCTTCAGATATCAAATTATCATGATTTTTTTTAAAGTCCATACATCAAAAAAGTGCATTAAACCTGCTGATTTCAATGTTAGTTGAAATAAGTTTTTTTTGAAATTTAACAATCGGTTCGCCTAGGGTCAGGTTGGCCATCGTGGGAGATTTGTCTCATGTGTGTGGTGGAACTGGAGGACAGGGTTGAGTCATGCCTCCCACGACAGCCAACTTGACCCTGGGCGAACCGGTTGTTAGATTATTTGACTCCCACCACTGCAGTGTAGCCTCCATTACTCAGGAAGAGTTCCAGAAACCTGCTTCCTGATCTGAATGGGTTGAAGGTCTAACTTCCTATCAGAGATGAGATCCATCCCCACTTTCTTGGCCTTTCAGAAGAGCCTTAAAACTTGGGTCTGTCAGTTGGCTTGGCGCCCTGATGAGGACGCTCTATGCCGGAGGAGGTTGATGGGAAAAAGAGAGAAGACACAAACCCACATAACCGTTTGTGCTCTTGGTTTTTTGTCGCTATTTAATTCTTGCTCATTTTATTTGTTTTTATTACATATGCACTTTTATTATCCTATAAGCTGCTAGGAATATTTTGACAGTGAGGGGGACATCAAATGAATAAATAAATAAACCTTGTTCACTCTGACAGAAAATTTGAGCAAGAGAGATAGTCCGAAATATTGCAAGAAGTTGTGAATACCTATAACAAAGACCATGTGGCTTAGCAGGAATGTTGATGCCATGATTAGTCAGCATGTGCAAATAACCTTGGACAGGGGAGGTCAAACTCGATTTCATGGAGGGCCAAATCAGGGTTGTGTTTGACCTCAGGGGGGCAATTGTGCATGGCCAGGGTGGGCATAGCCAGCTTAACGTCACTTCTGTCGGGAGCGCCTATGATGGCCCAAGCACTCTCCCAGCGAAAACGGAGTTTGGGAGAGCAGTGCACAGCCCTCTGGAGCTCCGTTTTCACTGGCAGGGAGATTCAGGAGGCTCTCACAACCAAAAATGGAGCTCGGCAGGGCCGCATGCAGCTCTCTGAAGCTCCGTTTTTGCTGGCAGAGGCACCAGGGGCCAGTCCTTCACTGTTTCCAGGGCAGCCCCACCGGTCAGATTCAGCCCACAGGCCTTGAGTTTGACTTCCCTAACCTAGGAGAACTGCTTCATTAAAGATTCAAGCAAACAGCCTGATACCGGATTAGTCTGTACATGAATAAGAGAAAATGGGAAACTATCCCTCATGGCTGACAGAGATTGGCAATGGTTCTAACCTGTTGCCTCGGACATGTGGTCGAAAGACATGTAAGCACTTGATTCCAACATAAATAGATCCCCTGCAGCTGCCAGGTTCCTTTTCTAAAAGAGTCTTTTTTTTCTGCACTAAATCTATTTATCTGTCATTGCTGTTGCTCTGTTTCCAGTGCAACTTGCTTTGAAAACTCTCACATCACCCAAAGTCCTGTGCAAACCCTCCATTCAGTCCGAGGAGCTAAATCGATTGCAGTAGTTATCAAAGACTTTGATTTTTAAAATAGGGTATATGGGTACAAGTGCACCAAATGGATAAAAAGGGATTCCACTGAATTAATTGGAGACCTGATCTTGTCCTTCTGCAATAAGATCGGTCTTTGCACAAACACACACACACATACACACACAGAATAAATACTACATTCATCAATTTTTCATTTCACTTTGTATATAGTGCATTTCTCTTTATCCTTTTCTTCCTTAGCTTTTCCTTACATATTTTCTTCTCTTCTTGTTCTTCTTTTCCTCTCTCCTTCTGTCTTCACGCTTGCCATCTTTATTTAAAAATCGTGTTCTCATGCATGTTTTGACATTTGTCTCCTTCTTGCTCTTCCACATGCCCAGAGTCGACTAATTATATGGGTCTCAATAATTTTCTTTTTATCTCTTTCCTTCCCTTCCCCCACCTCAGACTCAAGGGGCCAATCAACGCGGAGATATCGTGTCTGCTAAGAAATATTCCAAAGTGGCACTCATCTTGGATCACATAGCCCTTGCATTGGGGATTACATCCAGCATTCTGGCTAGTATTTTTGTCTTTCTTCCAGTATTTTAGCAGTGACCACAGTTACAACAGTTCATCAGAGTGGCTTTGGAAATTACAATCCCTGAAGACAGCATATTATCTTAAATGATTTCTGTTCTTAATACACGGAAGAGAAGTCAGATACGAAACTATTTAACATCAAACCACAGCTTTTGAATTATTGTAAATCATGTAAAATGCTTGGTGCAGAATTTAACCTTAGGCCGGTCCTTCAGATTTCCCACAAGTTGACACATGCTTTGCTGGCCACACCTACGAACTACCCCTTAATACACTGAAGACAGTATTGGGCAGTCTGAAATCCTATTAATTGAGAATTCTGATTCTTATTGACCTCCAGATTGAAACAATAGCTTGGGAAAAGGTAAATGTATCCATTTTGAGGCCACATGTGAAGCATTGGCTCATTTAGTGGTGAACAGCACTTTCTATATTAAAATACATGTAATGTTCTAAATCTCATTCATATGAAAGGATGCAATACACTAGATGTGAGAACTGAAATCCCGATTTGTTGTAAATCTGCCATAAGGATATTCCTCATATTGTCTCTGGCACAATCTTCCATAAGACATTATCATTACATATATAGGACCCAGTGTTGCCATAAATCAAAAGTGAACAATCTGGTATCTTAGGACTTCATGTAGCTTTCCAAATCCTGACACACATTTGACTCCAAATTATAAAATTGAATGCGATCATAGAAATATCTCTGTCTCACCTTTCTGGATCATTGATTGTACTGTCACATTGCTCTAATTGTTGGAAATTATTACATATTATGCCCTTCTACCCTTCTGTAACTTGATAACATTCTTTTGTGCACTGCACTGATATAATACAAAGTGGGACTTCATTAAATGTATGAAGTGTAATTCTGTGAAGATTTTTTTTGTTTAAGTTTATGTAAATTTATAATATAAATTTATGTGAAATAAATGCTAATTTGTGTTCTGGCTCAAATTCTCCAGCCGGCCCTGGAAATAAATGAAAATCAGAAATGTCAAAATGAGAGGTGGGACAGAACAGTGAATATGTTAAGTGACCTAAAACAGGAAATTATAATGGATTTTGATCCAGGGCAGAATGAGATCTAAGTTTAACTGGCTCACATCCTATTTATTTATTTGTGTGTGTGCGTATTTTGGGGGGTCTGATACCAGTTATTATTTCATTGGGTCATGTACTATTGGTGCAACTCTTCCTTCACCAGTTAAAAATACCTATTGAGTCCACATGTAGAATACACACCCTGCAGAAAATGTCTGAATGTTAAAACAAGTACAAACTATGCTAACCTTTCCTTTAATGGAAAATGGCATGAGAATGTTCTAAAATCAATATCTTGCCAATGAGAGCTATTTTTCCCTGGGAGTGTCAACCTGACGCTCTCTACATGGAGTGATGCTTCCCATGGCCAGGACATTCCTTAGCCAAGGTGCCTGAGGCTTATGGGACTTGGGATCCAAGCAGTCTAGGAAACCAGGTCTACACCTGGTTGCAGTGGAGTAAGAATTATTTTCATTAAAAATAGCCCAGGAGGGAAGAGTTAAAGCATTCCACATCGCACACCCACAATTCCTGATTGAAATGGCTACTTGGTATTTAAGAAAAATAAAATAAAATATAAAAACTGGCATGGTTTCAAGCACTGTAATTATTATATAATGTCTACTTTGGTTTGAAGTTTGCAATGTGCAAAGCATTTTGACTCCTTTCAACACATTCTTTTTTTGTCCTGGGTGGCTTAAATTTCTAGCTCAAGGGTCTTCAAACTTGACAGCTTTAAGGCTTATGGACTTCAACTCCCAGAATTCCTGAGCTAACATGACTGGAGGAAGAATTCTGGGAGTTGAAGTCTACAAGTCTTAAAACTGTCAAGTTTGAAGACCCCTGTTCTAGCTGAAGGGAAGAATTGCATGATGGGAGCAGGTCTTCCCTGGAAGGACATCAGTTATGCCATCTGTGTGTGGCAGCAGCCAAAAAAGTTATGCAATCCTAAACTGCATTAACAGAGGGATACAATCAAGATCAAGTGAGGTACTAATACCATTCTATAAAGCCTTAGTAAGACCACACCTAGAGTTCTGCATCCCGTTTTGGTCACCACACTATTGTTGAGACTCTGGAAAAAGTACAGAGAAGAGCAACCAGGATGATTAGGAGATTGGAGATTGAAACATATGAAGAACAGTTACAGGAACTGGGCATGGCTAGTCTAGTGAAGAGAAGGACCAGGGGAGACAGGATAGCAGTCTTCCAATATTTGAGGGACTGCTACAGAGAGGAGCGGGGTCAAGCTATTTTCTAAAGCATCTGAAGGCCAGACAAGGAATAATGGATGGAAACTGAACAAGGAGAGATTTAACCTGGAAATAAGGAGAAACTTTCTGACAGTGAGAACAATCAACCAATGGAACAGAAGTTGCCCTTGGAAGTTGTGGGAGCTTCATCACTTGAGACTTTCAAGAATAGATTGGACTGCCATTTGTAGGGTCTCCCACTTGGGTGGGGGGTTGGACTAGATGACCTACAAGGTCCCTTCCAACTCTGATTATCTGTTATGTGTTGTCTGGAAAGCGGGGAAGGAAGAAGAAAGGAGAAGCAAGGAAAAAGAAGAGGAGAAAGGAAGGAAGGAAGGAAGGAAGGAAGGAAGGAAGGAAGGAAGGAAGGAAGGAAGGAAGGAAGAAGGGCGACTATAATGAGAGTGAGGGAGGGTCTGAGGGAAGTCCTGCCTTAGTACTTGGGCATCATAGGTGCCCCCGACATGAGTGTTGAGCTGGCCATGCCCAATCTAGCCACACTCATCCGTGCATGCCCACCTTGGCTCCCCAAGGTCAAACACAACCCCAATCCGGCCCTCAATGAAATCGAGTTTGACACCTTGATCTAAAGAAATTACCTTGGCAATTTTAAGAAGCGTGGACTCCCAACTCCCAGAATTCCTTAATCTTAGGTATTGGGACATCTCCCAGGCTCCTCTCAGGTGTCATCTACATGGAGTCATCTACATGGCACCAGGACAGAGCTATCGATCCTTCCCTCCAAGCTGAACTGAAGCCATTAATGATCACTCTTAGGCTGCCATCTGTCAACCCTGAAGCTGACCTGACTGAAGCCATTTTGTCGCTTCAGTGTTGCCACACTGGAGCTGAGGGATTGGAAAGAGGGGATAAAGATAGCTGGGACTTGGTAGCGAAAACAAAATACTTTCCCTTGGGAACCAAGGACATTTCCACAGGTGGTGGGAGAGAGGAGGGGTGATGTTACCCAGCAACCAGGCAGCACCTCAATTGGACCATGTGACTGATTGTTTAGGAAAAGGGGAAAAACTTCCAGATAAAGTAACCACAAAGAGTTCCCTTCCTTCAGGATCCAGGAAGCTGAGTGCAGCAGGATTCACGTTCCAATGGTCCAACCTCTGTCCTCCCCTGCCCCCGCTCCACAATCACATGACTGCATTTTGGCCACTCAACATCAGCCCATATTTACAGTTGTTTGCAGTGTCTTACAGTCACATGATTGTGATTTACGAAGTTTCTTTCTGCCAGAAACTGGTGTTTACTTCCAGTTGACTTCAGTTTCTGGCAAAAATTGGCCCACAGTGAACAATGGCTTTGCTTAACAACCACTGCAAAACAAGACTGAACAATTGGTTTGATCATATCATAGCTTGCTTTAAAACAGCCACAATTTACAGCTCTAATTAGCAAGCTCAATTACAGTCATAAGTCGTAAGGGCATGCATAAGCGCACCAAAGTGCCTGCCGTCCCTGTCCTATTGTTTCTTTTATTTTCTTATGTGTATCCATGTATGCATAACTATGTTTATACTTATACCTATTATCTTGTAATCAATTGACTAATCAAATAAATAAATAAAATAAATAAAAATAAAGTTGAGGACTACCATTATACACCTGTAGAGGTAGTCCTCAACTTACAACAGTTCATTTAGTGACTGTTCAAAGTTACAACGGCACTGAAAAATGTGACTTATGACAATTTTTCTCAGTTATGACCTTTGCAGCATCCTCATGGTCACATGATCATAATTCAGACGCCTCACTACCAACTCACATTTATGATGATTGCAGTGTGCCTGCAAGTCAGGGACTACCTGGTAGTTATAGGTTGGCCTCCCTTGTAAGAGGATTGCAGAAGACGCACGTCCGTTGCTTAGAGGAAGCTTTGTGCAATGACATCCTTATATGTTTGGTGACAGGGTTGTTTCTCCTTTTTCCCAGTTAGTGGGAGGCAATAAATCCAGCCAGTGTGGAAAAGATTTAGCAGTCAGTAAGATGGTGGAGGGAAACACTGAACCCAGAAGTAAATGTAGAAGGTGTCCAGACCCTGTCCCTGTTTTCAGTTGTGAAGTGGTAGGCCTCTTTGGTAGGAGGAGTTTCTCTAATTTGCCCTTACCGAGGCGGTGGAGATTGGGGAACTGGATTTACATAATCTCTTGCTAGGGGAATATCCGTTCTTTACCAGTGCTGCCCCATCCAGTCCAGATCCATCCTCGTTCATTCCCTGCCACATTTCCACCCCCCTGACAAACATTATTCTATGACATCCTTATATGTTTGGTGACAAGGTTGTTTTTTCTTTTTCCAAGTTAGTGGGAGGCAATAAATCCAGCCAGTGTGTAAGAGATTTAGCAGTCAGTAAGATGGTGAAGGGAAATACCGAATGTTATGTATGCAGGTTTGAATGTCATTGGTTTAGTTTGAACTGTTCTTGTAAAATGTCAGAAATGATTGGTTTAAAAATTGCGGGAAAATCCTGCACTCTGATTGGCTGGCAACTGTGGCTGCTGGCTATAAGTAGCAGCTGTAGCCCAGCCAAATCGGGTCTGTTATGAGCTGTAGTCACTAATAAACTCTTCACTGAAGCACTCCGCGTCTGACTCTTCATGCAAACTTAACACCGAACCCAGAAATAAATGTAGAGGGTGTCCAGACCCTGTCCCTATTTTCAGGTGTGAAGTGGTAGGCCTGTTTGGTAGGAGGAGTTTCTCTAATTCATCTTACTGAGGGGGGGAGATTGAGGAACTGGATTTACATCATCTGTTGCTAGGAGAATATCCGTTCTTTACCAGTGCTGCCCCATCCGTTCCAGATCCCTCCTCGTTCATTCATTGCCACATTTCCCCCCACCAGACAAACCTTATTCTATGACAATTAAGGAACTGTTATTTCCGAGAGCAGGGCAATTCTACTCTAAAGTAAACCATCTGTCTGAAGCCAATCTGCAGACAAAAGAAGTTTAAGTCTGTGAGAGAAGGATGCTAGCAGGAGTGGGAGTCTACCGGTTTGGACCAGTTCTATAGAACTGGTTGTTATGGTCCTGGCAAATCATCCTCCTAGCTGGCCCTGCCCCTCTCTATCCACCCTTCCCTTCCCCGCCCAGTCAGTCCTTATCATGCACGTGCAACATCACGCACATGCCTGACATCGTTGACTGCATTCTCCCCACACAGTCACTCCTTAGGGAATTTCCTTTCTTTTCCCTTCCAATGATCAGCTGTTCCAATGATCAGCTTGCCAGGATCCCCCTCGCTGTCTTACTGCTTCACCCAGGAGGCTTGCCTGAAGCCCATGAAGCCAAAAATGGGGGCGGGGGGATTCTGAAAAAGAAGAAGAAGAAGAAGCCATGCCCACCCAGTCACATGGTCACATTGAACTAGCCACGCCCACAGAACCGGTTGTTAAAAAATTTGAATCCCACCCCCGGACTCTAGCAAAGCAAGAAGAGAGAAAAGTGCAACCAAGGCAAAAGAAAAAGATCAGCAGGACTTGGGGGAGCATTTGAGGAAAAAATAAAGAAGAAGAAGAATCTGCTGAGAAGCAAGGTGAGGCATTGCAGAACTTCAAGGAAGGGAAGGAGAGGAGAGCAGGCTGCGAGATGAGCAATCCAGAGAATGAGAAGACATCACAAATAAATGAATCTTTCATCCTGGACAACAGCCTGATCCCAGGAAATCAGCTATTAATCCACCACCTCCAGTGTATGTGACATATCCCTCTATGCCATACCAGAACCAAGTTTATGTTGGACCTCCTGCGGCCATACCTATGCAGCCTCAACAAACCATCCCAATCACAAATGTCCAACCTGTCAATGAACGAGATTATTTGGGCTACTCCATCTTCACCCTCCTTTGCTGCTGCCTCCCCTTGGGCATAGCTGCTTTGGTTTTCTCTATACAGGTGAGTTTCAGTGAGAGAGAGAGAGAGGGAGGGAGGGAGGGAGGGAGGGGGAGAGAGAGAGAGAGAGAGATCACTTGACTATGGCGATGCTATGACCGTCATAAGTGCAAAAAATGGCTGTACTTCACTTTTTTTCAGTGCCAATATAACTTGAGCTGTTCATTAAATGAGACAAGATGAGATGTAATAGAATATGACTACTTCCAAGAAACATATTATGCTTATTTTTATGTTTCAGATATCAAACTATTGTGATTTTTTTTAAAGTCAAGGTATACACCAGAGAAGTGCATTAAACCTGCTGATTTGAATGTAGCTGAATTAAGTTTTTTTTTTAATTTAACAACCGGTTCGCCTAGGGTCAGGTTGGCCATCGTGGGAGATTTGTCCCATGTGTGTGGCGAAGTTGGAGGATGGGGATGGGTCACGCCTCCCACAACAGCCAACTAGACCCTGGGCAAACTGGTTGTTAGATTATTTGAATCCCACCACTGTAGTGTAGCCTGCATTACTCAGGAAGAGTTCCAGTCAAATTTGTGAAAATAAACCTTGTTCACTCTGACAGAAAATTTGAGCAAGAGAGATAGTCCGAAATATTGCAAGAAGTTGTGAATACCTATAACAAAGACCATGTGGCTTAGCAGGAATGTTGATGCCATGATTAGTCAGCATGTGCAAATAACCTTGGACAGGGGAGGTCAAACTCGATTTCATGGAGGGCCAAATCAGGGTTGTGTTTGACCTCAGGGGGGCAAGTGTGCATGGCCAGGGTGGGCATAGCCAGCTTAACGTCACTTCTGTTGGGAGCGCCTATGATGGCCCAAGCACTCTCCCAGCGAAAACGGAGTTTGGGAGAGCAGTGCACAGCCCTCTGGAGCTCCGTTTTCACTGGCAGGGAGATTCAGGAGGCTCTCACAACCAAAAATGGAGCTCGGCAGGGCCGCATGCAGCTCTCTAGAGCTCCGTTTTTGCTGGCAGAGGCACCGGGGGCCAGTCCTTCACTGTTTCCAAGGCAGCCCCACTGGTCAGATTCAGCCCACAGGCCTTGAGTTTGACTTCCCTAACCTAGGAGAACTGCTTCATTAAAGATTCAAGCAAACAGCCTGATACCGGATCAGTCTGTACATGAACAAGAGAAAACTGGAAACTATCCCTCATGGCTGACAGAGATTGGCAATGGTTCTAACGTGTTCCCTCGGACATGTGGTCAAAAGACATGTAAGCACTTGATTCCAACATAAATAGATCCCCTGCAGCTGCCAGGTTCCTTTTGTAAGAGTCTTTTTTTCTGCACTAAATCTATTTATCTGTCATTGCTGTTGATCTGTTTCCAGTGCAACTTGCTTTGAAAACTCTCACATCACCCAAAGTCCTCTGCAAACTGAGGAGCTAAATCGATTGCAGTAGTTATCAAAGACTTTGATTTTTAAAATAGGGTATATGGGTACAAGTGCACCAAATGGATAAAAAGGGATTCCACTGAATTAATTTGAGACCCAGGCTGATCTTGTCCTTCTGCAATA
Source organism: Naja naja (assembly GCA_009733165.1). Taxonomy (NCBI): domain Eukaryota; kingdom Metazoa; phylum Chordata; class Lepidosauria; order Squamata; family Elapidae; genus Naja; species Naja naja. The sequence goes on along the minus strand of CM019160.1, from coordinate 20,397,524 downwards.
AGATCGGTCTTTGCACAAACACACACACATACACAGAATAAATACTATGTTCATCAATTTTTTGTTTTACTTTGTATATAGTGCATTTCTCTTTATCCTTTTCTTCCTTAGCTTCTTCCTTACATATTTACATATTTCCTCTCTCCTTCTGTCTTCATGCTTGCCATCTTTATTTTAAAAATCGTGTTCTCATGCATGTTTTGACATTTGTCTCCTTCTTGCTCTTCCACATGCCCAGAGTCGACTAATTATATGGGTCTCAATAATCTTATTTTTACCTCATTCCTTCCCCTCCCCCCACTTCAGACTCAAGGGCCAATCAACGGGGAGATATCGCATCTGCTAAGAGATATTCCAAAGTGGCACTCATCTTGGATCACATAGCCGTTGGATTGGGGATTGTATGCATCATTCTGGCTATTATTTTGGTCATTGTTCCAGCATGGAATGTGTGACCACAGTTACAACAGTTCATCAGAGCGGCTTTGGAAATTACAATCCTTGAAGACACCAAATTATCTTAAATGACTTCTGTTCTTAATACACGGAAGAGAAGTCAGAAATGAAACTGTCTGATTCTTATCGATCTCCAGATTGAAACAATAGCTTGGGAAAAGGTAAATGTATCCGTTTTGAGGTCACATGTGAAGCATTGGCTCATTTAGTGGTGAGCAGCACTTCTTATATTAAAATACATGTAATGTTCTAAATCTCATTCATATGAAATGGATGCAATACACTAGATGTGAGAATTGAAATCCCGATTTGTTGTAAATCTGCCATAAGGATATTCCTCATATTGCCTCTGGAACAATCTTCATAAGACCTTATCATTACATATAAGACCCAGTGTTGCCATAAATCAAAAGTGAACAATCTGGTATCTTAGGGCTTCATGTAGCTTTCCAAATCCTGACACACATTTGACTCCAAATTGTAAAATTTAATGTGATCATGGGAATATCTCTGTCTTACTTTTTTCTATCATTGATTGTACTGTCACATTGCTCTAATTGTTGGAAATTATTACATATTATGCATCTGCCCTTCTGTAACTTGATAACATTCTTTTGTGCACTGCACTGATATAATACAAAGTAGGACTTTATTAAATGTATGAAGTGTAATTCTGTGAAGATTTTTACTTTGGTTAAGCTTTTGTAAATTTATAATATAAACTTATGTGAAATAAATGCTAATTTGTGTTCTGGCCCATATGTGTCAACTTCAACTCCCAAAATTCTCCAGCAAGTCCTGGAAATAAATGAAAATCAGAAATGTTAAAATGAGAGGTGGGGCAGAACAGTGAATATGTTAAGTGAGCTAAAACAGGAAATAATAATGGATTTTGATCCAGGGCAGAATGAGATCTAAGTTTAACTGGCTCACATCCTATTTATTTATTTGTGTGTGTGCGTATTTTGGGGGGTCTGATACCAGTTATTATTTCATTGGGTCATGTACTATTGGTGCAACTCTTCCTTCACCAGTTAAAAATACCTATTGAGTCCACATGTAGAATACACACCCTGCAGAAAATGTCTGAATGTTAAAACAAGTACAAACTATGCTAACCTTTCCTTTAATGGAAAATGGCATGAGAATGTTCTAAAATCAATATCTTGCCAATGAGAGCTATTTTTCCCTGGGAGTGTCAACCTGACGCTCTCTACATGGAGTGATGCTTCCCATGGCCAGGACATTCCTTAGCCAAGGTGCCTGAGGCTTATGGGACTTGGGATCCAAGCAGTCTAGGAAACCAGGTCTACACCTGGTTGCAGTGGAGTAAGAATTATTTTCATTAAAAATAGCCCAGGAGGGAAGAGTTAAAGCATTCCACATCGCACACCCACAATTCCTGATTGAAATGGCTACTTGGTATTTAAGAAAAATAAAATAAAATATAAAGACTGGCATGGTTTCAAGCCCTGTAATTATTGTAATGCATATTTTGGCTTGAAGTACACAATTTGCAATGTGCAAAGCATTTTGACTCCTTTCAACACAATGCTTTTTTTTTTTTTGCGCTGGCTGGCTTGAATTTATAGCTGAAGGAAAGAATTGAATGATGGGAGCAGGTCTTCCCTAGAAGGACATCAGTTTCCAAAGGAGAAATTGATCTATAAGACAACAGAGGCCTTATAGAACGAAGGGCAAAGAATTTCCATACTTCTCCGTAAGGAGATGGAAAATTTATTTGGACACCTCCTTTGCCTTTACTGAAATGCTGCCCTTCTGTTGTCTCTGTTGAACTGACACCTCTGAGAACCTTCAGCTCATGAAAAGCCCTCTGCAAACATTACCAGTCATTTTGCGCTCATTTTCCTTTCCTTTCTAACATGGCACCAAGAGTTCTCAGCCAGCTCCCAGGTTCAGTCACTGATTTCAAGGGGGAGGGGAGCCCAGCATCTTTGGCAGCCGACTGCTTCGACCCATTGCCCCATCTCAGAGGCCTTCTGTGGGTTCCCCTGCTTCATAGAGCCATGGTGAAAGCCATTTTTAGATTCAAAAATTTTGTTAAGGTATAAAGTATTATAAAATACAAAAGTAAACAGAAGAACAATGGAAGAGGAGAAGGGAAAGGGGGAAGAGAAGTGAGGAAAGATAGAAAAGGAAAACAAGTAGAATTAAAGCAGTAGAGACCTCTCCCTTTAGCCAGATGCAGATTCAGCCAATCCACAGGTGTGAAGATGTTATTGCACCGGCCGCTCTGAGAACCAGATGAGCCGCCATTCCCATGGCCATCTTCCGCTGGCTCTCAAAGTGAAACTACCCACATGGCCCTCCCCTCTAATACATTCCCCAAGAGGTGAGAATATCTCAGGGCACTTCGGTGCCAGGATACAGGTTATAAAATAACAGTTTTCACAGGCAATAGTAATGAATCAAATTTAAGGTCCCCCCTCCTCCTCCCACTTGAATGACAGTATTATGTTAGGGATCTGACAAAAAGACTCAAGATCTGGCATTTCCTGCAGGCCCTGGGATAGGGTGAGATGAGTTAAATGAACTTATTGTGGTTTAATGGGAAAGTTGAGCTATGTGTTCAAGTCTTTTGGTTTTAACATTTTTATTCTAAGTAGATGTGTTTTTATGTTTTCGATAGGACCCACCCACCCAGTTTGGTACAAGATGGATGGTCATATACATGTTTTAAATAAATAAAGATCCCACACACTGAAATTTGACAGCAAAATAATCAAATTTGAGCTGTGGGGTTTTCTTTCCCCTCCTCTCCCCAAAATTAAAATAGAAGCAAGAATGGAAGCCTCCCGCCCATTGCTTTTCATGCCCTTAAACTTGTCCATTGTAAATGTTATTTTTATTTACTTATTTACTTACCTACCTACCTATTAAATTTATGTGCCACCCATCTTGCCTAGAGGTGGTATGTAAGAAAGACCTGAGAAATGGAGCCAGGGAATGATCAGATAAGAGAAGGCTTAGCCTGCAGCTGTATAATGGGTAGAGAAAGACGCTCAGGAAGAATCCTAACGTCTCAGGCTGTAAAAGTGACAGTGAGAGACAAATACCCCAATAATGTTTGGCTAGACAATTGGTGAAAAGCAGGCTACAGAATTATATAAGTGGGCTGAGATCTGGTTAGAATACTGTACCACAAAATGCTAGGTCAGTTGCTTCTCCTTAAATTAGCTTAGAGTGAGGAGCCTTATCAAGATGGATTGGAAGAAATCAGTTCTGTAAATGACAATAAGTACGGAGAGAGTTAATGCATGGGGGGAAATGTATTAACTCTCAGTAACTTCACAGAATGGAAAACTAGGCAGAAACAGACAATGCACTGGCATAATATTCCATGCAAAGCATAATTCAAATAAATTGATTGAATCAGCAGTGTCAGACTGCTTCAAAGCAAAATGGTGCAATGTAATTAATGATAATGGTAATGGAAGCAGAATCTCCAAGTCACAAAAAGAGATATTTCTCCTTTACACAGCAGTTATTAGTTCTTCTCTTCTGTTCCTCTCAGAAAATGTTGTTGGCAAAAGGAAGTAGTCCAACTGAAAGCCACAAAGATCTTCCAATGGAAAAATGTGGAAAAGGGAGCTATCGGTAATAGGATTCTGCCACTCGGGAGTTAGATGAGACATGGAATTTGTGCCCTCAGGGAGCAGTGTAAAGTCTAATGGGAATGTATCACTGAATTGTACATTATAGGCTAAAGTAGAGCTACCCAGAGTTGCTTAGATGAGATGGATGATACAACTTGAATTAGTAATAATTACTCTGTTTGCACCTTTCATCTGAGTCTTGAATCTGAAAACAATTAAATAGGAAAGGGTAACTTTGAGGGTGAACGGTCTTTTCCTTGATGGAGATTTCAAAGAGAGACTCACTCATTGTTCATGTGCTTGGATTTGTCTTCCTGGATTTCAGGACACTGAGCATTTGGGTTCAACAAAGTCAATGATGGGTCCCCAGAACATTTCCAGAAATGTTATTCTTCAGTTATGAAGAGATGTGAGACACAATGTCTGTGCATTTGTGTGTGCAAGTAAGAAAGTCTATCTACCTATAACAGGGGCACAAAAACAAAGGCCTGGGGCCAACCAACACATGTTCTATACTCAAGGGTGGGATTCAAAAATCCCAGCAACTGGATCACTGCCCAGTTGCTGGGCGGGCATGGCCATGATGGATGTGGCCTACTGGAACTTCCGGGACGGCCATTTTTTGGCTTCCCAAGGGTCCACAGGCTTCTCTCGGGCCTCTGGGAGGGTGAAAATGACCTCCCCCAGGCTCTGGGGGCCCTCGGGAAGCAAGAAACAGGCCCATTTTGTGACTTCCAGTAGTTCCAGTACTTCCAGTAGGATGTTTTTCACCTTCTCGAGGATCTGGAGGCTTCCCTCAGGCCTCTGGGAGGTCAAAAATGGCTTCCCCTTGGCTCTGGAGGCCCTCTGGAAGCTGGAAACAGGCCCATTTCTGGACTTCTGGAAGGCCCATTTCCCCCCCCCTCCCAGAGCCTCCACGCAGACCCTGCATTTACCTGCATCAAAAATGGGCCATGTGGAGACTCCTGGGAGGGGAGGGGATGGGTGAGCGGGGCCAGCCAGTCAGTTCAAATACCAGTTCGGCGAACCAGATGCAAACATCCAGTTCACTCGAACCAGTCTGAACCGGTAGAATCCCACCCCTGTCTATACTCAGAGCACAAAGGCTGACAGTTATTTGAATTTTGGAAAATTCTGGATGGGAGGGCAAATGCAATTGCATTTCTTAAAACCCTTAGTCCAGATTTTCTCCACCGTCACTACCTAGTGGTCTTTTCACTTGAAGCATGGACCCTTTTCTGTAAACTGCCTCCTTTTCATTTCAGCAATCCCCACCCCCCCACCCCAAATTGGACCATTACTTTTGTAATGAAATTCTGAACATGCCCATATAAACCTGATTTATTTGGATTTTATTTGGGCTTATTTAATTAGCCTTTGGACTAACAGACGTTCTACCTCAAACTCCAGCCTGGCACCCCTTTCTATAGGACGTGTCCAGTATCCATCTGTCTGTCTGCCTAATTATTTATTCCACCCACTTCTGATCCCCAAGACACAGTGATGTCATCCCGCTGGAGAGCCAGAGCAATACAGAGCGCAGTCTCTTAACAAGATAAAAAAGAAGCAAACCGCATTATAAAGTATTGCGTCAAGCAAAGAAGAGAAGGCTTGCCAAGTACAAGAAAGGAAAAGAAACAAGAGTTGGAAAACAGACATTAGGTACCACCAAGGAGAAAAACCTAAGCAGCTTCACTGCAGGGCAGTGGAAGTGGAAGAAAATCGGAAGCCAAGATAGGATCCCGCTGGCTGTGAGAAAAGAAAGAGAGAGAAAGAGCAACTCTGCATGATGACCAACCCAAGCTATGAAACTCATATTCCTGTCCCCCCAAATCCTTCTCCTTACCCTGAAGAAAAACCTCGTGAAGAGTCTGATTCACTTAAATTCCACGTTGAACCAGCATCTTCTCTGGGCTATGGGGCAGCTTCCTCAATGCCAGCACCACCACAGTATCAGATGTACCAGGATCCACCTTCTGCAAAGCCCCGACAAGATCTATTTGTTGACTCTCAGGAGGATATCTTTATTTCACACGTCCAGACCACCAGTGAGCCTGACTACCTGTGCTACTCCATCTGCACCATGCTCTGCTGTTTCCTACCCTTCGGAGTTGTGGCTGTGATTTATTCCATAAAGGTGAGTTTGCAGCCATAGTTTATTCTGTAAAGGTGAGTTTCTCTGGGAACGGGTGCTGCAGGTGTCAGGGAGCTTGGACTTTTTATTTTTCCCAAAGACCCTCTTAGTTATATTTGGAAAAATGAAGGGGACAGAATCATACGGTTTAAAGGAGGTGGGTTCCAGCTTCTGGAACTCATCAAGGGCCTCTTTCATAGCTCCAATACCATGAGATGTTCCTTAGGGGCTGTGTGGCTACAGGAAAGGAGATTAGCAAGGGGACAGTAAGAGAGTATAAAGTAATGGCATTTGCAGAGGAACAGAATATGTGACATCATGATATCTTCACTGAGGACTAATCGCCTGCTTTTCCTTCTTATAGTATACAGATTTAACTCTTCACTAATTTGTTTTGTTCATTTGTATTCTGCCAAATTTTGTAAATTTATTTGCAGATGCTTTTCCTCTAGGAGCTCGAAGTGTTAGGCATGGGTAGGTTCCCTATCTTTTATCTATACCATACACCCCTTTTGAAGTAGCTTGAGTTGAAAGAATGAGTGGCACGGCTTTATCCAATTAACTCTTGGTCAGAGGGAATTTGAACTTCAGTGCAATCACTAGATAGATAGATAGATAGATAGATAGATAGATAGATAGATAGATGGATAACTAGATGATTGATAGATAGATATTAAATAGCTCCATAGCTATCGTGTTTCCCCGAAAATAAGACCTACCCCGAAAGTAAGACCTAGCACTATTTTCTAAACCTGCCCTAATATAAGACCTACCCCGAAAATAAGACCTAGTGTAAATCTCCAGTTCCAGGAAGACTTTTCAGGGAGCAACCGTGCACCCGCAAAACACCCACACACACACACTCACACCCACTATTTGGCACCATAAATATATAAGACCTACCCTGAAAATAAGACCTAGTGTGTTTTTGGGAGCCAAAAAAAATAAGACAGTGTCTTATTTTTGGGGAAACACGGTATCTATGGGGAGACAGAAGGAGGGAGGGAGGGAGGAAGAGAGAGCTTGAGAAAGAGACAGAGAGACAGAGAAAGACACACACACACACACACACACACACACACAGAGGGAGGGAGAGAGGCAATATAATAGGCATGTGTATTTTGATGAGTTAGTGATATATTTTGATTTCTACTTCATATTAAGAAAAGTTGAAGCTGAGAACTCATTCTGCTTAACTTGCTCATTTTCACTCTTGCTTGATGAATAAGGGGAGAGGGAGTCTTCACACATCTGCCGATAACTTTGTCTTACCTGACTTGATTCCCATCCCAGAATTATCTAGCGAAGACTAGGGCTTCTAATCTTGTGACCACGTAAGAAGGATCATGAAGTCCTGGTGCTAGGTTTTAATAAAAATATTGCCCATTAAGCTGAGATTCTTCACAGACTTGAACTCAGAGCTGTGTACCCATGGCATATGGGTCTCTCCACAGCTTGAAATGGGGTTCCCAACAGCTGAAGGGAGAACACCCTAATTAATATGTTGTGCTTGCTTGTCTTTTCATTTAATTTCTACCAGAATTAAAACAATAAAACTTGAAATCTCTTCACTTTGTGGTGTATTCATTGTCTCTGGATTCTCAAAGAATCCATCTCTGGCACCTTGCCACTGCCTGACACTTGGCAAAAGAATAGGTCAAATTATATCTTTCATCACATAATTTATCACTGATATTTTAAAGAGAATAAATAATACACATTGATTGGTGTTACAGTGATCTAATGGTAAATAATTAATCCCTTACGAATTTAAATAAAACAAGATGGGTTGACTTTCCAAGTCAGCTGATCATTCCACAACTACTGCAGGTCACCTTATTTCTGGAGATGCTTCTCAGTTTTCACTGCTCACCAATCTGATTCTTATGTCTCTTTCTCTTCAGACTCAAGAATCCAACCGAAATGGAAACAGCACAGCTGCCCAAGAGAATTCCAGGCTGGCCCGCATATTTGTCTGTTGCGCAGTTGGCGTCGGACTCATTTTGTGGACTCTGTACATCACCTTAGCTGTACTCCGCTCTTAGACTTCCAACTATTAGACATCAAAGTGAAGTCCATTAGAACATCAGGCATTACCTGAGGCTCTTGTCATACAATTTTACCCCAAAGCTTTAGTTGGAGGTAACATTGTCAGCATCATTCCATTCATATGCACATGAATTGACTTGATGAGCAGCAGTGGAGCATGAGAACTTCGAAGTCTTGTGCCTGAGTCAACTTTTAACATTCTGAAAGTTCTCCTTAGCAGTAACCCATCCGCATCAAGTGATAAGTCTCTTGTGTGATGCAACTCTATGATATCAAAAGATCTCCAGATGAAGGTTGTAGGAGGTCCATTGGCTACCTGGAACAATATCAATATCAATATTTAGCCAGGGTTATTAGTTTGTTTCTTACATGTATATAATTTATATTTCATCTGGCAGTTCGAGATCTAATCTATGGCTGGATTTTCCTCTCCTTTTTGTTTATCCCCAAAACAACAATGCTGTGACAGTGCACAATCATACAATCTGCTCTACAGTCAAAACATGAAATTGAATTTGGGTCTTCCCTGTCCAACGTGCTACACCAGACTGGGCCTTTTGTTCAATGAACTGATCAGTTACCTTCATATTGTGAAGGAAAAGAATGGAATGGCCTTAGTGCAGGGCTGCCCAAACTTGGCAACTCCACCTGGCTGGAGAATTCTGGAAGTTGAAGTCCACAAGTCTTAAAGTTGCCAAGTCTGCCTTAGTGTGAATTTCAGCCAATAACAGATTTTTTCATTCATCTGTCCATTTTTTTTTTCATTTTATTCTAGAGTTGGCTTTTAAATGGTGGGCTTCAAAATGACCATTTGAATTAACTTAATCACAATTAGTCACAATTAGTTAAATGAAATATTTCCTACGTATTTGAGCATTTCCCCTCTAACCCCATAACATTTCAGCACTAACTTTCCCAGAGATTTTCAGAGCTATCTTCAAGGATCCAACCTAGTGAGGAAATTAAATTTCCTAAAGATGTTTGGGACTACAGCTTGCATGATCGTTACCCATCCAAATATCTGGACAGCTCCTACTTGCTCTCTAGTGCTCTTGTCCAGCCAACCCAGCTTCCTTATTCAACTGTAATTCTCCGCAATATTTCATAGATGAAAACAAGAGATTTTTATCTTGATCTCTAGATGGCTTGGCCCCTTAAGATTCATGCAAATGAGTGAGATCTGGGGCTGTTGATTCTGCAAGAAACTTTCATCAGCTACTTTGAGCACTTCTTGGCACTATATCAATCAATAAATCTATGCTGTCAAACTGCTGTGTTTTTTATTTCCTGGTACCTTTTCAATGAGTTGCTTGGATTCTCCACATTGCTAAAAAGGGAGAGAGAGAGAGAGAGAGAGAGAGAGAGAGAGAGAGAGAGAGAGAAACAGAAACAGAAACAGAAACAGAAACAGAAAATTGAATAATCTTGTTTATATTTACTAGAAAGGGAAGTCCCCATTTTTTTACTGCAATGAAGAACAAATATTCAAATGCCTTAAATATATTGCACAGCCATACACTTCTTGAGCAACTAGTTCAACATATTAGAATACTCCTTAATTTGTTAGATATAGTCTCCCACATACTAATCTTTTATACTGCCCTACACCAATCAAATCCTCCTATCCCTTCTTTTAATTACTGTTGGACTCTTGATTTTTATATATACTTTAGGTTTTAATACAGGTAGTCTTAGGTGGACTTAGGACGGGTTGCTTAGTGATTGAAGTTATAATAATCCCACCCCTAAAGGTACTTAAAGACACAGTTCCAAAGCTCAGATGGCCATAGGCCCCCTGTGGTCACATGACGCATTTGGTTGCTCGGCAACTGACCTGCATTTACCATCATTTGTAGTGTCCCATGATCATAAGGCTGCAATTTACAATGTTTTTTGCCCCAAACAGTGTTTACTTATCAGTTTTCAGCAAAAATACCCTATATCAAACAATGGCTGGCTTCATGACCATGCCATGTTAACAACCACGTTATTAAAAAAAAACCCAGTGTAAAATCAGTTACAGGATGACCTGCTTTGTCACAGTCACAATTTATGACTGTAATGGGCAGATTCTTAAGTCAAGGACTATTTGCACATATATCTGTTATATCTTCTTGTTTTTCATATTTTTTAAGACTCCAATGTGTCTTCTGTGCTCTTGAATTAGAATAAAGTAGAATAGAATAGAATAGAATAGAATAGAATAGAATAGAATAGAATAGAATAGAATAGAATAGAATAGTTGGAAGGGACCTTGGAGGTCTTCTAGTCCAACCCCCTACTTAGCTAGGAAACCTTACACCACTTCAGAAAAATGGTTATCCAATCTGTTCTTTAAAACGTCCAGTGTTGAAGCATTTACAACTTCTGGAGGCAGGTTGTTTCACTGATTAATTGTTCTAACTGTCAGGAAATTTCTCCTTAGTTCTAAGTTGCTTCTCTCCTTGATTAGTTTTCATCTGTTGCTTCCAGGGATGGGATCTTACAGGCATAACAACCAGTTCGGTGAACATGCACATGCACAATACTTGCAAAACAACTTTTCCTGCAAGCGATCACCATCTCCTGCTGATGCGTGGCACTCAGCTGTGCCATGCAAAGCAACTAAGGTAAGAATAAAGGACAGCCTAGAGCCCAGGCAGGCAGGTGGGCCCAACCGAAGAAAAGAAGGTATTCAGAGAGAACCGGTTCAGGGTCAGCTGCTCTTCGGAGCTACCGGTTCTATAGAACTGGTCCGAATCGGTAGAATCCCACCCCTGGTTGCTTCTTGTCCTGTCTTCAAGTGCTTTGGAGAATAGCTTGACTCCCTCTTCTTTGTGGCAACCCCTGAGATATTGGAACACTGCTGTCATGTCTCCCCTAGACCTTCTTTTCATTAAACTAGACATACCTAATTCCTGCAACTGTTCTTCATTTGTTTGAGCCTCCAGTCCCCTAATCCTCTTTGTTGCTCTTCTCTGCACTCTTCTAGAGTCTCAACATCTTTTTCTTTTTTCATCCCACCCTCCTTATGCTGCATTATGTCCACCATAAAAAATTGACTTGAATGCCTTAAAGTAGCTGTGGGGTTTTTTTCCAGTTTCTGGGAAAGCTGCTTCTTGAAGCATCTGGGGAAAGGTGCAGCTGCTTGAAAGAATCACAGGCAAGCTCTTCATCTGCATTGCCACACCAAATTCGGGATGTTTAAGGAAGCCACAATAGTCTCAAGGTTATTTTTCATACAGGAAATCTTACTCTGGGATTTTCCCATAAATTAAACATTTGACATTTACTGCACTTCTTGTGGCCAAAGACAACATTCCTGGAGGAAGACAACAAAAGACAACATTCTTACTGTGAGGTTCCAGGTGCCCTCTGAGTTTTGCTTTCTTGCGAACGTTTCATTACCAAACTAGGTAACAATATTTGCCTGTCTTTATTGGCAAATAGGGTTACTTTCCTCAGCTTCAGTCTTCCATTTGGAATAAGGGGGGAATTAATCCCAATTACTTCATTACCCTGGGGGAAAAAACCCTTCCCTTTCCATGGCTTTTATTTTTTTAGGTGATATCCTGAAGTGGTTTGCTCTTGCCTCTTTCCTAGGGCTGAGGGAGAGTGACTGGCCTAAGATCACCCAGTTGACATTTTGTCTAAAACAGAACTAGAACTCATGACTTCCCGGGGTTTGTTTTTTTTAATTACATTTATATGTCGCCCTTCTCTGAAGACTCAGGGCGGCTTACAATTTTTGGGATACAACCCAATGCGCCCAGCAATAGCCTTCATTCCATTGTATATGCCTGCTTATTACTAAGCGGCATTTTTACAAAGTCAGCTTATTGCCCCCAACAATCATGGGTCCTCAATTTACCTACCCCGGGAGGATGGAAGGCTGAGTCAACCTTGAGCCTGGTGGGATTCGAGCCTGCACTAATTGCAGGCAGCTGGAACTTAAGTGCTAGGCATTTAGCAGCCTGCACCACCAAGGCCCTCTAACCGAATGCCTGAAATGTGATGAGAATTTTATTTTATTTATGAGATTTTTATTCCGTCTTTATTATTTTTAGAAATAATTCAAGGCAGCGAACATACCTCATACTCTTCCCTCCTCCTCTTTTCCCTACCACAACAGCCCTGTGGGGTGGGCTGGGCTGAGAGAGGGGGGTTGGTCCAAAGTCAACCAGCTGGCTTTCCTGCCTAAGGCAGGACTAGAACTCATAGTCACCTGGTGATTGGCCCAATGTCATCCAGCCAGTTTTCATGCCTCAAGCAGGACTAGAACTCCTGGCCTCCCGGTTTCTAGCCAAATACCTTAAACTCAGTGAAAATATTTCAGCACAATTCCTTCCGTTTTTGTTGCTTCTGTTTCCTTGGAAAATACTGTATTGTCTTTTCTTCATGCATTCCCATCTTGAGAGTCATCCCACCAGTTTTCAATTGAATGCTCCCGTATTTTCTTCCTGCAGTAAGGGTTCAAAACTTATCTTATTTATGAATTATGGAAAATCATGGAATGACTGGGCTGCATTTACACAACATGCTCAGGTCTAAATCCACCCTAGGAAAGACGCAATTACAATCCAAAAATCCTTGCTAAGAAAACAGCAGGGACTTGTTCAGGCAGTCACCAGAGAAGGCTCAGCAATTAGGATATATATCATAGTGTAGTGTAGTGTAGTGTAGTGTAGTGTAGTGTAGTGTAGTATATCATGTAGTGTAGTATATCATATATTGTATTATATTGCATTATATTGTATATTATTTATTTTATTTATTTATTTATTTAATGAGATTTCTATGCCGCCCTATTTCCTGAAGGACTCAGGGCAGCTTACAATAATAAAAGAGAACAATACAAAAGTTAAAAAAACAATTAAATATGAAATCTCACTAAGCCAATAAAATATATAAAACTATTGCTAAAATCCCCTCCCTACCATCAGTCTGGGTCAGTGAGTTGGAAAAGCCAGGTTTTTAGGCCACGGCGGAAGGATCGGAGGTCAGGGGCCACCCGAAGCTCCAGGGGCAATTGATTCCATAGGGTGGGTGCTCCCACAGAGAAGGCCCTACCCCTAGGGTTCGCCAGCCGACATTGTCTGGCCGACAGCACCCCAAGGAGGCCCTGCCTGTGGGAGCGCATGGGATGTTGGGAAGCCGTTACTGGCAGCAGGGGTCCCTGCAAATATTATATTATATATTATAACATTATATTATATTGTATTAATATTTATTATACAGGGTAGGGAGAGCTCTGGCCTATAAAGTCACCAAGAGTCGGATACGACTGAATGGTTAAAACAATGACAGCACCAGAGGTGGTATTCAGCAGGTTCTGACCAATTCTGGAGAACCAGTAGCAGAAATGTTGAGTAGTTTGGAGAACCAGCAAATACCACCTCTGACTGTCCCCGCCCCCATCTATTCTCTGCCTCCCGAGTCCCAGCTGATTGGCTGGGTCTTCTTTTGTTGCCCTGCACAGGAGAATGGAGCTGGAAAGCAGGTTAGTGGGGTGGGGTGGGAATGGAGATTGTACAGTATCCTTCCCCTGCCATGCCCACCAAGCACGCCCACCAAGCCACGCCCACAGAAACGGTAATAAAAAAATTTGAATCCCACCACTGAACAGTATATTATATCATATTAATGCCAGTATGCTTTTTTCTAGCTTAATGATTACTAAATTGCCTGAAACATTGTTCAAAATCAATTAGGGTTGATCCAAAGACAACACAAGATGTTTCTGTCTCCAAAAACTATGTTTCCCCATGAGCTTTGATGTGCCTTTCAGTTCTTCCTTACATATCTGACTTTCTATCCATTTCCATAACTGGTTAGAATTCCTTACTCATTTCAGAACTGCATCACATGACAAAGCAGCATTTGTTTTGTTCCCTGGGCTGTATGGCGTTTCTTCTTTTCCCTGATTTCAAGTCACAGATATTTTAAGGTTTGTAATTTTATGTCAGCTCGATATGCTTAAGAAGTCCCCCCAACAAAGAAACAAGGCTTCTGAAACAAGAAATGGAGTCCAGGTTAACTGTGTTTCTTCACCGAGTTTTTCTTTACACATTTAAGGGCACTGAGGTGCATATGTTTCGACAACAGAGTCATCGCTTTGGTTGCAAAATACAAGTAGATGGTCTTCTCGGCAAGATAACAGGAAAGTTCCCAGCCTTCAGGATATGACTCTGGTACAATTCAGGCTGTAACATGTTCAGCTGAAAAACACAAGTTGACACAGGGTTTTGTTTTCCTTTGTACACTAATGCTGCTCCTTCCCTATCTCTCCTTCCTGCTTAATAAGGTCACCCGTTGATAAGAATAGGGGTGGGCAACATTTTCCAAAGGACTTTGGATTTGATAAGTGGAGATCAGCTGACAGGCTGGAGCTCCCAGGAGTTCTAATGCAAGGTCTTATCAAGGTCCTCTAGAGAAGAGGGGTTATGATGCAAAGGTCCATGGGGAAATCCATAGAGAATTGCTAGAAAGAGAGACACAAATCTTTCTCTCCAAATATTGGAAGCTTCCTCTGCAGCATGTATACCTCTCTGAGCATCATTTTCACCCAACAACTTGCAGCTAAAACTTGAGAGGCCTATTTATTGGGGCTGAGGCTGCGCAAAGCTTTGCAGAGAGATTTTGTTCCAACAAAACTTCATGCAAAAGCATTTGAAATACTGCAGACCTCTCCCTGTAAACCAAATCACCAACAGCTGCTTTGCTTCCACTTGTTCTACAGTTTTCCTCCTGCAATGATATCTTCTATACATGTGGAGAACATGAAGGAGCTCAAAAAGGGTGGGCTTCTCAGTTGCCCTCCACCCATCCTTGGGTCAGAGAAAACCATACCAATACGATCAGAGGTGGTATTCAGCAAGTTCTGACCAGTTCTAGAGAACCGGTAGTGGAAATTTTGAGTAGTTCGGGGAACCGGCAAATACCACCTCTGACTGGGCCCGCCCCCATCTACTGTCTGTCTCCCGACTCCCAGCTGATTGGCTGGGTCTCCTTTGGTTGCCTTGCACAGGAGAACGAAGCTGGAAAGCAGGTTAGTGGGGTGGAGAGGGAATGGGGATTTTGCAGTATCCTTCTCCCTGGAGTGGGGGGGGAAATGGAGATTTTACAGTATCCTTCCCCTGCCACGCCCACCAAGCCACACCCACAGAACCGGTAGAAAAAAAAATTGAATCCCACCACTGAATATGACCATGTAGACAAAAAGCATGAAAAGAGAATAACTGAAGCTTGCTGCAGGGCAACCAAGGAATGATGAAGGCAAAGGGTTTTTTATTTTATTTTTTTATAGAATAGAATAGAATTCTTTATTGGCCAAGTGTGATTGGACACACAAGGAATTTGTCTTTGGTGCAAATGCTCTCAGTGTACATAAAAAGAAAAAATAAAATACATTCATCAAGAATCATAAGATACACTTAGTGATAGTCATAGGTTAATAAATAAGCAATCCAATCATACTAGGAAACAAAACAATATAAATCATAAAGATACAAGCAACACTGTTATAGTCACAAGTGGGAAGAGATAGGTACTAGGAAGTGTTATTGTAATCTAGTAGTAGAGGAATAATAGCAATATAGTCTTAGTAAATATGTTGACAGTATTGTGGGAATTATTCTATTCTATTCTATCTACTTGTATTTTACAACCAAAGCGATGACTCTGTTGTCGACACATATGCATCTCGGTGCCCTGAAATGTATAAAGAAAAACTTGGTTAAGAAACACAGTTAACTTGGACTCCATTTCTTGTTTCAGAAGCCTTGTTTCTTTGTTAGGGGGAGTTCTCAAGTATATCAAGCTGACATAAAATTACGAATCTTAAAATATCTGTGACTTGAAAATTAGTTTTATAATTGTTTTCTAATTATTGGTTCTACTGTTGTGAACTAGCCAGTGTTTCTTAAGATGGGCAGCCATATAAATCTTAATGAAATAAATTCATTAAATAAAAAATATTTTATTTATTTATTTTTTATTTATTTGATTCGTCAATCGCTTACAAGATAATAGGTATAAGTATAAACATAGTTATGAATACATGGAATGGATACATATAAGAAAAATAAAAATAAAAATAAAAAGAATCAATAGGACAGGGACGGTAGGCACAGTGCGCTTATGCACGCCCCCTACAGACCTCTTAGGAAAGCGGTGAGGTCAATAGTAGACAGTTTAAGGTTAAAGTTTTGGGGGTTTGGGGAAGAGACCACAGAGTCGGGTAGTGTATTCCAGACATTGACCACTCTGTTGCTGAAGTTGTATTTCCTATAATCAAGTTTGGTGTGGTTAACCTTGAGTTTGTATCTATTGTGTGCTCTTGTACTGTTATGGATGAAGCTGAAGTATTCATTGACAGGTAGGACATTGCAATGTATGATTTTATATACTATACTTAGATCGGACTGAAGGCGGAGTAGTTCTAGGTTTTCTAGGTCTAGAATTTCAAGTCTGGTGGTGCTATGTATGTAGGTTTGAACGTCATTGGTTTAGTTTGAATTGTTCTTGTAAAATGTCAAATAGGATTGGTTTAAATAGTGCGGGAAAACCCTGCACTCTGATTGGCTGGCAACTACGGCTGCTGGCTATAAAAAGCAGCCGTAGCCCAGCCAAGTCGGGTCCATTCGAGCTGTAGTCACTTAATAAACTCTTCACTGAAGCTCTTCGCGTCTGACTCTTCATGCAAACTTAACAGGTGGCATATTAAGGGGTCCTTACTTTAACTAGGTAGCATCATCAGTGATGTTACCCAATTTGGGTAATGAAACATCTGCAAGAAAACAAGCAAGCTCAGAGAGCACCTAGGACCCCTCATTTCAACCCTGAGCTACAAATATTCTCCTTTACAAATAATATTGGCTATCATAGTTCCCTCTATTGTGCCTCTATTGCTTCTGTTCCATTACCGCAGCCATCTGGCTTTCTGCAAAGGCAGTGGATACCAAATCAAATGTGATATACTTTGAAGTTAATGTGGGATATAATGAGAGGAGACTACTGCTTGTACACCACTACTGTTAAAGACAGCTAAAGGGCATCTTGCTCACGATCTGGATGTGTATGACCCAGAGTGTGGCACAAAGGCAAAACAGTCAGATAATAAGTAGGAGTCCCTTTATTAGCTCCAGCTTTGCCCCCAATGTCCTGGTTACCTTCTGGCTGGAGAAAAACTCTCCCAGAAACAGCCTTTGGCTGCAGAGAATCAAGTCCATAACATGGTCAACAAAAACTGTAACTATAAGTCCAATCAAGGCAAGATGAGGTAATGAGTCCGGCAGGGCAGGAGCAAGAATTCCAGACATGAAGGCACAGCAATAACACAACACGTTTGGGAAGACGCCAGGAACACAGATAACCAAAGTCAATATAAGATAAATTCACGTTTGCTCTCAGCAGCTGCTGCACTCAGCATGCATTTCTTTTAAACTCTCATTCCCAGGTGTGGCTAATGAAGGGAATCAGGGCCCTTTCCTCCCCCATAAGCCACGCAACCCACGTTGTTCCCTTCTCTGTTCCTCCCTGCATGCCCTAGGATGAAGAGGGGGTGGGCCTGCGTCTTCCTCTGAACTGCCTCTCCCTTGTTCTACCTCTTCCCTGTTCGGCCCAGCCGGACTTTGCCCTTCCCCAATTTCCTCCACAGCCAATGGAGTCACACTCCCACTCCCTGTCAGCTGTTCATCTTCCTCCTTGGATTCAGACTCCAGCAGGGGCATGACAGGATGAGATGAAGACAATACCTTGAGGACATGGAAGAAGATAAAAAATGTGGCATGTTTATAACATCCTTCATTTCTGCAATGGACTCAGAAATAGAAATAAATCTCTCAAGACGGCAGGCGTGGAACTGTGATCCAAGCTGTGCCCCTTTTGTACAGGGCAGGGCTTCTGTCAAAATCCTGCAACTTACACACATGGTCACATCCTACGCACACCGTAGAAGCTGCGGTGATTTTTTTTCATGCTAAAATTAGTAATGAAAGGGGGAATTTGTATTTAATATGATGTGTTTTGACAGCAGCAAGGATTGTATTTGCATAGTATTGATAAAATGAGGAAACTCGGAGAGAAGAAGATGTAATTAAAAAAATATTAGACTGTCCAGAAGTGGACAGACTGACATTAAAGAGAAAAGAAAAAGAAGATACAGAGTATTTTTGAGCATGGGATTTATTTTATAAATAGTTGGATAATAGAGGTAGAAATTAAGAGCAGGGAAAGTACTATTATGTAAGCAAATTGACCCAGACAACACACTGTTCACACTTATGTATATTAAATGAAAATCTATAAGTAAACTGTTTTTTAAAAAGCGAACAGCTCAAAGCCTATGTCTCGTTTTATGTCATAAAATGTTTCATCAAAAAAAAATGCATAACTTCCTTGCAAAGATGTAGATTTTATTTAACTAAATGGGAAGTGAAGACATATAGCCCAATTGCATGTGATCCTTGCAACAGATGTCAAATTGTGTGTAATTACTGGACTTGGTAGCATCTGTTGAGCAGCTTTGTTTCTGCTTGTGGTTTGGGTTATTGCAAAGGTTACGCAAGACCTTTTCTGGAATAGTCTTGCGTCAGAGAGTTACAAATGCTTCATTATATTACCATTAGAAAGAATATTATTGGTTTCCTGAAGGGCCTTCCATGCTAGATGTTTTCTTTGGAATGGCCCTTGTACTTATGGGAATGTCAAAATGACATTTTCATCATCCTTGTCTGATGACAAGAAGGACTAGAGATGACATGACAGCAGTCTTCCAATATCCCAGGGGCTGCAGCAAACAAGAGGGAGTCAAGCCCTTCTCCAAAGCACCTGACAAGAAGCAACGGGTGGAAACTAATTAAGGAGAGAAGCAACATAGAACTAAGGAGAAATTTCCTGACAGTTAGAGCAATTAATCAGTGGAACAACCTGCCTCCAGACTCCAGATGTTGTGAATGTTCCAACACTGGAAGTTTTTAAAGAAGAGATTGGATAACTATTGGTCTGAAGTGGTGTAGGGTTTCCTGCCTAAGCAGGGGGTTAGACTAGAAGACCCTTCCAACTCGGTTATTCTATTATTCTATCACATTATATAAAAGGTTTTCAAATGGATTTTTTGTAATGGCTCTGGGCTAAATCCCTTAGTTTTTCAAAGCACCATTTCATTTATAAAGTTATTACTTTATTGAGACCTTCAGAGGCTGTTTCTAGGCTGCCAACTGAGACTTTACTGGCCAATATAGAAGGAATGGGTGAGGGGGGAATACTAATATCAAATTCAATTTTTTATGTCTCATTTTATAAATCTTCCACTTTGGATACCTACTTCATCCAGATTGCATTTGGACAATCGTTTTGCCTAATGTACACAGTATTCCCCTTCATAAAATGCATAATTTTCATGTGTAGAGGCAGTTTAGGACAGAATTTTCTATAATATTCCTTTTTGGGGTGGGGACAAGAGTTCCGCTGCACTATTTGGAAAAGCACAAACGTTAAGTGACGACGAAGTTTTGGTTTGGACATTGGCTTGAAAACGTAAAATTTGATAGGTCTTATTTATTTAGTTGATTTATCTACTAGCCTTTTTGTTTTGTTTTGTTTTTAAAAGTACAAGGTGTTCTTTCACACTCTTCACCTTCAAGTTCAGAGATGCCTACCTGTGTTTGGTACAGAAGGAGATATTGCAAAAGGGGCATTCCAAGGTGGCTTTTCAGCTAGATGGCTTGGTGTGTGTTTTTGTGTGCATTTTCTGTCCTCTCTTACAGGGCTGTCTCCTCTTGGTGTGTGACTTCAAAAACACGCAAGTAAGACCTGACTGTGTGGTGTGCATGGAACCACCCCTCATTCCCAGGGGAGGTTGGCAGCCACAATAATTTATAAAAGGGAGTTACCTTGGAGGGGTCATCCGTTTACTCAGTTGCAGGGTCTGGCATCTCCTGCAGCCTTCAGCACCAAGTTTCCCTTAAGGCTGTTTTGTTGACCTCAAGGACTCACCATGGGAAAGGCGGTAAGGAAGGTTCTGTTTTCATTTGGGCACCGGGTTCAAACCTCACTCAAAATCCCCCTTTTTACTAGTAAATGGATCATTTAGCCGTAGAATGTATTTCATTCCAATTTTCTTTTTTAAAAAAGCTGATTTTGACAGCTCTAATTTCCATGGCTCTGGAGATACTGTTTTTCTCCTAACCTGTCAGTAAATCTAGGGAGGCAAGTGGTTGTTTTTAAAAGGGGGGTGGGGGTTATGCATGGCACGTCAATGAACTGCTCACTCTGCTTGTGAATGTGGTTAGCATGGGATAAACCCTAGAAGACATCTGGAATGGACCTCCCAACAAAGCTAGATTTTGTGGAGTTGATATTTGCAGGGTCTAAAGCCTTTAGACTGCATTAACAGAGAGACAGAACACACACGTGGAATACTGCATCCTGTTTTGGTCACCATGATAGAAAAGATATTGAGACTCTAGAAAGAGTACAGAGAGGAGTAATAAAGTTGATTAGGGGATTGAAGGCTAAAATATATGAAGAACGATTGCAGGAACTGGGTATGTCTAGTTTAATGAAAAGAAGGACCAGGGCAGACACAACAGCAGTGTCCCAATATTTGAGGGGCTGCCACAAAGAAGAGGGAGTCAAGCTATTCTCCAAAGCACCTGAGGGCAGGACAAGAAGAAATGGGTGGAAATTAATCAAGGAGAGAAGCAGCCTAGAACTAAGGATAAATTTCCTGACAGAACACTTAATCAGTGGAAGTTGTGGGTGCTCTAACAGTGGAGGTTTTAAGAACAGATTGGACAACCGTTTATCAGTTTTCTGTCAGTGGAATGACTTGTTTCCAGACATTAGAGTTAGAGGTTTTTAAGAAGGATTTGACAACCATTTCTGAAATGGTACAGGGTTTCCTGACTGAATAAGAGGTTGGTCTAGGAGACAACCAAGGTCTCTTCCAACTCTGTTATTATGTTAAACAAAAATGGCCGCACTCTTACCGAAAAGCAAAGAGCATTTAGGAAATTTGGGGGGTTTCCTGATCTATTACTATCAACGCTATTCAATAGAGAGAAACAATTATTTCCTCCAACCAACATTTCAGTCAAGTAAGATGTAGACAGACATTACAGATCTGACAAAAGCAATAAATAGCCATGGTTTATTCAAACATTTCCTAACAGATTTCTCTGCCAATAAAGGAGAACATTTGTAGCTCAGGGTTGAAATAAGGGGTCCTTGGTTCTTTCTGAGCTTCGTTATTTATTTGCAAATGTTTCATTACCCAAACTAAGTAACATCTAGCTGGCTAATAAAATGTCTGTAAGAAAACAACAAAGCTCAAAGAGCCCCAAAGACTTTTCTGCATGTGGATGCCAGATTTGATGTGTTCTAAGTGACTTTATAGCTGAATTCAGAACAGGGCTACCATCATCATTCTTGCAATCTTCCAAAGGCGAATTAGTTAATGAGTCAGTCGTTCATTAAATTGATATGAATTCTTTGGTTACTCTTTTCGTTTCTTACATCTTTTTTTAAGCGAAGCTAAACACCCACATAATATTTTATTCCTCCCCCCAAAAAAATCCTGTTCTGTTTTTTATACTATTCAAACAATTGCTAAATTATGGCACTGTTCACACACAAAAAATGAAAGTGCAGATGGTTTTTATTGCTATTTATAACTATTTACAATGGCTGTCGCCTGGATGTCCAACAGACTCTACCCGAAGCCATTTCATGATGAGAAGAATAACAGCAATGTTGTTGATGGGATGTTATATCACAATCTATCCCTACAAAGTCAGAGCTGACTCTGCCCACGGGCAAAATGAAGTCACTTCTTTGAGCAACTGACCAAGATACCAGTTATCATCTTTCAGCCTGAACAGCTGCTTCACTCTAGGGTTCTCCAGAATGAAGTGTCAGCTCAATGATTTGCTGTGAAACCTTTCATCCAAAATCCTGAGTCTTTTTTTCCCCCTTCCGTTCAATCATGTCTGATTCACAGATACTCCTGTAGTTTCTGCTGGTAACATTTCAGAAGTGGTTTGCCATTGGCTTCTTCCTAGGGCTGAGAGAAAGCAACTGGTCCAAGATTACTCAGCTGACTTTGCAGTTAAGATGAGACTAAATCCCATGGTCTCACGGTTTCTAGCTTGGCGGATAGATCTACATCACAACAGCTCACAAAATCAGGCTTAGGATAGCATTTATAATCTGGGTGTATGGTTAGCCAGGATGTGGATGGTTGCCCTGCTATTGCTGGGGTAGAGGAGCATAGTAAAGAGTGTGCAGGGGAGGACATGGCAAATCAGATGCCCCATTCCTGTCACAGTTCCCATCGGTAACTTTACCTGTGGGTTGAGATCATCAAGAGATGAACGTGTAAATTTAAACCAATATGTGTATTGGTTTGTGTGTGTATGTGTGCACATGTGCAAAGGAGAGAAGAGCAGAGAGGCAAGGAAAAGAAACCAACACATAGAAGATAAAGCTGACGTTCTGGTTTTATATTGACATTGTCCTTTGATTTTTCTGTAATGTGCTACCCAGAATCCATTGGGGTTGTAAATGTTGCTAGACAATTCAATCTGCAGAAGGAACAGCCAGAATGTCCTTCTTCCATTTCTGACAGAAAGCACGTTCTGCCCTGATTCCAAGACTGTTGGACTAAAATACACACACACACACACACACACACACACACACACACATATGAAGAGAGGGGAGAGAGAGAGAGAGAGAAAGAGAGAGGAGGAGAGGGCAGGCAGGCCCTCATATCATTTGGCACAGCAAGAGAACTGCCTTTGATTTCTAGATCTTGGGAGAACAGCAAGCAGTTTCATATTTACTTTAATATTAGCTCGTCATTCTGGACAAAGAAGGGAGAAACATTTGGCTGATTTTCTACTCTGAAATCCTCGCATGTCATATATAATGAATGGAATGTTTCACTTCATTGACCCCTGTCAAGAAAACAGACTGTTTTGTTTCAAGGAGAGAAAAGCAGGCTACTTAACAACGTTTTACTGCCTTCTTTCTTTCCTGCTTGAGCCTTGTCCCCAGTGCCAGGAGAGCAGAGTTGCTGATAAGGCTATAACCTTCAGACAAGTGCGGAAGGAGACGTGTGTTTTGAACATTGCAGCCAAGAGCAAAGAAAACAAAAGAAGTTGTTTCTCCTTCAGAAGAACCGGAGGGTCCAAAAGAGAGGAAAAGAAATAAAAGCAGGCCAACAGGACAAAGCACAGTGTAAAAAAGATGCAAGGAGCTGACCCTTAATAGAAAAAGAACAAATCACAGAGAGAGGAGATTTAAGACAGAACAGGTTTAAAAGAAACATTGGTGCATGGCAGGGGTCTTCAAACTAGACAGTTTTGAGACTTGTGGATTTCAACTCCCAGAAATCCTCCTCCAACCATGTTAGCTCAGGAATTCTGGGAGTTGAAGTCCACAAGTCTTAAACTTGCCAAGTTTGAAGACCCTTAGTATATGGCATTGTATGTGGGCAATTGTAACAGAGCGATTGTAATAGCAATAATATACCGGTAGTATTGAATAGTACTAGTATATAAACTTAATTGCAGTAGGTATGAAAAATAATATATGTTGTCTTAGTAATTATCATAGTAGTGTAGGTATAGAATAGTAGGTATAGAAATAGCAATAGAACAGAATATAGGAAGAACTCACATATCATTTTTATATGTTTTTACAAAGCAAAAACATCTCCCCAACCCTTATAGGGAGATGTATTACAGAATAAGAAAGATGGAAGGAACCTTGGAGGTCTTCTAGACCAATCCCCTGATCAGGCAGGAAACACTATACCATTTCAGATAAATGGTTGTCCAATCTCTTCTTAAAACTGTGTTGGAACATTCACAACTTCTGGAAGCAAGTTGTTCCACTGAATAATTGTTCTCAGTGTCAGGAAATTTCTCCTTAGTTCTAAGTTGCTTCTCTCCTTGATCAGTTTCCATCCATTGGTGCTTTGGAGAATAGCTTGACCCTCCCTCTTCTTTGTGGCATCCCCTGAGATATTGGAACACAGCTCTCATGTCATCCCTAGTCCTTCTTTTCATTAAACTTAGACATACCCAATTCCAGTAACCCTTATTTTTTATTTTTTTATTTTGTAAAGTGATTATAAGATAACAGGTATAAGTATAGACATAGTTATGAATACATGAAATGGATACATATACGAAAAATAAAAAGAAACAATAGGGCAGATAGGGTAGGCACGTTGGTACCCTACAGACCTCTTAGGAAAGGGGTGAGGTCAATAGTAGACAGCCTAAAGTTAAAGTTTTGGGGGTTTGGGGAAAAAACCACAGTGTCAGGTAGAGTATTCCAGACATTGACCACTCTGTTGCTGAAGTCGTATTTCCTGCAATCGAGTTTGGTGCGGTTAACTTGAGTTTATATCTATGGTACTCTTGTACTGTTATGGTTGAAGCTGAAGTATTCATTGACTGGAAGGACATTGCAATGTATGATTTTATATACTATACTTAGATCGGACTG
This sequence comes from Naja naja, assembly GCA_009733165.1. Taxonomy (NCBI): domain Eukaryota; kingdom Metazoa; phylum Chordata; class Lepidosauria; order Squamata; family Elapidae; genus Naja; species Naja naja. The sequence continues at coordinate 20,372,768 of CM019160.1, read as the reverse complement.
AAGGCGGCATAGTTCTAGGTTGTCTAGGTCTAGAATTTCAAGTCTGGTGGCATAAAGTATTCTGCAACAAGTAGAGGAGTGGAGAACTCTTCTTGTGAAATATTTCTGGACTTTTTCAACTGTATTAATATCAAATACGCAATGTGGGTTCCAGACTGATGAGCTGTATTCAAGTATTGGTCCAGCAAATGTTTTGTATGCCCTAGTTAGTAGTGTGATATTAGCAGAGAAAAAGCTACATAGGATTAGGTTAACAACTCTTAATGCCATTTTGGCTATGTAGTTACAGTGGGCTCTAGCACTTAGATCATTAGAGATGAGTACTCCAAGGTCCTTGACGGAGTTTGGATCATCAACAAGGTCTTGACTATTCAGCTTGTATTTTATTTTCTGATTTTTTTTTTTGCCAATATGTAAGACAGAACATTTATTTGTTGAGATTTGAAGTTGCCATTTGTTTGACCATTCTGATACATAGTCGCGGTCTTTTTGAAGGTCTTCTTTATATGTTTTAGCCTCATATAAAAAGGTTTCAATCCCAGGTTCGTGCTCTTAACTCTGGGTAAAACAAATGGCATACAGTTTTAAAAAGAAACATTCCGTGACAATGTCCTAGGAATTTAAAGTAAACTAATTTGTATAGAGGGTGACTCCTTATTTATCCAGCAGTGAAAGGAATTAAAGCATTAAATTTCACACAGTCATTGCCAATACATTTTTTCAGTGGGCAAAATCACAGAAAGGCAAGTCAGGTGAATGCCTGGTCTCCAGAAACCACCTGGGTATCAACTTTTCAGAGGAAGAATAGGGTGTGGTTACAGCATTGTTCATTCATGCGTTCTACCAAGTTTCAAGCTTATTGCGACATTCTGTGCAGCTTCACATTTGTTTAAAAAATGGGAAACAAAAAAAATACTGTATCTGTTCTGCAGAGGTGATGGATGATTGTGGGAGTCTCAAGTTTAGAGCCACTACTAGCAAAGTAAAATTGCAGAGTGAAATTTTGTAAAACTCCTCTATTCTATTCCTAGAATAATTAGCTTTGTTCTAAAGCACAACTCAACAAGTATATTTGTGTGCCCTTTACAGTGGTGGTTCTCCACATTTTTTCCTACCGGTTCTATGAGAGAGCAGGGCTCAAAAACCGCCCTCTGTGTCAGCACTACTGAGGTGAGCTGTTTTTTAGCTCAGCTGAGGCATGGCAATCCACTCTACCACATGAATCAGCTGAGCTAAAAAAAGACAAGGAAACATAGGAGAGGTAACAGCAGGGGCAGGTGGGCGGGGCCAGCCAGAGGTGATATTTGCTGGTTCTCTGAACTATTCAAAATTTCCACTACCGGTACACCAGAACCGGTCCAAACCGGCTGAATACCACCTCTGGCACTATAATCCATTCAGTTCTCTTAGTAAAGATGACCTTAGTAAAGGTCATCTTTCAATTAAACCCATTCATTTGATGCCAAATGGTAGGTCAACATTTGAGTACAAATCAGATTGTTTTTGATAAACAATTTGATATTTGATAAAGAGGATTTTGTTGAAGCAAATGTGTCAAGCGCTGGGGTTCTAAGGCAGACCTGTAAGGGTATCAAAATAGCCAAGATGGCAGTTGCAACCAACAATCGACTTTTTTGACAATGCCACTGGGGACATCATTCTTCACACTTAGCCATTTGGTTTAATTTTAATCCCAACACTTAAAATCTGTTCCTGCTTTCCAAAGGAATATCAGAATGCCTTAATTCATAATAATTAATGAAGCTATTTGTGCTTATAAACTTCTTTTTCTTTGGTTTTTTGTCCTGCTAGGAGAAGTACGAAATGTACTCAGTGGAGATGGAGAAATACGATGGGGAAATGGATGTAAAGATTAAGAAGAAGAAAAACAAAGGGTTGAAGAAAAAAGAGAAGTTGGAGAATATGAAGAAAGAGATGGATGTGGTAAGCCATAGGACCAGAATGAAAAAACAAGAGTTCTCTACTGATTTAGACATTGTCATTTCCATAGCTTGAAATAGGCAGCTTGCCCATGATTGATTAAACAGTGGATTATTGAACTAACCCAGTTTGCCTATCACACTTAAACATAAAACTAGTCACATCACACCAGGATAAACATAATTATTTTTGCTGAAAGTTGATATATGTTATAAGTCCTCAACTTGCAACCATTTATTTAGCAACCATTCGAAGTTGCCACAGAACTCAAAACACAACTTATGAGTGATCCTCATACTTATGACTGTGGCATAGACACCTGATCAAAATTCAGGCACTTGGCAACTGGCATTTATTTATTTATGACGAGTGTAGCATCCCAGGGTCATTTGATTGTCATTGATGACTTTCTCTGACTTCTGACAAGCAAAGTCAATGGGGGAAGCCAGATTCATATAGCATCCACGTGATTCTCTTAACACTGCACTGATTCATGTAACGTGGTTGTAAAATCAGACATGACCTACTTAGGTTAGCAATTTAAAAATTCTGGGCCCAATTGTGCAATTCAACGATGCACAGTGTTTGCCACAAATGTCCACTTGTTAAGCATATCCACCTTTAGCAAAAGAGAAAAAATAATAATTAAGTTGTGATGTGAGAGACCAGCCAAAGAGAAACCAATTCTTCATCCATAAAACATATTTGTACTCTGTGAACCTAAGTTCAGCATTATGGCATTATCCTCACTCTCCTATGAATAATAAGAGATGCAACTCAGTGATCTCACAGGGCTGTAATTGATTTAATGGTGGGCACTTTATCCACGTATGCCGTCTTAAGCTCCTTCAGAGTTTGGAATCTGAAAGCAAACATTAAAAATAAAATCAATAACTGACACTAAAGGAAATTTGCATTCAAAGCTCTACTCAGAAGAGCTGTGTACAGAATTCGGCACACAAAATTAAGGAAAGTCACAAATAGGAACAATTGCAACATCCTTTTATTTCTTAGCCTGCAAACCATTCAAAACTAATGGAGTACATTTAATGTAATTATGTCAGTCTCCAGGGAAGGAATTCTTCTCCAGAACAAAATGTAATTTTCTCTCTGAACTTCAAGGAAGGAATGTTGTTGTTTTTCCACTAGTTTTTGAAGAGACAACTTCAGTACCTCTAAAAGTACTGGTCTTCAAAAAATTTCAGCAAATGATAAGCAATGTGGTTTTAGAGCCTTGTTTATATGAACAAAAACCATGTTAATTCCACCAGATCTTGTTAGTCTAATCCATTTCATAACTCATTGCTTAATCTCTCCCCAAATGTCTCTGAATAACAGAGAGTGCCTCATTTCGAGGGCATTTGAAATTAATCATTTTGTTTCCTAAACATTTCGGTATGCAAATGTCGGAACTGCAAATTCTGTTTGATACTCTGCCTCCTCGATTTTCTGAGACAATGTAATAAATTATATTACTGTTTAATACTGGGTGTGTACATATACCAGCTAAATTACTTTTTTTTCCCATCAATACCATATATTATTTGCTTCTCTCTGCCTTCATGCCTGATATGCTTCATGCCTGGAATTTAATCTCCTGGCATCCAGAATCAATTCCCACTGATCTGGAATTTTTCAAATCATTCTGTGCTTTCATTTTGTGAGTTTATCTCATTAATCTGAAGAAACATTTGTTGACCACGCTTATGTGTTTATGCAAAACAGCAGGAGAGAACACTGAATGGAAGGACCATGCTCAAAAGACAACTTCTCTCCATCCACTGAAATCATATTCTTATTTTGGGTCTTTCCTCCTTTTAGGATGATCATCAGCTGTCTATAGAAGAGTTGGAGATGAAATATAGGACCAACGTCAACAAGGTGAAACCCTTTGACAAAAAAAATATTAGCGGCAAGTTGAGAGGAACACATGTTCTCCTAGTTCATCCTAAGCCCTTCTGCAGCCTTGAAAGTTGCTGTGGTTAGCCGGCAGCAGGTGCAGAAGGCTGAGGAGAGCGAGGACTCAAATGAGGGGCCAGAACCATTAGGGAGTGGACTGCTGCCTTCAGAGATTGTGGGGGCTGGCAGCAGCAATGAGGAGGTTCCCGAGGAGCCTGTGCCAAGTGCGCGTGCACGCAGGATTGCTCACAGGAAAGAGCGCTGCAACAGCACGGGCAACTCGGGAGTAAGGCTGCAAGGTAATGGCCCCTCCTTCAAGAAGATAAAAGCCAGTTGTGAAGCGAACGTTCTTTGCAGAAGCAAAGACATTTTGAAACTCAGTCTCATGGACATTACAGTATCTTAATTTGGTATTTGAAGATTCTTGTGTTGTGAAATATTTCTTATCTCGTACATTTTTGGCAAGGTTTGGGTTTATTAAAGTTAATTAGTTTTCAGCAGCCTTTTAACCAGGGATTTGTAAGACTCGTTAAAAGGTTGATGCTCCCTTTGGTTATTGTTTGTCATATTGGAAAAGAGTTTGGGTCAGAACAAAAGTACGATTGCCATCTAGTGTTTGAAAGGAAGTGATATATGGGGAATAAGGCTGCCCTAAATCGATACCCACATTCATTGTATCCAGGATAGGAAAATCTCTAGGAGTCAAAGGCATTACTGGTTTGTTACTACTGCTGCATATTTATATCTGGCCTCCTTGTTTATCTGCTTCCAGGGTCTGACCAGCACAGTGGCTGAAGAGATTCTCCTTCGTGATGGCCCCAATGAATTGAAGCCCCCCAAAGGCACTCCGGAGTATGTGAAGTTTGCGCGTCAGCTGGCTGGGGGGCTGCAGTGCCTGATGTGGGTGGCGGCTGCCATCTGTCTTATCGCTTTTGGCATCCAGTGCGGCCAAGGTGATCTGACCAGCGCAGACAATGTAAGTGCCCCACAGCAGAAGCAGACCATCATTTGGGGGTCACCAGGATAGAGAGATGCAAAGGGAGATAGAGTGATGATGCAAAGTGGGTAGCAGGGGTGGTATCCTACCAGTTCGGCTGAACTGGTAGCTCCGAGGATCATCTGTGAGCAAACCTGTTTGCTCCGACGATCAGCTGCTGGGCCCACTCACCTGCCCCGGCTATGTACTGATCTTTATTTCCTGGTTTTGAAGCTCAGCTGCTTCACATGGCACAGCGGATTGCCGTGCGTCAACTGTTTATCACACAGGGAGAGTGCAGGATTGCAGGAGAAGGCCGGTAGGAAACCCTCTGCGCACGCACAAAGCACACCCTACAAGCCACACCCACAGAACCAGTGGTAAAAAATTTTTGAATCCCACCACTGGTGGGTGGGGCTAAGCCTCAGGTGGGAAGGGTCCAGAATTAACTGTTTCTTCTCTAGGTTTGAATGCCATGATTTAATTATATACCTTGAAGGATGCTGGATCCCTAGCAGTAGATGAATTGAGCAAGGTTGGGCTGCTGCACAGTTGCCAGATCTGGGCTGGAAAAATTGAGATGATATGTAGATCAGGGGTTCCCAACCTCCGGGCCACAGCCCTTTGCCGGGCTGTGGTCCGTTTGGAACTGGGCTGTGTGAGCGGCAGGTGCATGCACAAGCACGTGTGCAACTCCACTTGTGCGAGTGGCAGGCGCTCATACACGAAGCTCCACTTGTGCAAGCAGTAAGCACTCACACAAAACCATTCCCTCTCCTCTCCCCCACCAAATGGGACAGATTGGGGACCACTGACATAGAATAATAGATGGTTACAAAAATCTGTTTGCTGCCATCTAATGGCCAGAATATCTCGGACATGGGATGCGACAGCCGGAAAAATACGGCACCTTTCACTTAATCCTCCAGGGAAAGGTTGAACGGAAACGAGGTCCAGACAGAAGAAGAACATCAGGGCTTCACAATCAAAGGGGCTGGTTTGGACAAAACTCAACAGCACTTTTTCGTGGGGCTGTTGAAAAAATAGGATCGCCAATATGATTGCCAATGTCCGATGACGGATATGGCACAAGAAGAAGAAGAAGAATGGCCACCTATATTTTAACAACTTAAACCTTAAACTTCATAGACCTAGGGATATTTTCTAGGATATATTCTCCTCCTTTAGCACTTCTAGCTCCTTTGTAGTTCTAGCTCTCAAGCAGAGAGACTGTTTAAACAAGCTATCGCTCTTGAGCTGCTTTTCTCGGTAATATCAGGCTTCCCTAAAAAGTGCTATTCGCAGGTTAACAAGCTCAGCTGTGACCTTAATTAATTTATTAGACCTCCCCCTCCCCAGCTCACAGCTGCTGCCTGAAACATAAATCAGTTTCACACTGACAGCTTTTCTACTCAGGTATAAATGGGCTTAATGGTCGGAAAATGAATATTTGCTACTGTTTATTATTGTCATATTGCAGAATGGTTGCTAAACAAGGCAGCTGCCAAATGAGGAGTGGCTGTATAATAAAGGTGATGTCTGCCAGGATTAATTGAAGAAGCACAGCTGTGACAACACAAATACCAGCATATTTTTCCCCTTCTTTTCTAGTTATACTTGGCCGTTGCTCTTATCGCTGTTGTGGTTGTGACTGGCTGCTTTGGTTACTATCAAGAGTTTAAAAGCACAAACATCATTGCAAGTTTCAAGAATCTCGTGCCACAGGTAAAAAAAATGGCTCCCCATATCTCCCATGCATCTGAAAATAACAAATTCTTTGACCAACTGGGAGTTTTGCTTTGTTTTAATTTGGGGAGGGGAGGTTTCTGTTAAGTTTGCATGAAGAGTCAGACGCGAAGAGCTTCAATGAAGAGTTTATTAAGTGACTACAGCTCGAATGGACCCGTCCTGGCTTGGCTACGGCTGCTTCTTATAGCCAGCAGCCGTAGTTGCCAGCCAATGGGAGTGCAGGGTTTCTTCCCGCACTATTTAAACCAATCCCATTTGACATTTTACAAGAACAGTTCAAACTAAACCAATCACATTCAAACCTACATACATAACACCCCTCCCCACTAGGTTCAGTCCATACCAAACCCCAACCTATCTAATGTATTCCTTTAAATAGGTGGGGCTCTTACGTGTACGTTGAGACCTTCGTGGTTCAGAAGTTTTAACATTCTCACCCAGTGAGAGAGGAAATGTGTCTGCTGACATTTCCCCACTGGGACTTCCTGGTGGAGGCCATTGGGATTACCTCTAGCCATTTGGAATATTCATCTACTATAATAAGAAAGGTGTGCCCTCTGGTAGGGCCAGCAAAATCAATGTGAATCCTGGACCACGGGCCCCTAGGACATTCCCATTCCTGTGTGGGGGCAAGAGGTGGTGCAGGCCTGACTACTTGACAGTTGGGACAAGATGCAACCCAGTTTTCAACCATTTTGTCAATACCTGGCCACCATACATAACTCCTGGCCAATCCCTTCATCCTTACAATATCAGGATGACCCTTGTGTAACATTTCCAAAACCTCTCTTTGCAGTTTTGCAGGAATAACCACCCTGTTACCCCACAAAATACATCCTCTTAATACAGATAATTCAGTTTGCATGGACTTAAAAGGTTGGGCAAGGTGAGGTAGATCTTGAAGAGGCCAACCTTTCTTAATCCAGCCTATAACAGGAGCCAACACAGTGTCTTTGGCAGTCTCTCTGGCAATTTCAGCAGCATGAACTGGAAGCTTGGCAACAGTTTCTAGGAAAAAGGTGTGTGTTTCAGGTTCAAAGTCCTCCTTGTGCAAAGGGAGTGGGCAACGACTCAGTGCATCAGCATGTCCAATGTCCTTGCCAGGCTTGTGGATAAGTTTGTATGAATAAGCAGCAAGAAATTCAGTCCACCTCAGCATTCTTGGTGACAGGATAGTAGGTGTAGGCTTGTCTCCTGCCACAATGCCTAACAAAGGTTTGTGATCTGTAACAATGGTAAATGTTCTCCCATGCAGATATTCATGAAATTTCTTAACAGCTGCAACAACTGCCAATGCCTCCTTGTCCAATTGGCTGTAATTCCTTTCTGCTTTGGTCAAAGTGCGAGAGTAAAATGCAATAGGGGCTTCTCTCCCACTGGGAAGCCTGTGGCTCAAAAAAAAACCCACTCCAAAAGGGGATGCATCACAAGTCAGTACAACAGGCAAATTCTCAGAGAACTGTATCAGTACAGCATCAGACGTGATTAGTCTTTTAATACTGTTAAATGCTGATTGTTCCTTCCTGCCCCAGACCCAAACAGACTTTTTATCAAGTAATCTGTGCAATGGTTCAGCAATGGTTGCCTTCTGAGGTAGGAACATGTGATAAAAGTTAATGAGTCCAAGGAAAGCTTGCAAATCTGTTTTGCATTTAGGTCTAGGGGCTTCTTTGATTGCTTTAACCTTGGCATCTGTAGGGTGGATGCCATGCTTGTCAATCATGTAGCCCAGGAACTCAACCTTGTCAGTTTTAAGAGTGCTTTTCTTCCTTGACTTTTAACCCCACTTTCCTGAATCTGGTAAGGACTTCTCTGAGTCTTTCTTGTAACTGAGTGTCATTTTCAGCAGAGATTACACATCATCAAAGTAAGGCACTACCCCTGGCAGTCCTTGGAGCATTCTTTCCATAAGGCTTTGAAAGATGCCTGGTGCCACGCTTACTCCAAATTGTAACCTTTTACATTTGAAAGCACCTCTATGAGTCACAATGGTTTGGGCCTCTGCAGTGGCATCATCAACTGTTAGTTGTTGATATGCCTGGGCCAGATCCAATTTGGCAAAGACTGTACCCTACCAAGTGAATGTAACAGATGATGCACCACTGGAACTGGATATGCACTCTGCTGCAGCGCATGGTTCAGTGTCCCCTTATAGTCTCCACAGATTCTTACTGACCCATCAGTCTTGACTGGTGTGACTATGGGTGTCTCCCATCTGGAGTGGTCAGTGGGCTCTAAAACCCCTTGAGCTATTAATTTGTCTAATTGTGCATCAATTTTTCCTTTAAAGCAAATGGGACCCTTCTGGGCTTTAAACGAATTTGGGGCACCTTGGGGTCTAGGTTGAAAGTGATAGGGGTCCCCATATACTTGCCCAATCCTTCGCTGAAGACCTCTGGAAACTCAGACTTCAAGGCCTCCTCCCATTCAGAGTTGCTCACGTGATTGATGCCAGTCACCTTGATGCCTAGTGGATTGAACCACTCAAGTCCCAGCAAGCTTGGGCGATCCTTGTCCACGATGGTCAGGGGCAAATGTTTGGTGTGGCCTTTAAACTTCACGTTGAATTCTCTTGTTCCAACTACTGGAATCTTGTTCCCTTGGTAGTCTTTAAGAGTCAGTGCTTGCTTCTGGAAATGTTTCTTCTGAATGTTGGGAAGTAGCCTGTGAATAGTGTCCCATGACACCATAGATAAATAGGAGCCTGAGTCCACTTCCATTTGGCAAGGCCTTCCTTCAATGAATACCTTCACATGTACTTTTCTGCTTCTCAAGGGTGAAGAATGACCAATGGTGACTGTTTGATGAGTTTCATTCTTCCCATTTGCTTCTGAGTTGCGCCCCATTTTCTCACTGAAGTTGTTGGGCTTGAATTCTTTCTCAGGAAATTTCTTCCTACTAGGTGGAGTTCTGGATGATTTGCAGACTCTTGCTAGGTGACCTCTTTTCTCACAACGTAGGCAGATGGTGTCTAAAAACTTGCATTCAGTGCGGGGGTGGCCCCCCCCCACAGCCTCTACAATAAAATTCTTGCCTCTTTTTTCCAAGGTCTTTCCTTTTCTTCTCCATTCTGAGTCTATAAATTCCTTCCTCCACCTCACTACAGTCTGAATCAGAATCTATTTGCTCGCAATGGGTTGTTTCACATCACTTTTCCACATCAGAATGGCTTGAGGCCTTGTTAATTTTCTTCATGGCTGCTGCTGAGGACTTGGTTGCTTCCGCTGAAACAGCTTCCTCTATGGCCTCCTTAAACGTGATCTTAGGTTTCATTAGTAATTTGCTCTGTAAGACCTTATCTTTAAGGCCTAGAACAAACTGATCACGCATGGTAAAGTCACAAGCACCCCCAATGTCCCTTAAACTTGCCATGAAGTCGTTAACATTTTCACTTTCCCCTTGATCCCAATGATAAAATTCATGTCTCTTAATGAGGCACGATACTTGTGGGGCGTAATGGGCTCTTAAAAGCTTTTCTAAATCAGGCCATTCCATTACCTTCAAGTCTGCAGCTCCCGCCAATGCCTTCGCCATCTTGAAGACTGCCGGACCGCAGTGTGTGAGAAATACCGCCCTCTTCCGCTTCTTGGGGATGTCGGCGAGGTTGTTTCCTTCCAAATACATTTGGAAGCGATCCGCATACGATTCCCAGTCTTCTGCCGCCAGATCGAACGGGGCTGGGGGGGTGTTCAGCGCAGCCATCTTGCTCTTCTGCTTGTCTTCCGTGTTGTCTCTTCTTCAGGGGAATCCCACCTTCGTCGCCAGTGTTAAGTTTGCATGAAGAGTCAGACACGAAGAGCTTCAGTGAAGAGTTTATTAAGTGACTACAGCTCGAATGGACCCGACTTGGCTGGGCTACGGCTGCTTCTTATAGCCAGCAGCTGTAGTTGCCAGCCAATCAGAGTGCAGGGTTTTCCCGCACTATTTAAACCAATCCTATTTGACATTTTACAAGAACAATTCAAACTAAACAATGACATTCAAACCTACATACATAACAGTTTCAATGGAAGAAAAGTTTAGTTTAGTTTAGTTTAGTTTAGTTTAGTTTAGTTTAGTTTATTGTCATTGCACATCGTACAACAAAAATTAAATACCAACTTCAGTGTACTGTACAGTAGAATTTAATAGTTACTGCCCTGGGATAGAAGCTGTTTTTCAGCCTATTTGTCCTTGTTTTTAATTATCCTGTACTGTCTGCCAGATGGTAATAGTTCAAAAAAAAGGGTGCCCAGGATGAGATAGAGCTTTGAGAATGTTTTGAGCTTTCTTTAAAAAAAGATTTTTATTTTTTTTAAGACAATTACAGACAAAACATAAAAAACATAAAACCATCTTCCATTTTATATACATACAGTGTGTCAGTTGGTTACAAATCTTTTGTGCTATCCTTTCATAGTCATCACTCACAGTTTATATAAATTCTCACATTGTCAATCTAAGATATGCTTATATATTTATCAGTTGTTAATCATTCATGACTAAACTATTTATTCCATCATTTATATGAGATATTCTCAATTTTGTTATAAAGTTTATATTACACTTTCATCCAATGGTTATATATTTATATTATATTTTATATCAATCTATTAAATTTCTATTATAAGCTTTCCTAATCTATTACATTACTACATCTTTTTATCCAACCATTGATAAAACAAATCCCATATCATGAAAAATTGTTTATCTTTTTGTTCTCCAATTTCAAAGGTCAATTTACTCATTTCAGCACAGTCCATGATTTTCTTAATAACTTCCTCCTGCATAAGTATTTTTTCATTTTTCCAATTCTTAGCAAATACAATCCTAGCCGCTGTCGACACATTTACAATCAAATATTTCAGTTCTTTATTATAAATTTTTGGTATAATTCCCACTAAAAATATTTCTGGTTTAAAGTTTATATGTTGTTTTATCATTTTTTCCAACCACATGTGGATTTTAGTCCAATATCTTTTTGCATCCGAACACGTCCACCACATATGGTAATATGAGCCAGGTATCTGATGACATTTCCAACACTTATCCAATTTATTCTTAAACAGAGAATGTTTTGAGCTTTCTTAAGGCAGCAGGAGCTATGAAGCTCTTCCAAAGAGGGGAGAGGGCAACCAATGATCTTCTGGGGAATGACATTTACCCTCCGGAGTGCTGTCCTGTCTGCCCCTGTGCAATTGGCAAACCATACAGAGGTGCAGTATGTTAAAATGCTCTCTCTGGTGCAGCAGTAGACGGTCACCAGCTGTTTTTCATTCAGTTGTTGTTTTCTGAGAAGTCTCAGCTAGTATAATCTCTGCTGGAATTTTGGAAGTCCAAATCCAGGTTTGTTTCTTCTCTTCTTCCAATCACACAGCAAGCCACAGTGATTCGGGATGGTGACAAGTTCCAGATCAATGCTAATCAACTGGTAGTGGGTGACTTGGTGGAGATCAAAGGGGGAGACCGAGTCCCAGCGGACATCAGAATCATCACTGGTCAAGGATGCAAGGTACCTAAATGAGAGAGAAGGTTGTTCCGATAAACTTGACCTCACCTTCTTCCCACTCCAGAAGCTTTGCTTTACTCCCCCACTGCTGGAGAAAGATTATAAAGTTTGGCCCATTTATTTCGCTGGAAGAAGGAAAGGAACTAGAGAAAGGATCACTTGAATAGGAGCCAGCAGTGTGCTGCAGCAGCCAAAAAAGCAGAAAAACAATCCTGGATTGTATAAACAGGCATAGAATCAAGATCACGTGACGTACTAACACCACTTTATAAAAACCCTAGTAAGACCACACCTGGAATATTACAGCCAATTTTGGTCACTGTACTACAGAAAAAATGTTGAGCTCTTGGAAAAAGTTCAGAGAAGAGCAACTAAGATGATCGAAGGCCTGGAGACTAAAACATATGAAGAAACGGCTGCAGGATCTGGGTTTGGCTAGTCTAAAGAGAAAAAAAAAGAGTTAGGGGTGACATGGTAGCAGTATTCTAGTATTTGACAGGGTGCCACAAAGAAGAGGGGGTCAAATTATTCTCCAACGCACCAGAGGGCAGTCTGAGGGGAGAGAAACATGTTCCCATCTCCTGCAAATACACATATTTTAATAATGTAAGAAAGAAAATGCACAATGTAAATTTCAGAACTGAAAATTATCCAGCCACAAGCCATTAACTCCATACGTAGAGTTGTGCCTACAGCGTTCCACAGAATTATGGCACAATGCACATAGGAAACCTCCATTCTTTCTTCCTTCCTTTATTCTAGGTGGATAATTCCTCTTTGACAGGGGAATCTGAACCTCAAAGCCGTACCCCAGAATGCACCCATGAGAGCCCCTTAGAAACAAGGAACATCGCCTTCTTCTCAACCATGTGCTTAGAAGGTAGGAAGCACTGGTTTTTTGGAGGGGAGGCCTCAATTGTCCTCTGGTAGCTTCTAGCTAGTTTCAAGGTGCTAGTAACAACTTATAAAGTTCTAAATGGCTTGGGGCCAGGGTACTTGCGGGAACGCCTCCTGCCAGCATCACACTCCGATCGCCCTGTATGCTCCCATAGGAGGGGCCTCCTTGGGATACCGTCAGTTAGGCATTGTCCACTGGCAGTCCCCAGGGCTAGGGCCTTTTCTATGGGAGCGCCTGCCCTATGGAACCAGCTTCCTGTGGATCTCCGTTTGGCCCCTGATCTCCACTCCTTCCGCCGGGACCTGAAGACCTGGTTGTTCCAACAGGCCAGTCTGGACTGACCCGGGAGTGTGGGTTGTTTTATTCATTTTAATTATTTTAATTGATTGATTAGGCTTGTACTTGTTTAATTATTTTTTATTGTAATTGTATGGGGTTTTTAATGTTCGCTGCCCTAAGTCCTTAGGGAGAAGGGCGGCATACAAGTCTAATAAAATAATAACAAATAATAATAAATAGCTCTTCCCTTCTTCTTTTTCAGGAACTGCCACTGGTGTTATCATTAACACCGGGGACCGTACCATCATTGGGCGCATCGCCAGTCTGGCTTCAGGAGTAGAGAATGAGAAGACACCCATTGCTATTGAGATTGAACATTTTGTGGACATCATAGCTGGCTTGGCCATTTTCTTTGGTGCCACCTTCTTTGTTGTTGCAATGGTGATCGGTTACCCCTTCCTCAGGGCCATGGTCTTTTTCATGGCAATTGTGGTGGCATATGTCCCTGAGGGTCTACTAGCAACGGTCACGGTAAGTATCACAACACCAGCCATTTGAGTTCTTCCTGAATACTTTCCCCCTGTTCTTTTCTTAACATCTTCCCATGTTGCTTTGTATGGAGGAAGTACTGTGATCACTCCCTGGCATCTCCACCAGGAAGTCCCAAAAGGTGTTTTTTCAAAAAGCAGTTGGACTTTGTTTGGAGGCTTATCTGTGCCCTCGGCGGTCACTTGAATAGTGCAAGTGGGTGTGGAACTGATGGAAGGACTCCATTGTAAACAGGAGATGGTGTCATACCCCTCCCCCTCTGTTGAAGGAAGAGAGTTCATGACCAGATGACTGCAAGAAATATATAATCCTTCCGTTCCATCAGAAGTGAAAAAGTTTCTTGGGTGAGAAGCAAAACATCTTCAAGGAAAAACAAAGTCCAGTTGCCTTTTGAAAAAGCATCTTTGGGACAACCATGATCTGGATGACTGAGAATCAGAGGTGGTATTCAGCAGGTTCTGACTAGTTCTAGAGAATCGGTAGCGGAAATTTTAAGTAGCTCAGAGAACTGGCAAATACCACCTCTGACTGGAGATTTTACAGTATCCTTCCCTGCCATGACCACCAAGCCATACCCACAGAACTGGTAGTAAAAAAAAATGGAATCCCACCACTGATGAGAATCTCCATAAACACCTCCACCAGGGAGCATCTCAAGTAACAAAATATCTTCCACAGTTCAAAGACTTACCACCCACCAGAACAGATAGGAATGAACTAAATGATCCTTCCCAACATGGTATCCTTCAGATATTCTGCACTACTTTTCCCATAGGTCTGTAGAGATTCTCAGCCTTCCAGGCCATGGTTGTCCCAAAGGTGCTTTTTTCGATAGGCAATGGGACTTTCCTGTTTATTCTTTTGAAGACATTTAGCTTCTCATCCAGGGGTGGGATTCTACCAGTTTGCACCTATTTTCTAGAACCGGTTGTTAACATTCTAAGCAGTTCGGAGAACCGGTTGTTAGAAGAAATTACTGGCCTAATCCTGTAAGGAAGGCAGGAAGGAAACATTCTGGTGTTGCTTACAGAAACTGCCTCTCCGTTAACCCTTATTACGTTCTTGGCAGGACTAGACTTCCTGTCTGAGGAACGTCTCTGGAGTTTTCTTTCCCTCTTTTGCTGGTACTTTACTTGTATGGAGTGACCATTCAAAGTTACAATGGCACTGAAAAAAGGGACTTATGACCATTTTTCACACTTACGACTGTTGCAGCATCCCCACAGTCATGAGAGGCCAGGTGAGGAGATGCATGCCTCAATGTGAGTGAAATTGAGTTGGCCACACCCAGCCAATAACATGACCACTAAGCCATGTCCACCCAGTCACATGACCACCAAGCCATGCCCACCATCTAAGCCACGCCCACAGAACCGGTTGTTAAAAATTTGAATCCCACCCCTGTTCTTATCCAAGAAGCTTCCTCAGCTCTGACTGGATGGTGGGGAATGGAAGGATTTATATTCCTTGCAGACAGACCCTGAGGACACAGATAAACCTCCAAGTGCTTCAACAACCTTCTAAAAGGATGCAAATGGCCAGCTGTCTGCAAGGAATATAAATCCTCCCATTCCCCACCATCCAGTCAGACCTGAAGAAGCTTCTTGGATGAGAAGCGAAACGTTTTCAAAAGAAAAAACAAGAAAGTCCAGTTGCCTCCTGAAAAAGCACCTTTGGGACTACTTTTCCCATATCTTCCAGCCAACCAGAAACATAAGATTGGGAGTGCTGTCGGTCTTGAACAAATGGCTCAACGCACTCAACCTAAGTTGACTTTAGCTATCCCAAGTTCCAAATATTGGACCTCACTCGTTTCCTTTCCCCTCTCCTCACCCCACCTCCCTCTCATCCTCCTTGGATAGGTCTGTCTGTCTCTCACAGCCAAGCGACTGGCCAGGAAGAACTGTGTGGTCAAGAATCTGGAAGCTGTTGAAACGCTGGGCTCCACATCGGTCATCTGCTCGGATAAAACCGGGACGCTCACCCAGAATCGAATGACGGTCTCACATCTTTGGTTCGACAACCACATCCACACCGCGGACACTACAGAAGACCAGTCAGGTATTTGCAAGCCTAGCAACCAGCAGAGGGAAAGTTGGGAACGATGGGCACCAGGTTGCCCATCCTAGGCTTACAGTGCAGAAAACCTGCCACGTCACTTCTTGTTCTACTTTACAGGGCAAAGTTTTGATCAGTCCTCAGAGACCTGGAAAGCGCTATGTAAAGTGGTGAGCCTTTGCAACCGGGCTTCTTTCAAATCAGGACAGGATAGTGTACCTGTGCCACGGGTAAGAATTATTATGGATTATTATTTATTTATTTAGCGTACGATGAGAACCATGACCAAAGAGTAAGCATATACAGGTGGTCCACAATGTACAACAGTTCATTGATGGAATGACTGTTCAATGTAAGTGCCCTGGTGGCTCAGGCTGTTAAATGCCTGCTCTTAAGATCCAGCTGCCTACAATTACTGTAGGCTCGAATCCCACCAGGCTCAAGGTTGACTCAGCCTTCCATCCTCTCGGGGTAGGTAAAGTGAGGACCCAAGATTGTTGGGGGCAATTAGCTGACCTTGTAAAAATGCCGCTTAGTAATAAGCAGGCATATACAATGGAATGAAGGCTATTGCTGAGCACATTGGGTTGTATCCCAAAAATTGTAAGCCGCCCTGAGTCTTCGGAGAAGGGCGGCATATAAATGTAATTAAAAAAAAATGTTACAACGGTACGGAAAAAAGGGACTTGCGACCATTTTTCACCTTTAGAGGACTATTGCAGCATCCCCATGGTCACATGATCAAGATTCAGATGCTTGGCCACTGACTCGTATTTATGACAGTTGTAGTGTCCTGGGGTCATGTGATCTCCTTTTGCAACTGTCTGACAAGCAAAGTCAATGGGGAAGGCTTTAACCCAGTTTTCTGAAACTCGGCCCCTTTAAGTCAGCTCCCAGAATTCCCTAACCAGCATGTCTTAAAGTGGCCAGATTTGAGAAACATTGCCCAGGGTGGCATAATGCCTAGAGGTTTTGTCCCCAATAGGCATTCAGTTGCAACTCCTAGCATCCTCAACCAAACCAGTTAAGATTAAAAGATGAGGCTTATTGTGAAGCACACTTGAAAAGCAGTAAGGTTGGGTCAGCTATTCAACTCAGACCCAAGTGAAGGGACCCAAAGGAGCTTTTTGGTTTTTCTTTGAAGATGTTTCACTTCTCATCCAAGAAGCTTCTTCAGGTTCTTCTTCTTGGATGAGAAGCAAAAGTTTTCAAAGAAAAACAAGGAAGTCCAGTTGCCTCTTGAAAAAGCACCTTTGGGACAACCAGGATCTGAATGACTGAGAATCTCCATAGACACCAAGTGAGGCGCAATCAACATGTCAGCATAAAATAATTCTATAGTCTTTTAGAGTTGCTAACAGAAGTAAGAAAACTTACTTCTGCATGAGCTATCCAATCTCATTTTAACTATCTTGCCTTCTGAGGAAGTTGAAGCCCACTCATCTTAAAGCTGTCAAACTTGAGAAACACTGATCTAGTATAAATGCAAATTCAGCCAGCACTTCAACGGTGCTAATCCCATTTCTATGTTTCTCTCCCTTTTCAATCCCAGCGTATTGTGATTGGAGATGCCTCAGAAACAGCCCTACTGAAATTCTCTGAAATCACCCTCGGCAATGTCATGGAGTACCGGGAGCGCTACAAAAAAGTCTGCGAGATTCCCTTCAACTCCACCAACAAATTCCAGGTTAGCAGCTGACTTTCTGTCCCTTGGTTCCAAGAAGTTCAGCAAGGGCCACCAAAAGGAACTCCGGTTCAAACATTACTGAATTAATCTGGCATTTAAATCTGTTCCCTCCTGCTTAGTTCATTGCCAAAAGCCAAGAAGCTAGAAAATTGCACATTGTTGTTGTTGTTAGTTGCGAAGTCATGTTCGACCCATCACAACCCCATGGACAACGTTCCTCCAGGCCTTCCTGTCCTCTACCATCTTCTGTCCACTTAAGCTCATGACGACTGCTTCAGTGACTCCATCCAGCCACCTCCTTCTCTGCCATCCCCTTCTTCTTTTATTGCCCTCAATCTTTCCCAGTATTAGGCTCTTCTCCAGCGAGTCCTTCCTTCTCATGAGGTGGCCAAAGTCTTTGAGTTTCATCTTCAGGAACTGGCCTTCTAAAGAGCAGTCAGGGTTGATCCCTCTAGGACTGACCGGTTGGATCACCTTGCAATCCAAGGGACTCACAGGAGTCTTCTTGAGCACCAGAGTTCAAAGGCCTTAATTCTTTGGTGCTCAGCCTTTCTTATGGTCCAACTTTCACAGCCATACACTGCAACTGGGAAAACCATAGCCTTGATTATACACACTTTTGTTGGCAGGGTGATGTCTCTGAATTTTTAGTATGCTGTCTAGATTTGCCATAGCTTTCCTCCCCAGGAGCAAGCATCTTTTAATTTCTTGGCTGCAGTCCCATTGGGTATGGACACATCTCATGAATTCTATGGTCTTCCCCTACTTTCAGCTGTCTATCCATGAGCTTGAAGATCCCAGAGACCAGCGCCACCTGCTGGTGATGAAAGGTGCTCCTGAGAGGATCCTGGAACGCTGCTCCACCATCATGATTAAGGGCCAGGAGTTGGCCCTTGACGAGCAATGGAGAGAAGCTTTCCAAACAGCTTACATGGACCTTGGTGGACTTGGCGAGCGTGTGCTGGGTAAGAAAGAATGGTATCAATGACTGAAGTTTTCATTAAGTAATTAAAAAAAAAATCTCTGCAACTCCCTACTGGTAGGCCATCTCTATCTTTTTTTGAGAAGAACCTCAACAAAATGCCCTCTTTCTGGATCTTCTCCTTCATTGACATGTTGAGCCCTTCCAGGTAGCAATTATGCTCTTGTGAGCAGCATGGAGCCACTACTAAACTACAATTTCTCAGAGGTATTTTACGTGAGCAGCATTCCGGAAATTTAGATAATGTCTCCCAGGTTCTTGAGCTTCATCCTGTGTATGGCAACTACTAAAGAATAGAGTAGAATAGAATAAATAGAATAGAATAGAATAGAATAGAATAGAATAGAACAGAATACAGTAGAACAGAAATCTTTATTGGCAAAGTGTAGTTGGACACACAAGGAATTTGTCTTGGTGCAAATGCTCTCAGTGTACATAAAAGAAAAGATACATTCATCAAGAATCATAAGGTACGACACTTAATAATAGTCATAAGCAATCAAATCATACTAGGAAACAGTCAATAAAAATCGTAAGGATACGAGCAACAAAGTTACAGTCATACCATCACAAGTGGGAGGGGATGGGTGATAAGGAGTGATGAGAAGATTAATAGTAATAGTAATGCAGACTTTGTAAATAGTTGAATAGTGTTGAGGGAATTATTTGTTTAGCAGAGTGATGGCATTTGGGAAAAAACTGTCCTTGTGTCTAGCTGTTGTGGTGTGCAATGCTCTATAGCGTCGTTTTGAGGTAGGAGTTAAAACAGTTTATGTCCAGGACGTGAGGGATATGTAAATATTTTCACAGCCCTCTTTTTGATTCGTGCAGTATACAGATCCTCGACAGAAGGCAGGTTGGTAGTAATTGTTTTTTCTGCAGTCCTAATTAGTCTCTGAAGTCTGCAGAACCAAACCAGACAGTTATAGAGGTGCAGATGATAGATTCAATAATTCCTCTGTAGAACTGTATCAGCAGCTCCCTGGGCAGTTTGAGCTTTCTGAGTTGGCGCAGAAAGAACATTCTTTGTTGTGTTTTTTTATGACATTTTTGATGTTAGGTATCCACTAACACCCTTAACATTGTCAATTACTTGGATTATGAGAAACCTGAAATATCAAGTGAAGCATCAAAAGACCAGTTTGAGCATTATGGGCTAAGTGAAGATGGAGCTGTATTGAATTTGAATAGTTTGATTTATGGGCTATGCTAATGCATCTCTCTCATCCACAGGTTTCTGTCACCTTTACCTTCCCCAGAATGAGTTCCCCCGTGGCTACCACTTTGACAGTGATGAAACAAACTTCCCCACTAGCGGGCTATGCTTTGCAGGCCTTATCTCTATGATTGATCCACCTAGAGCCACTGTGCCCGATGCTGTCATGAAATGCCGTACTGCAGGTATCCGGGTAAGTCCATCAGATGTTTTGATGATTTCAATGGTTGGGAAAGTATTCATAATATTATAAAAGCCAGACGGGGACACATTGAAATCTTACAAGATCCTAGAATAGTTCCTTCCTAATCTGAAACTTCTAGGTATGTTGGACTTCAGGTATATAGACTTATATACCACTTTACAGCCCTCTCTAAGTGGTTTACAGAAGTACAATTCAGCTACCAATAGAGCCAGAACCTGGGATTTCATTACATAGTACATAAATCACATTCTGTTTAATTTTTTTAAAATCATTTATTAACTGCAAGCACATGTGGCCTTAAAATCGATGAGGGTCATGTTAAGAAGGAAAGAGGAAAATCTAACCTATACAGGTGTATTTGAAAGCATAACAAGCAAATGACATAAAAATCATCTTTTAACGCTAATGGATATTAAAAAACAAGAAAAGCACTTGCACTATCTATTTCAAAAATGAAGATATTGGAAGGGAGGACACTGAAAAATTGTACCACTATGTATCTTGGAAGGATGGAAGGCTGACTCAACCTTGAGTCTGGTGAGATTCGAATGGCCAAACTGCAGGCAGCCAGCAGTCAGCAGAAGTCGCTTGCAGTACTGCACTCTAACCACTGCGCCACTGTGACTCAAGATACTTGGGATACTTGACAACTGCTGCAATCCCTACCCCCTCTCTCATTTTTCCCCCCAGGTGATCATGGTAACAGGAGACCATCCAATCACTGCCAAAGCCATCGCTGCCAGTGTTGGCATCATCTCAGAGGGCAGCGAAACCGTTGAAGATATCGCCACCCGCCTCCGCATCCCCGTGGAGCAGGTTAACAAGCGGTGAGCATCTTAATACCCAGACATGTTAAAGAGCTACTTTGAGTGACAGCGGCATCGCACAAGGAAGATATTCTGTGCAAGGGAAGAAGTTGTGTGGTGTTGCTAGGGTGCTATTGGGGAGGTTTTTTAATCTTGAGGAGGGTTTCTCTCTTATTTCAAGGGATGCCCGGGCATGTGTAATCAATGGAGGTCAATTGAAAGATCTGGAAAGTGAAGAATTGGTTGACATCCTCAAGATGCATCCAGAGATGGTCTTTGCGCGCACCTCTCCACAGCAGAAGCTCATCATTGTAGAAAGCTGTCAGAAACTGGTAAGATCAAAAAATGTAGCAACCGGTTCTCTACCAGGTTGCTGGGTGGGTGTGGCTATGGTGGGCATGGCCTAGTTGGCCTCCTGCACCATGGATGGGGGCGTTTTTGCCTTCCGCGGCTCTGGAGGCTTTCCTTGAGCCTCTGATAGGGCAAAAACGGCCTCCCCCAGACTCCAGAAACCCTCTGGAGGCCCATTTCTGGCCTTCTGGAATTCCAGAAGGCCCGTTTTCACCCTTCCCCAGCCTCTGCACAGGCCCTGTACTTACCTGGCATCCGAAATGGGCCACATGGGGACTCCTGGGAAGGGCAGGGCAGGGTGGGCGGGGCCAGCCAGGGATGGGATTTGCGGGTTCGCCAAACTGGGCAGAGTCTTAGCTAGAGGATCTCCCAACCATGCAAACCTGCAGCAGCCCACCCCTGAGTAAGATCCAAACTTCTTATAAAAAGTACATATATTTGACACCTCCTATTTTACTTTCCCAGCTATTGAAACCAGAACATTTACAGAACCAGTGACAGCATTTATATAAAATACCAAGCGTTGATAATTCTCCCCTTAGGTTTTTTTTTCCTTATGGTTTTAATATGTATAAATGCTGGCCAATGACCATAATAAAGGCAATTTGATTTGTGTAATTCCCATAAATCACGACTGATTTATAATTTGATATGAACTTCCCAGATGGGTTTTGATGAATCTGGTAAACAAGTTAAGCATGGACACGGTCCATAATTAAGTAATTGACTGCATCCTTCCCTTCCTCCAAAGATAATACAATGCAGGGTTGCCATTTTTTTTAATCTTCATAATTGCTTTGTGAAATACATTAGGCTGAACGGACAAGCACATTACTCTGGGATATATAGACATGCCTGAAGCAGCCATCCTCTGCTCCTTTTGGCTGGACCAGTTGATATTAAGAAGCTTCTAATTACTGTATTTTTCTGCCTATAAGCCAACCCCATGTATCAAGCATCCACACACACACTTTTCTTACCCAAAATTCAGAAATCAATATTTTAAACATTTAAACATGCATTTTGCAGAGTAAGACATTTGCTTACCGATACTGGTATTTTTTTTTTAGTTTTCTGACATTTTTATGAGCTCAGACGTTAGCTTATCTCTGCAATCGGAAGTTTCGCTCCTGAGGTTAGTTTACAGAGATAAAGTATCAGCAGCTTTTGCAATCACAGTTCTCTCCACCCTGTGTATAAGACGCCGCTTCATTTTTAGGTAAATACTAGCTCGATACCCAGGCTTCGCTATGAAACTATATGGTCGAGCTTAGTTTTTTGGAAGGAAAATAAGGGGAAAAAATTCTGCTTCTGCCTACCAGCATCCATTGGTATTTATCTGGCTAGCATCCTGTCAGTGTGTGAGAGAGCTGAGGGCTGTTTGGAAACTGAAACAGTATGTGGTGTGTGAGCAAGGAGACAGCAAGGAGCCTGGGCGTGGCTTAGCTCAACTGTTCTGTACTAAAGCTGCTTGCTGCTGTGAAACTGAAACTGAGACTCTGCTTGTGTTTTGCATTTGGAACAGATTTCTTTTCAGGTGCGGAGGGGGAGTAACCCTAACCCTAACCCTTAGCATTAGAGCGTGTTAATAATAATATACGAAATACTAATGCTCTGATGGTCATCTTGAAAAATCCTTTCTTAGTGAGCGCTTAGAAGCCAAGAGGAACATATGTGCCAAATTTCAAGTCTGTACGCTTTACGGTTCTGGAAATTTTGTGATGATGCGTGAGTGGTATTTCACTTTTATATAGAGAGTGTTTTAAAGAAAAAGTATCATCTTATACATGGAAAAATACGGTAGCTATACCTTTCCAGAATGAAGATCAAGAAGAAACATGGCGTAGCAAAGCCTTCTGAGCACATGGAATACTAAAGGGGCTCCGTCTGGCCCCTGACCTCCGCTGAATTGAAGACCTGGTTATTTAACCAAGCCGGGCTATGACCCTTTGGGGGGGATGGCTTTTATTATGGTTTTATCATGTATTTATGTAATTGTATCTTAATGGGGCTTGTTAGTTTAATTCTTTTTTTAATTATTTATTGTTTTCTTGTTTTATGAGCCTGAGTCTCGGAGATGGGGCATACAAGTCTCATTAATAAATAAATAAATAAATAAATAAATAAATAAATAAATAAATAAATAAATAAATAGAAGTGTTGCCCATTACAAATCTGTGTTCTGAATCCCATTCGTAGAACCCAAGTCTCATAGCTTCTCGCTCTTATCCACAGGGTGCAATTGTGGCTGTTACAGGAGATGGGGTGAATGACTCCCCGGCGCTGAAGAAAGCCGATATCGGAGTTGCAATGGGCATTGCTGGATCCGATGCAGCCAAGAATGCTGCTGACATGATCTTGTTGGATGACAATTTTGCCTCCATTGTCACTGGTGTTGAGCAAGGTCAGTTCCTGGGAGGATCCCTTGGTAGAGAGATTCTGAGGTAGTTGTCCTCATGCACCTAGAACAATAGCAATAGCACTTAGACTTATATACTGCTTCACAGTGCTTTTACAGCCCTCTCTAAGCAGTTTTACAGAGCCAGCCTCTTGCCCCCAACAATCTGGGTCCTCATTTTACTGACTTGGGAAGGATGGAAGTCTGAGTCAACTTTGAGGTGGTGAGAATCGAACTTCCAAATTGCAGGCAGACGGCAGATGGCAGTCAGCAGTAGCCGCCTGCAGTGCTGCATTCTAACAATTGCACCACTGCGGCTCTTACAACACATAGAAGGAAGCCATTCCTGTTCTGCATTTTTCTCTTTGTTTCCCCTCCAGGGCGCCTGATCTTTGACAATCTCAAGAAATCCATTGCTTATACCTTGACCAAGAACATCCCAGAGCTGACCCCCTACTTGATCTACATCACCGTCAGTGTCCCTCTTCCTCTTGGCTGCATCACCATCCTCTTTATCGAGTTGTGCACAGACATTGTGAGTCCTAAGAGACCAAAGTTTGCAGGAAGCAGAATAAGAGACACCTGCCCCTCTAAACCACAATTAATTTTGTGGGTCCCATTTTGTGGATGTCTAAGCCACTTCTTTTTAAACAAACCTCACCCTGGCTTAGCCCAAAGTGTTAACCCAGCCTATGTAAGGCAGCCTGTGTAAGGCGACTACTGCAATGCGCTCTACATGGGGCTGCCCTTGCGGACCACGCGGAGGCTTCAGCTGTGCAGAATGCGGCCGCACAGGTTGTGATGGGGGTATCCCAATACTCCCATATTATACCCCTCCTGCACGAGTTGCATTGGTTGCCAGCTGCCCTCCATGTGAGATTCAAGGTGCTGGTGCTTACCTATAGCCATCCATGGCTTAGGGCCAGGGTACTTGCGGGAACGTCTCCTGCCAGCATCGAACACCAATCGCCCAGTGCGCGCCCACAGACAGGGCCTCCTTGGGGTACTGTCGGCCTGTTGGCTGGCAGTCCCTAGGGGGAGGGCCTTCTCTGTGGGGGCACCCACTTTGTGGAACCAACTTCCCCTGGAGCTACGATTGGCCCCTGACCTCCGCTCCTTTCGCCGCAGCCTAAAGACTTGGCTATTTGAACAAGCCAGCCTGGACTAAGGGGGTAGGTTTGTTTTAAATGTTTGTGGTAGGGTTTTAAATATTTATTTGGTCCAATTGATTTAATATTTTTTTAATTTCTTTTAACTTTTGTATTTGTTGTTTTTTATGTGAGCCACCCTGAGTCCTTTGGGAGATACGGCGGCATATAAGACCAATTAATTAATATCATTGTTGCAGTCACACAACACGCTAAACCCACTAAGCCAGTGACTGTATTTATGAGTTATTAAGGTGGGTTTGTTTTTAATAGTTTTAATTTTGAGGTTAGGCCAATTTAGCCCAATTGGTTAGATCAAGGTAAACCCAAGTGATACGAATTAATTCATTTATCAGGTTAAGTATATTATATGAATCCAACCTTACAGGTCTAAAGCCTACTCTTGCTCTAAAAGGTTTTCATCCACCACACCAAGTTCCCAAAATTTCAAAGTCCATCACAGCAAGCCTGGGGTGTAATTAAAGCTGTATCCAATGCTTATTTTAGATATTCTGTCCCCACCCCACAGTTCCCCTCGGTTTCGCTGGCCTATGAAAAGGCTGAGAGTGACATCATGCATCTGAAACCCCGAAATCCTCGACGGGACCGCCTTGTCAATGAACCATTAGCTGTCTATTCCTATTTCCAGATCGGTAGGTATGCATGCAAGAAGGTGTCACCTAGTGGTTAGAGTGAGGAAAAGCGAATGCATTTGCTAAAGAGCAACGTGCTTTTAATTCAACTTAAAAATAAGCATCCAAAGTTGATTTTTTTTAAAGATAGCTTACTAGAATAGGTTTTGATTAGCCTCATGCAAAACAAGCCACTCCAGATGTATCAGGGGGACTGCATCTCCTACACCAGTAAGGAATTTTAGGTACTGGAGTCCCAAAATTGCGGGAGAATGCTGGGTTAGGAAAGGCTGATCTAACCGTAAAGGACATCAAGATTAGGGCTAGATCTAGAAGTTTCAATATAGTATCTGTGAGGAGCACCAGGTTTCTGCCCTGATGAAAAATCTTTTAAAATGCTGCAAAGTAGCATTTGTAGGATCACATCAATGGACATATTAAAATAAAAATAGATGGAAAACAGACAAGCCAGGAAATTATTATTATCTCTGTATATAAAAGTGAAATACCACTCACGCATCATCACAAAATCTCCAGAACCACGAAGCCTACAAACTTGAAATTTGGCACATATGTTCCTCTTGGCTTCTAGGTGCTCACTAAGAAAGGATTTTTTGAAATGTCCATCAGACCATTAGTATTTCATATATTATTATTAACACGCTCTGATGCTGAGTTCTACTTCCCCTTCCCCACCTGAAATCTATTCCAAATGCAAAACACAAGCAGAGGAGAGGTTTCAGTTTCAATTTTAGTTTCACAGCAGCAAGCAGCTTTAGTACAGAACAGTTGAGCTAAGCCACACCCAGGCTCCTTGCTGTCTCCTTGTTCACACAGCAAATACTGTTTCACTTTCCAAACAGCCCTCAACTCTCTCACACACTGACAGGACGCTAGCCAGATGAATACCAATGGATGCTGATAGGCAGAGGCAGAATTTGTCTCCCCTTATTTTCCTCCCCAAAAACTAAGCCCGACCACATAGTTTCATAGCAAAGCACAGGTATCGAGTTAGTTATAAATATTCTATCCTGCCTAGAAGCCAGAAGACAAGATGATGATAAGGACCATCCTTGTGAGCTGGAAGAGATAGCAAGGTGCAACTTCCTCACTTTACCTCATTTGGTGAATGTGCCTGCAACATACTGTCAAAACAGGGCTCACCCAAACACTGAAACCCCCTGGCTTAAACGTCCTGATGCCAAGGTGCAGCGGGAGCAGAAATCCAACACAACCGGTGCCGTTTTGCCTTGCAGGAGCCATCCAGTCGTGTGCTGGCTTTGTTGATTACTTCACCGCCATGGCACAAGAGGGCTGGTTCCCATTGAAATGCGTAGGGCTTCGAGCTGCCTGGGAGAACGATCATCTCCAGGACGTTCAAGACAGCTATGGCCAAGAATGGGTGAGTAAAGAGAAAGACCAACCAGACTCCCAACCTAATGTTCCAACTTTTGCAACTCAAGACTGTTTAATCACAGGCCATGTTTACCTGGCAACTGAGTGTTCTTGATCAGGGCTCTCCAACCTTGGCAACTTTAAGACTTGTGGACTTCAACTCCCAGGATTCCTCAGCCAGCAAAGAATTCTGGGAGTTGAAGTCCACTAAGTCTTAAAGTTGCCAAGGTTGGACCCTGTTCTTGATGATTCCTTAATTAGATTGTTTACTTTTAGGTTGTTTGCATGAATTGGGAGAACATGCTCACTGTCACTGACAGGGCAAGCCACATTAGTATATAGAGAACAAACCCTGCTCCCTTCTAACATTGATGACGTCACCTAGTTAGGCAATGAAATGTCTGCAAGAAAACAATCAAACTCAGAGAGCACCAAGGACGCCACCATTCAACCCTGAGCTGAATTTTTTTTTTAATTACATTTATATGCCACCCTTCTCTGAAGACTCAGGGCGGCTTACAATTTTTGGGATACAACCCAGTGTGCTCAGCAATAGCCTTCATTCCATTGCATATGCCTGCTTATTACTAAGAGGCATTTTTACAAAGTCAGCTTATTGCCCCCAACGATATTGCCCCTTGGGTCCTCAATTTACCTACCCTGAGAGGATGGGAGGCTGAGTCAACCTTGAGCCTGGTGGGATTCGAGCCTACAGTAATTGTAGGCAGCTGGAACTTAAATGCAGGCATTTAACAGCCTGAGTCACCAAGGCCCTTGGTGAGGCCCTTCTCTTCTGTGAGTAAACCAGTAAACCAGGGACTGGTTTGGACAAAACTCAGCAGCACTTTTTTGTGCGGCTGTTGATAAAAATAGGACCACTAACATGATATAGTAGTAGTAGTAGTAGTAGTAGTAATAGTAGTAGTGAAGGAGGAGGAGGAGGGAAGAAGGAGGAGGAGGAGGAGGAGGAGGAGGAGGAGGAAGGAAGAAGGAGGAGGAGGAAGGAAGGAAAGGAAGGAAGGAAGGAGATCGAGAGAGAGAGAGAGAGAGAGAGAAAGAAAGAAAGAAAGAAAGAAAGAAAGAAAGAAAGAAAGAAAGAAAGAAAGAAAATACTTTGTATTGTCTTAGAACCTCAACAATATTTAAGTTCTCAGGGCTTATTTCATGGCTGGTGGGTCATCTATTGAATTTGCCTTCATACCACCACTGTTTCTTTATCTTTCCAGACATTTGGACAACGCCTTTACCAAGAGTACACCTGCTATACTGTCTTCTTCATCAGCATTGAGATGTGTCAGATTGCAGATGTGCTTATCCGCAAGACACGACGACTTTCTGTCTTCCAGCAAGGATTCTTCAGGTAGGTCACACCCCAGCAGCTCCCAGTGAAATCTTCCTAGTCTGGGACAGTTAGGAACATAGTTTTTCAAATTCATGTCTTTTATATTGAGATATACATCAAAACAAAGGGACAGTAGCCAATGGTTGCTTTGAGATGTTGACAGCAATGTGATCAGTGAACAAAATATTAATATGAAGGAACCTTCAGGATTGTCCAACAATACAGTGGGGACTTTGAGCTATCCAAAAAAAGTTGAATTAGGCTGTAACCATGAATCCACTTGGCTCATTGAAGAACTGGTCCTCTTGTTGCAAAACTGATACTTATAATGTAATAGGAAGGATTTTAGATATCCTAAATCTCTAAGAAAATTCTTACTAGAAATAAATTTTTCTAGTAGGCAAAACTTCGCTGATAGATTCTACAGCTGGAATTCAAACTTCGCTGATAGATTCTACAGCTGGAATTCAAACTTTGCTGATAGACTCTACAGCTGGAATCTTTCTCCATAATTTTTCCAACCCAACAAATTCAACTTGCTGTTTGACCTCCTGTTCTCATTCTCAGTTTTTGAATTTGTGTTGGTTGGAGGGTGTGTTTTCCTGACCAAATGATGCTAATGATGGGTAAATCTGAATCAAGCACAAGTCCAGGGAATAAGCTCCTTTTCCAGAAAAACTGGCAAAGCATATTGCAGCTTTCCCCAACCCAAGATCAAATTTGAGTTCTCCCTAAATCTGACCATTTTGGAAATTCAACAACAGAGTAGGAATATTTGTCTTCTTACTCTGGAATTGGCTTCTTTCCACTGATTGAACAATTTCTGCCAATGATCAATTGACCATCACCCAATCCTGGTCTATGCAAAGCAGAAATCAAGAACACCTTCCATCCAGCCCTACTCATCTCTTTCTCTTTCAGAAATAAGATCTTGGTGATTGCTATTGTGTTCCAGGTCTGTATAGGCTGCTTCCTCTGTTATTGCCCTGGGATGCCCAATATCTTCAATTTTATGCCCATACGGTAAGAACTCGTACCCATTGGTATTCTAACGTGACAAAACCACTTCTCGAAAGTTCTCATGAAGGCATGCTACAGAGCAGAGCTATTTAGAAAAAAGCCCATAGCCACCTCTGAATTTGTCTCCCCAAAACCTCAGGTGCATGATTTTGTGTGGATTGTTGTGTGTCACATTGTGATTTGCAAGAAATGGCTTTCAATGCTATATCACATAAGAATCCTAGCATGCTCTGGCAAACATGAATAAGGAAAACCAACGTTCTCTTCCCAATGCTTGCTTCTCCCCCTCCACTGTAGGATATTACTACACACTTAGCATGGCTATAAATCTCAACTCTCCAGACACGTTACCCTTTAGGCGCAAATTAGCTAACTCAGCAAAAATAAACACCTCCCAGAAAACTCAACAATCTCTACTAATCATACAAAAAATAAAACATGAAACTTGGAGATGTAGATTTGTCCACTGCAGTGCACAGACATCAATGACTATATTTATATATTTGATTTACAATCTATTTTTTATAACAGGAGCTCAAGGCAGCCCATAGTGCAAATTCTTCCAATTCTTTTCCCAAAACAATAACCCTATGAGGTAGGTAAGGTTGAGAAGAGGGGGGCTAGCCCAAAATATAGAAGGAAGCTTCTATAGCTGAAGGCTGATTAGAACTTGGGCCTCCCCATTTCTGGTCCTTTACCACTGTACCTCACTGTCTCTCTTTAGGTTTATATTCTTTATATATATAATTCAGGGTTTAAATCCTAGTTATTTTCCTCTCCTTCACAAATCATTTCTTGTTTCTTTAGGAAACCACACCTCACATTTTAGAAATCCTTACTCAACTTGCTCTAATACATATTTTCCTCCAGCTGTACTTCCATTGCCTGTTGTTTCTCCTATCCCATGCCATCAAACATTTAGATATTAAATTCAACAAAGCAACAGCGACTCATTTATACATCACCTTAAAACTACAGTAAGTACAGACACATGGAAAGACAATGAGGAGTTAAAGAGCTAGAAGGCTACAATTTAGTACTCCTGATCCAATTCTCCCCTTTTGCTAAGTGGGAGAAAGCAAATCCTCTCACATGAGTGAACTTCCCGCAGCTCAGCTCAGCACCAAGGACAGCAGCCACTATTGCCCTACCTTACAACTGCTCCCTTTTTCCTGGGACCTAGCAGGAGAAAACACGGATCAAAAACTGAAAAACAAAGCTTTGGGGCCATATTTGTGTGGCAGAACGATGCCCAGTTCCTGTCTGCTTCATGCTACTTCACTCAAAGACGATTCAGCTCAGCAGGCTAACTTTTGAAGCTGTTAAGCTTAACTTTTTCCATTCTTTTGTTCTCCTTGCCCCATCTAGATTCCAGTGGTGGTTAGTGCCACTACCGTTTGGCCTTCTCATCTTTGTGTATGATGAAATCCGAAAACTGGGAGTCCGGAGACACCCTGGAAGTAAGTTACAAGAATGGGTAAGGAGAGGTGGGGGGGCACAAGTTGACATAAGGTTCATAGGTTTAATTCAGACATCTTCTATTACGATTATCAATCCTGGATCACTCAGTCTGACAAACTGCTGCAGGCATCAATGATGTCATTATCGCTCTCAGCCTGATCCCCATGTTGTTTTTTTCCTCTAGGTTGGTGGGACAAAGAACTTTACTATTAAAGATGAAACTCTGGGCACAAACACGCCCCCACTGGCATGGTTTGTGCTGCCTGGGATGCTCCCTGTGGGTGCAAAATACTGCAGTAAGAAGAAACCTAGGATATGCTTTCTTCATTAGCTACACCTTCAACCCACCTTGCTGAATTTCTTACCCTTCCTGTGATGAAATTACATATTCCACACGTCCTGCTCCAGCTACTCTGGGACAAGAATCTGCCCATCATCAAGAAAAAAAATATTTGGAGATGCTGATATGCTAGGGGAAATGGACAGTCCTTGAGATGGCAACCAAATATAAACATTGGTAGAGATATAAAGTGTGTTTTTTTTTCAAAATGTAATAGGTTTCAAACCCCAAAGCCTGCAGATAAGGCAATATGATCTCAAGGAAGAGTAAGTTGAGCAGGTTGAGTAAGTGGTTTGCCCTCTCCATAGAAAAAGCAGATTTCTTAAAAAACGTATATAAGATATGCAATGACACATTAGCATCACTTTCAACTTCTGCACGATTTGGACTTTTGGTCTCCTTGGATTAGTAGTTCCCAAAGCATAAAGCTTATACAGAACTTTCACACAGTAGATGAAAGGAAAGCAGAGAAATTCATACACAGGCAAGCAACCTCCCTTCAAGATAACCAGACAAATGAAGCTATCTGAACATATTTTCCATTCCTTCAAATTCTGATTATCCTATAGCAGTGATGGCTAACCTTTTCATCCTCGCATGCCGAAAGTGCACTGCACCCATAATGCAATGTGCACATGAACCCCCCACCTCTCTGGACATGTACGCATGACACCCCACACACACACACTCGGTGAATGCGCACACATCTTACACGTGCACTCTACCCCCGTGCATGCGCAGCAGATACCCGACAATCATCTGGCTGTTGGGAGGCATGTGCACATGCAATGGACCTGATCTGTGGCAATGGTTCACGTGCCGGCAGAAATGGCTCTGCGTGCCACTTCTGCGTGCCATAGTTTGCCATCATGGCTCTATAGCACAATGGACTGCAACAAAAAAAAAAATAAGATGATATATGCCTTATGATGGCATCAAGCAAACATGATTTATGTACTTGAACCATACTTTATGATACAAGTAAATAATTTTGTTGTTTGCGTAATGGTGTTATTTTGAAATCATTCATTAGTGATCAGATGAGCAGATCATACCACCACCACAAACCACTTCCTGTACTTCTGTGAGATTTCCCTTCCTCCCTGCCTATGAATAAAGAGAATGATCCTTCCATCTTTCTCCAGTCAATTCACTCACTGATGTGGAGGTAACTATAAGATTGAATTAAAGGGAAGGATCGCCACAAAGTCTCATTCAATGGTTTTTAAGAACCCAGTTCCTGCAGAAGAAAACACCCCAAGAGTCAGACTTACCCACTTTGGGCTAGTATACTTCATGTAACTGTACTTGCTGGTATTTGTCAGTTATTATCTAAAAAAGATTAAGTACTATATATGCCCTGGGACAAAAATGAATCTTTCTGCTTTTGTTGCTTTACAAGTAGGAAGGACAATTAGATATATATGCACATGGACTAGACAGGTTTCCAAAGAGTGTCACCACAATGCTCCCTAAATCTAGCCAGTTACTGTTCACATTCCCTGAACAAAACAAAAATGATTTGTAGAGGAGAACTCTTTTGCTGCCAAAATCATGCGAAAGGGACCTCAGAAGATGCCTATTCATATAACCCCATGTTTCTCATTACCACTTAGAACTACGTCACATCCTCCTCCATCATGATGGCCTTTAACAAAGGCAGCATCCATGCACTGTTGCCATGTGCAAAAGGAAAAATCAAGACCCACTTTATTATTATCCCCATGATAGGCCAAAGCATAAAAGCCTTAATTTTAATTTTGCCATTTTATCCCCAGCTATGTAGGGCTTTGCCTGCAAACCTTTATACACACCAAATCCTAAATAACCTCAGCTTCAAGCGTTATTACTAAAATTCACTGTGCCTTTACCTTTGAGCTTCTCCACACCCCATCCAGTTTAGGTTAGATAATATGGCAACAGTTTCTACGAGGGAAGAGTGCCAGGCACATTACGATGCAAATGATGGAGCCTATAATATGACTGATGTACTTGCATACAATGCCATAATAATAAGTGTTACTTTGCATATTAATGATCTTACAACGTCGTTTTTATGTTATTCTAGCTGGCTATGGATGCCGACACAATAGAACTAAGACTGAACAGGGTAGGAGTATGAAATTATTGTGTATCCTTGTTGGTTTAGTGGTATCCATCTTGCTGGCTTATTGGGTTGCATAACTACCATCATAATGTAGGAAACACACGCAGAGAACAGCCAAATGAATTCAAACTGGGTAAAGTATAAACAATACTTTTTAAATTAGCATCATTCTTGGAATGCCACAGTGATCATAACTGGAACCGGCCTCAGAGCAAAGGCCTGCGCGCCTTCGCAAACGGAATCCATAGCTGGGTGATCTTAGGACGTACAAAGACACGGTCTCTCAAGTGGGAGTAACAATTGGTGCAGCTTCAGTTGCTGTGTACCAGGGTGACAAAGAGAGCCAAGGAGCTGAAGGAAAGGAGGCCAGTGATCACCGCTTTCACCAGAAGTGCAGTCCAGCTACCCAGGAGAAAGACGTGCACAAACGACCTGCAAAAGCAGAGAGGAGGAGGTGAGGCCTGAGATTTTAAGGCTGGCAAAAAAACAACAACCAACGCCTCACTATTGCATCAATATCCCAAGCTTGATTTGCACATTGCAATGAACCAAGATACCGTGAATCCCAGGCATGATCAGCTACTAACTCTCCTTTATTTAAAAAAAATTGTCAAGTTTGTAATATAAAGAGCCAGCAAGCTGACATGATGGCTTTCGGTGTTGGATGAATGCAAGCAAATGTAGACACAGAGATGGGCGTCCACTGGGTGGGGGAGGGTAAAGAAAGTCAAGATGGTGGTTGTGATCACAGGCCCCTTCCCGCAATTTTTACTTTTTCTTGACCTAGCACAAATACTGAGATGGGAAAGTCCTCCAAGCATTCGAGCAAAGGGACGTCTTGATTCTTTGAGAAGAGAAAGGGGAATTTTAAAAGAAAGGGAGCCATGGTGAGGATGGGGGAGGCCCAGCTTCAGTTCCTCACTCGTACAAAAAGGTTACTCAGTTCTGGGGGAAAAAAAGGATTATTGTACAGAAAATAAAGGAAAGGGGAGACTTGAACCAAGGACCTGGAAATTCCCAAGGTGCCCCACCATCACCCCGGTAACCTCCCTCGGCCACCTTAATTCCACCAGGAGCACTCACTCCATAAAGAAGGCCTTGTAGATACTGACACCCAGGAGGAAAGTAAGAGGCAGTCGGTAATGTTTGGGTAAATCGTAGCGGGTGAACATCCACACCAGGGCAGCGGTGGCGATGTAATGAACCTGAAAGGGCACAAAAGGAGGGATAAGGAAAGATTCCCAAATGCTTTCCAAAACCTAACTGCCAAGCAGACTATCTGACATTCAAGTCACCCAGGATTTATAAACCACTGCAGTATAAAATTCAAATATGTTTCTTCCAATGCCATCTAGCTAGCCAGCTCTCCCCCTCGTTCAGGATGCCCCTTAGTGCTTTGCTGGCCCCTAAGTTCACTCAGTTTCCACTTTAGCTCTTGGGTAGGAAACCCAATTCCTTGTTTCTCAGCATCAGAAACTTGAAGATGTGTGGACTTCAACTCCCAAATTGGTTGGCTGGGAATTCTGGGAACTGAAGTTTTCAAGTAGCCACAGTTGAGAAACACAGCCTTAAGAGTTCTTCCTCCATCAAAGAAAGAGTTTGGGGATTTTTACTGGAGTTGTGTTTCATTACAGAAAGTTCCACATTCACAGAATGATCTCACTTACTTCCCAGCTCCCTGTTACAGAAGCCACACAGATGGGAGTCTTTTAATTTTAAACAAATAAACAAATAAACAAACAAACACACACACACACACGAGATAAGTGTTTTAAAATTAAATCCTAGTAAATGCATGAAAGTATGACTGTCCTGTCTGTGAATTATAATTTTATTCTACTCTTTCACATGCAAAGTTCAACAAATTTAATGAACCGATTGATTTTTTAGCTGGACTACCAATCCAAATGTATACAGCAGAGAGGCAAATCTACACATATTACCCAAAAACCCACCAACCCTCTCAGCAAACAAAAAACATCTCCTAGTCATCCATAATTTAATCCTGTCATATGAGGTATTATTTTAGAGCTCAATCGAAAACAGGGAGAAAATTAACACTTACCAGACTGATGTTGGAATCAATACTCATCTGAATGTATTTCCAATCAAACTCAATGCCACGAGCTCCCACCCACAATGGGATGCATCTGTTGGAAGCACAGAGGCAATTAGGATGGGAAACCTCACGAAGACAGGGACACGAAACTTTGCACAGGGGCCTTGCAGGCTGTGTTGTTGACCCAGCATCAAAAACGTGGGCAAGCAAATGCCAATCTAGTTTCTCCCATCCCTTTTCTGAGCAGTGATAAATCCAACTCACCGAGACATAATTAGCTCCGCCGTGGCCCAGCCCAGTGCAGCGACCATGATCTTATATTCCCCTTTTCCCGCGTTCCGGGACATCACCAGGTGCAGACCCACCAAGTCAGCCAGGTCTACGGTAGCTTTCATGAACTCCTGAAGCACAAGACAAAGCTCAGAAGCAGGCAAGCAAACTCCATGTTTCACACACTCATACACACACACCCCAAACCCAACAAAGTAGAGTGTGCCCAAAGAGCATTAAGTTAGGCCCCTGAACAGGCTCTACAGAGCCAGTATTCATACTTATGCTCCAACAACTTACTCTATTATTTGTTGATGGAAGTGAGATTACAGTGCTACAGATTTGCAAAATATAGTCAATTGCCCCTGTTACATGCAATGTACTCAAACCTCAAATTACTCTACACTCAAAAGGTATCTCTCTCTCTCAAAGGATGATCTTACTTAGGAAGGTAAGTAGTTATTTAATAAAACTTTCTGCCGCCTTTAGCGTTTTACATAGTAAAGAGTAGGTTGCTAACCTTTTCAGCATAAGTTCCCCCCAAAGGAAAATATAAATTTCATTTTCAAAAATGGCTCCAGCCCCCACAGGATTGCCAAACTCACAAGATTTATAGTGAAGAATGACAAAGTACAAAGAAAAATCCACCAAGAGAGAAAAAAAAACCCTCACTGCCCTTTGGATTTTTGTTTTGTAAATACATGAGTCTCTTGAGCACCTGGCCATACCCAAAATGCCAACTTTCAAGACTCTTCCTTGCTTGCCACCAACCACACTTACTCCAACGAAATCATAAGCTCCTGCACCACCCTCCCAGGTTGGAAAGAATGTAGCTAAAAACAGCATCTGTAAAAGACAGAAAGAGAAGAGTCCATTGCAACTTTTTTCCGTTACAGGCCTCACGTTTTTGCACCCAGATTCGTATTCAGCCCTTCAGCCCTCCTTTAGCAAAAAAGTGTTAACCCATTACCTTGCATAGCTGGACAAAGAGGTAGGTGGCTCCCGCTTGCACACATCGCCAGAAGGCATTATATTCCGACCTGCATGAGAGAGACAGTACAACCATGCCTTATATAAAGTCTCTATTTTTGCACAGCATTACACTGGCGATTACACCATAAACCAAGGGTCTTCAAACTTGGCAAGTTTGAGACTTGTGGACTTCAACTCCCAGAATTCCTGAGCTAACATGACTGGAGGAGGAATTCTGGGAGTTGAAGTCCACAAGTCTTAAAGCTGTCGAGTTTGAAGACCCTGCCATAAACAGATCGCCAAAGAATGAATCAAAATGCTGCTGCACCATCCTAAAAAACAGGGATTTTAGGGGCTGCAACACGGTATAAATTCCCAAACTCTCAAAGCACCACTTAAAGCAGTGCTTTCTCAACCTTGGCAACTTTTATAAATCTGCATGCATTCCTTCCCAGCCACACCCAGATTTCCTTCCAAGCCAGGAATCTGGCTCAGGGCTTGCAGCCCCTCTTAGGCAAAGGGAGAGCCCCCTCCCCTTTTTTTCTCACCTGCCAGGCAACTACTGCACCTCAGGGAGCAGCCAGGGGCAATGGCAGCGGTCCCAGCCAGGAGTCTGTGTGTCTGGCCAAAGCTATCTTAGCTCTTGGCCCAGCACAGATGAGCTTCTGGCTGTGAAATGGCAACTCGGCTTTTGTTAGAGAAGGTTAATTTGCTGGTAGGATGGATTAAAAGGATTTAAAAAAAAAATAGCTGTAAAGGCTTCTTGGTGCATTGAACAGCAGTTACTGCAGTATTAAGGTGGTGTTTCTCAACTTTATAAATCTGTGTACTTCAGCTCCCAGAATTCCCCAGCCGGCCATGTAAAAAGTAAAAAGAAAAAGTTGATATATTAGACCATTCGGTGTTGTATTCTGCAGGAAAATAAGTTTTTCAACTTTTCAGCTTTGGCTGGGGAGTTCAGGAAGTAGAAGTTCACACAGATTAAAGTTGCCAAAATTGAGGAAATGACAATAAGGGTAACCCATCTTTGGTTCTATACATCCTAACAGCAGCTAGGATTGCATATGCACAATGTTGGAAAAACCCAGAAACCCCCGCAGACGATATTATAATCAAAAAAAGTTCTGGAATGTGCAGAGATGGATAGGTTAACCCTAAAAATTAAAGGAAAAGAAGATTCAGACTATTTCATAACATGGGATCCATTCTATAAATGGTTAAATGACAGATATTGAGGTTAGGGAAGTGGAATTAGGTGAAATATGGTTATAGGAGAAAAACAGATGAGTAAATATTTCCGAAGGTTATATAATCAATACTATAATGGAATATATGTTATAATATGATTTATGTTATCGTATTTGTTTTTATATATATATATATATATATATATATATATATATATGATCATAATGACGATGATGTTTGTATGTTTGTATGTTAACACCTTGGACACCTAGAAAGCACACTGCTCAGTATAGAAAGGAAATGTACAATATAAAATAATAAAAAATGTTTATTAAAAAAAAGTTGCCAAAATTGAGAAATACTGGTTTAGAAGCTTTTTAGAGGCTGTCTCTGAACTACAGTGCAGCCCCCAATATTGTTAAGCAGCCACAAATTCTATCTCACAGTCACCCTCAGCACATAATAGTAAGAAAGACACTCACAGGCCGCTGCATTTATAGGTGATAAAATAGGGGAAATAGGCCAGGGCAAAACAATTCCCAAAGTGAAAAAGAGTCATCTTGGCACACAGGTGGACCAGGTGGGATGGCCCCCTAGTACTGTGGCGATGTTCCTATGGAGAGACAGAGAGAGGAAAAAATTAATCAATAGTAATACGGGGGAGGATGGTCCTCAGCTTACGACCACAATTGAGCTCAACATTTCTGTGATTAAAGGGAGACATTTGCTAAGTGAGCTTTGCTCCATTTTACACGCTTTCTTGCCATGGCTGTTAAGTGAGTCGCTGCAGTGGATGAGTTGGCAACCCAGCCGTTAAGTGAATCTAGCTCTCCCCCCTCCCCCCGTTGACTTTGCCGGTTAACGAAGGTCGTAAAAAGGGGATCGCGTGAGCTTAGGACACACCAGCAATAGTCCTAACTAGGAACCCGTGGCCAAACATCCAAATTTTTTGGGAAGGTCCTGGGGATGCTGCAAAGGAAGAAAGTCATGTGGAAAGAAGTCATGTTTTTTTCAGGGCCAAACTCTGGTCACTAAGTGAACTGCTGTTAAGTCAAGGACTACCTGGATACCCAGAGCCTCCACCTACACACCTAAACACACAAAAACACGCATGTGTGTGTGTGTATACACACACACACAGACTTATCCTCCCCCCATATCCCAGTTTGCTCTTCTCCCAACCACCTTCCTCCCAGCAGACTACAACCCCCATCAGCCTCAGCCAGCGTTGCCAGGGAGACGGGACTGGAGGCGGCTCTGACAAAGCCTTGGAAGGTCGGAGCTCCCTCACCCCACCACACCCCGCCTGGAAGCGCCTCAGGTACAGCACCCTCCGACCCACCGCTCGAGAAGCGCTCACACAAAAGCACCCCGCGTCCCTCTGTGGAGCTCTCCGCTGAAGGAAGCCCCTTAAAAAGGGGCTTTTCCTCCCTCATCAAGCCCCCGTCCCTTTTTCCCTTGACATACACGTCCTCCGCCTCCTCTTCAACAGCATCTGCGCATGCGCCCGCGGCACCGCCCTCCTCGGGTGGCGCCCGTTTGTTGGTGGTCATTGTAGTTCTTTCCCGCGGCCGCCAGCCTCTTGTTCCATAGAGCCCAGGGAACGGGAGGCAATACAATCCCCATAATGCCTAGAGATTTGGTAGTTGGGGGAGGGAGGGAGGGAAGGAGGTCTGGTGCATGGCGGGAGTCGTAGTCGTTCATTTAAGTCACGTCGGCTTTAACGCGGGAGTGGAGGATTACTGGAGCGAAAAGGAGGCGGGAAAAAAAGGGGCGGTGCGCCTGCCGAGCGGTGCATTCTGGGAATCGCTGTCGGAAGTGACTGGACACCGATGGATGGGAGTTGTAGTTCTCGAGTCTAGTTTGGACTAGGGGAGTTCAGTGAACGTGTAGAACAGAGAGGCCTCCAAACTTGGCAACTTTAAGGCTTGTGGACTTCAACTCCCAGAATTCTCCAGCCAGCTTTGCTGGCTGAGGAATTCTGGGAGTTGAAGTCCATAAGTCTTAAAGTTGCCAAGTTTGGGGACCTCTGGTGTAGAAAATGCTTTTTGCCACTTCGTTTTGCAGACGGTTCTGGCGCCTGGATAGGTTGCAGACATACACCAGAAATCTCATTCGTTGCATTTCTTCCATTGAAAAAGTACAGCGCAAGAAAGTTTAGTTTAGTTTAGTTTACTGTCATTGCATCTCGTACAAGCATCGTCGTACAACACCTCGTTGCCATCCTTAATCGGGTTTATCCCAAAGGTGCTTTTTTCAAAAGGCAATTTTTTTTTCCTTTGAAGACCTTTCACTTCCCATCCAATAAGCTTCTTCGGTTCTTGAAGTTGCCTCTTGTAGAAGGTTAGCACCCACCCCTCTCCTAGAAGAATGAAATATTCTAGGAAATATTAAAAAGGCAGAATATTATGTTTCCCTGTGAGGAAAGGAGAAACATGTTTTTAAAGACAAAGCAGCTTCTTGCAGCTCCCTGCCCCCCACCCTCCTTCAGCTCCAGGGTAATGGGATTAAGACATGGCCCTCAGGACATGATAGGAGTAGCCCTCTACCCATCTCACCACAAGGCACCTGGGAAGATTACATCACCCAGCAAGGTTCAACCAAGCCTGGGACTGAAGACAACTTGCAACGTTACCCCTATGGGACAACCAACCCGAATACATTTCTTTCACAAGAACAGGAAGCAAGTTCAAAGCCCAAGAGACGGTATAACTCTCTCTCAC
This sequence comes from Naja naja, assembly GCA_009733165.1. Classification (NCBI taxonomy): domain Eukaryota; kingdom Metazoa; phylum Chordata; class Lepidosauria; order Squamata; family Elapidae; genus Naja; species Naja naja. Next base: position 20,332,629 of record CM019160.1, on the reverse strand, counting down.
ACTCACCCATGTGCTCTTTTTTGCCCAGGACCTCAATGTGGTCCTGTCCACCATTAAACCATCTTTCCAAACAGCCTCCATGTTTCCAGTGTCTTTCTCCCCACTTGGAACTGAACTCAGACGGACATTTCTTCCAACACACTTGAAAAAAGCGCCTTTGGGACAACCATGACGTGGATGATTGAGAATCTCCATAGACCCCTTGATCGGTTTTAATTCGTCCTGCATCTTCAGTTCTTATCCTGTTTTGGCTTCAGCAATAAGCCATTGCTCGGGTCATCTGATGAACGAAAGAGAAGGATGCTAATTCTATCAGTCCTGGGACTCTGAAATTTGGCTGCTTATCTTTTCGCTCCCTTACTGTCTCCCTTCAAACTCCTTTCTGTAAATTACAAGGAGTCAATGAGCCCATATCACAGAGGCAGTTTTATTTGTTCCTTTCCACTATGATAAGCCTTTCCAAAGCTCAAGGCACCAGATGTTCTCTGAAGCCACAGGGAGATCTGAGGGATATTCCGATAGGATACTCGCTTTTCCTTATGTGTAATCCTATTGCACATTAAAAAGGGATTATCTGACCCTTTCATTGAGAACTTGCAGAACCAGAGGGCTCAGTTTAGAACCATTGCTGTTCTTGATTACAATGTTGGTTACGTTATTTTTAGGATAGCTTTATTGTATTCTTATGTCTTGTTAATCTAAACCAGTGAGAATAACAATTCAGTGGCCTGGAAATGAAATAAATCAATACTTCTCTCAGGAGACATTTGCTAATTTTGACTGAAACAAAATTAAGCCGCACTTTGGAGTTTATTTCTGATGTTGAAAAATTGCTTGAAATTATATGTGTGGGTTACCCACCCAGCCTATTAATATTTTTAAAATCAGAAAATACCTAATCCAATAACAAGATTCTGTATGTTATGCAAATATGCCAATGTAAGGCAAGCCGCCACAATTCTAGTTTGGTTCCTTATGCCAAGGAAGACCATTATTCTTTTCAACATTTTTATTTCTATTGTTTCTTGTTTTCTCTCTTGTTCAACATTTCAAGGAATTTTTTTAAATAAGTATACAGGGGATGTTGTGATTGATGAAAACTCAGTCATTAGTTTTCTCCAACTGGCATCTTTGCAGGCTGTGAGTAATGAGAAGTGTTTTCCAACACTTCCAGAGGTTAAGGGGTGCATTTATTCCAGAAGGGCATTTTGGACTGGCGAATGGCTTTGTTGTTGCCTCTTATATCTGTAATTGCATAGGATATTTCCAACCTCCTGTTCCTTACCAATAGGTACAGCAACATCCTTTTCTTCCTATAAGTAGTCCAAAGTTATTTACTAAAATTAGTCTGCAGTCCAGGAAACCAGTAAATTGCAGATAAGATCAACAAAACCTGAAAACACCATTAGCTTTACTATTAGCAATAAGGCAAATCTGGAAGCAGAATTCCCATTTTCTTAAGCAAAATAGGTTAGGGTTCTTACAGTATTGAAGTTTTGAAAAAAAGTGTGGAGTGTAGAGGTTACCTATCAAGTGTCTTCCAGAATATGGAGCTGTGAAAGCTGAATGCTGGGAGCTATATCACATCTGAGGTAAATTACATCTGAGATAAATTAGGGTCTCTTTTGATTCCTACTATAAAGAAAGACCATCATATTTACCACTATACCAGATACCCTGAGTAAGCAATGTTTTTCTTTAAAATAAAATAAAACCCTGATTATTGCTGCACTTCCAAACAACTATTTCGTCTGCATGTACAAAATGATTCCATTCAGAAATATGATCTATTATGGTCAGAAAAAATCCTTTGACACCATTGAAGAGAGTGATTAAGAATGAGGGATTTGCTTATTAGCCTTTGTAATCCATGCTGATTTCTGATAAGTCCAAACCATCAATTGTTATAGTTTTGTTAAGGTTGTATAAAGCACAACATGAATTTTTCTTATGAAAAAATCATCCATGAATATAGATCGAAGCAAAACAGAAGTTCCCAGAGAAGCAGCAGCTTTCAATGCTCAGAAACCTCCCAAAGCACATTCCGTTCGGCACGATCAAGAGCAAAAATTCCAAATCCCTAAGACATTAAGATCACATGGATACAAATCAAGGTCGGTTTAACTCCAGTGGTTTTTATTTCAACATTTGCAAGATCTTGGAAACGCTACAGCCACACAAACCAATGCATAGCCCCAGAGACTAGACTCCTTCTCCAGGGAGGAACTTGGTGCAATTTATCTTCACTAAATAAGCTGCTGTGGAAAGAAGGATTCACGCTCACGGACACACACACACACACACGTACACACGTACACACAAAGCTTTACACAAAGTGCAGTGTTTGGGATTCTGTGGTTGAAGCAAAGACCCTATTGACTAAAGGTGGTGAGGCCCTCTGTTGAATAGCCTGGAATGTAATTTCAGACTCAGGGTTCACATCTCCTCCTTGCTGTACATGTGCTTCAGGAGATCTACTACACGACAGCTGTACCCATATTCATTATCATACCTGTCGGAGGGGAAACAACATAAGCAAATTTTTATATTCAAGAACGACACTGTACAAAAGTCAAAAGGCTGGAGCCCACTCAACATACAGGGCTCTTGTGAAATTATTCCATACTTCAGTTTTTCAGATTCTGGAATATGGGGTTAAGGAAAAATGCACTATCTATCATCTATAATTTTATTATTATTATTATTATTATTATTATTATTATTATTATTATTATTTTATGTATTTATTTATTTATTATTGGGACTTGTATGCCGCCCCATCTCCGAAGACTCGGTTCACAACTAAAACAACAGCAATAAATAATTAAAAAGAGATTAAACCCAATTACAAGCCCAAACAAATTTAAAATACATTGAAAATATAAAACCACCCCCCCCCCAGGAAAGAAAAGGTCACAGCCCGGATTGGTCAAACAACCAGGTCTTCAAATCATGGCGGAAGGTGCAGAGGTCAGGGGCCAGGCGGAGCCCCAGGGGGAGCTGGTTCCAGAGGTCAGGGGCCGCGACAGAGTAGGCTTGTCGTCGGGGGACCACCAGCCGGCACTGGCCCACTGACGGGACCCCAAGGAGTCCTTGCCTGTGTGCTCGCACAGGGCGGTTGGCATTCGATGTCGGCAGGAGTCGCTCCCTTAAATATTGAGGACCCATGTCATGTAGGACTTTGTATGTTAAAACTAAAGTCCACCAGTCTTAAAGTGGCCAAGATTGGAGACCCCTTCTATGGAAAATAAACCTGGCATTTCTCGTCATTTCATTTCATTTCATTTCATTCATTGGATTTCTATTATTGTTGTTGTTGTTGTTGTTGTTATTATTATTGTTATTATTATTATTATTATTATTATTATTATTATTATTAGACTTGTATGCTGCCCTCTCTCCCTAAGGACTCAGGGCGGCTCACAGAATAAAAAATACAATACAATAAATTATAATGTCAGTGGTAGCTGTACAGGCATTCCCTGTTTAGCGGCTACCTTGTTTAGTGACCATTTGTAATAAGACAGTAATTTTTAAACCATCATTTTCCATCCAGTGCCTGCATTTGTAACCAAATCTGGTTAATGGTAAGTGAAGCTCAATGCCTGAAGGCAGTGTATACTTCGTGAGTTGGGGAAACATCCCAGTTTTAAACCCTACATGGCTTAGGACCGGGGTATCTGAGGGAGACCCTGCTGCCAATAACGGCTTCCCAATGTCCCGTGCGCTCTCACAGACAGGGCCTCCTTGGGGTACCATCGGCCAGACAGTGTCGGCTGGTGACCCCCAGGGGTAGGGCCTTCTCTGTGGGAGCACCCACCCTATGGAACCGGCTGCCCCTGGAGCTTCGGGTGGCTCCTGACCTTCGGTCCTTCCGGTGGGGCCTGAAAACATGGTTGTTCCAACTCACCGACCTGGACTGAGGAGTGGGGTGGGGTTTTAATGAATAGTGCTATTTTAATTTGGATTATTGGGTTTCATGTTTAATCTCTTTTTAAATTGTATAGTATTTATATTGTTTTTATGATTGTGCTTGAGTCCCTTGGGAGATGGGGCGGCATAGAAATCCAATAAATGAAATGAAATGAAATGACGAGAAATGCCAGGTCTATTTTCCATAGAAGGGGTCTCCAATCTTGGCCACTTTAAGACCGGTGGACTTCAACTCCCAGAATTCTCCAGCCAGCAAAGCTGGCTGGAGAATTCTGGGAGTTGAAGTCCACCCGTCTTAAAGTGGCCAAGGTTGGAGACCCCTGTTCCCATAGTACAGTTCAATATTTCTCCATTATTTGCATTTTAGCATTAGCTGATGAAATTACTCTGCAGGTGATGGTCTGGTGTTTTGACAGACTGAAGGCATCTAACTATATCCTTACAGGTCAAGGAAAGCAACTCAAGACCATTTTGATGGGCATTCCTGCTTGTGGCAAAAGATCACGAGACCATGCCCTGGCCATTTTCCTTATGAGCTACCTTGGAAAACTCAACTGGTAGATGAAACAAAGGGTTTGGCTTACCAGGAAATGAGCTTCACAAAGTTATCATTGAGGGAGATGCCTGCTGCGGCATCAAAAATAGAGGAACGTTCATCACCAATGAAATCAGTAGAAACAATCTGCAAACCAAGAAGAGAAAAATTGCAGTATACAAAGATGATGGAAGGAGACACTTGTAATAACCCACACCCTAGGCTCAAAGCTTGGATTTTGACTGTCAAACCCTTCCAAGAGGATCAAGAGCACTCCATTTGGAATGGAGTGCTTCAACTTCAAATGTTTTGCACACTTCTTCTATAAATACCAAGTGATTAAGCGGTCTGGCTAAGGGGTTCATTTTGGACAGCCCACAGACATATCCCTTTGTCAAAAACCCTAATCTGGCTTGTTGTACTTGTTTTTAATTGTTACAGTCTGCAGTTGGGCCTTAAGATTCATTCACACATTCCCCTGTGCCTCAAAACTATATAATTTACCATTAGTGACATGTCCTCATGACATAACGTAATCTCATCTCCAACCTGGAGCTGAGCCTGCTTAACTATATCTGATTCAAGGCTAAAACAGTGTTTTCCATTTTCTCCCCACACAGCTTTCTATGTGCACAATCTTTTGCATCTCAGTGGTGTGCAGTTCTTGGTGCTCTCTCTGAACTTGGTTGTTGGGTTGCAGATATTTCATAATCCATCATCAGTGTCAGAGAGTATGCAGCTTGCTACATGTTTGTAGTAACTTGCCCTGCCAGTTTTGGTGGGGGTGTGGTTTCCCCCGTGAGCTACAGATGTTCTCCTCTACTGGGACTTATAGTGGTTACACAGAAGGTACTGGGACCTGCCCACTGGTCTTCTTGGCTATTTTCAGCAGCAGCAGCAAATACAGTCTCTTCCTTTGAAAAATGTCCAAGGTCATTAAGGCTTGAGCAGCAGGACAAAACACTGGGCATCTGATGCCAGCTCTTTTGTCTACATGAATAAATGGTTGTCCTGACTGCCAGCAAAACAGCACAGGTTAAAGAATGAAAACCCATCCACTAACACCTCTCAGCACAAAATATATACACACAACACCTCTGTAGAGACAGTACAAGAGTGAGACATCCAACAAGAGTAAGATAGAGTGATAGGGAGAAAAGGGAGTGAAAAGAACAAGAGTAAGTCAGGTGTCTGAAAGAGCCAATAAAGTGAGTGAGTGAATGAGTGAGAGGATAATCTGATGGGTGAGCAAGAGCTGATCTACTGGGTGGGCAGAGGCTTCCTGGTAAAGTAGAGAAGACAAAAAAAAACCCATCCACCCCTCAAATCAGCTATTCATACAAGACTAAATCCACTGGCTTGTCTATCAAAACTCACCTCTTTCCTTCCTTCACCTCAACTCATGTTAATAACTGGTGGATATTTTTCCCACCAGCAAGAAATCCACCAGTGGATTTCCCTAGCCTGCCCCTATCACAGGTGTTGCTATAAAATCATTAATTGCCTTTGTATTAGCCATTATGCAGGCTTCTGTAATAGCAGAACAAAAGCAGAGAACAAAGCTGCACTGTCTGTTTTGTTTATCCTGTTCCAACCATGTAGCCGCAAATTGTAACATCTTTGCTCGCACACAAATTGTAACAACTTTGTTTGATGCTCGCACCTGCATTTCACCAGTAGCTAGATAGCGCTTGCACCCACCACTGATAAGGTGGCTAACATGATAGGTACATATCAGCAAAAGTTACATGCCTGTTACAGCCGCTTTTCTTCCTTATATCACATATAACCAAATATGGTATTAAGTGTAATACGTGACCAATAAGAATGAGCTTCCTGTACTGTAACTGCTTGCTTTAGAGAAAACTTAATAAAAGGGGCTGAGTCCACCTTTCGGGGCTCTCTCACCCCATGACAGAACTGGAGAGGTTTTGTGTGGAATTGGCTCACCGTGGGAAGCCCACCGGGCGAAGGGGAAAGCAATCCCTCACACAGGCTTCTACTTGTCGGCATTATTACAAAAATCAAACAACTATCAGCTGTTGCAGCACATTATCCCAGCCTACTCTAGATGTTGCCTTGCATTAAATCTGCTGAAGCTTAGGATAGCTCATCAGAGCATCTTAAAATAAGCCTGCAGCTCACCAATGGAAACAGAAACAGCCTGTTTACCTCATCTTCTGTATATCCCAGGATCCCTTTCATTGGCCCTTTAGCTGCCTTCTTGACAGCTTCTTTAATCTGAGCATAGGTAGCTGATCTAGAGAGGCGGCAGGTCAGGTCAACAACAGACACATCGCACACTGGCACACGAAATGCCATGCCAGTCAGCTTCCTGGTGGGGGGAAGAGATTTGATCATTAAAAGGAGAAAGAAACAGTTCCCATGGTGGTTTAGGTTTGAAGAGTCTTACCACCAACCACTCTGTCCTCCAAGGAATGAGGGTGAGAACTGACAGTCTGGCATCTAAGACTAAGACTCCAGCTAAGTTGTTCTGACCCAGCTCCCCAAACATGACAAACCCTCTGTATTTAAATCAACTATTCCTTTATTAGGAGCTCCAGCATCCTTGGCAAAAAAGTTTCTCTCTCAACACAGGCTAACACTTCTGTCCGGCAGGGAGATGAATAGTTGCCTGCCACATCTATTCAGCTCCACCCCCTGCCTTTTATTCTCAGAGCTAAGGTGGGGCTTTGCTAGCAGCAGTAGCTCTTCCGTCCCAGGGATCGGCCCACGGATTTCCACTGCTCTCCTCTCCTCTGCCTTCTGCGCATCCGCGTGTCAGACACTGGTCCCAGCTGTTCCTCCTCTTCCTCATCAGCCACCTCCAGACCTGGGAGCTGGACGGCCCAGGCTCCACCTCTGTCTCTCTGTCTCTCTCTCTTGACAGCTCCGTTCCCTCTTTCCCCTCGGAGCTCTCAGATTGCCTTACTCCCATGCCTCCTCCTCATCTGATTCAGTTGCTGGATGGCCGACAGATCACAACATAAGTATTCCCAACTGCAATAAATATCATTTGGCAGAATCTGTGCTATTCTGTTTTCTCTATTTTTTTTGTTAATGGCTTTATTATTTCCTTAATGACATCATTATGTCATTATCCAACATCAGGACATGTTGGATAACCATTTGTCTGAAGTGGTGTAGGGTTTCCTGCCTAGGCAGGGGGTTGGACTAGAAGACCTCCAAGGTCCTTCCAACTCTGTCTACTCTATTCTATTCTATTCTATTCTATTCTATTCTATTCTATTCTATTCTATTCTCTATTATGTTCTATTCTGTTCTATTCTGTTCTATTCTGTTCTATTCTCGTCTATTCTATTCTCTGTTCTGTTCTGTTCTATTCTGTTCTATTCTCGTCTATTCTATTCTCTGTTCTGTTCTGTTCTATTCTGTTCTATTCTCTATTCTATTCTATTCTATTCTCTATTCTATTCTATTCTCAATTCTATTCTATTCTCCATTCTGTTCTGTTCTATTCTATTCTATTCTCTATTCTATTCTATTCTAGTCTCTATTCTAGTCTCAATTCTATTCTATTCTCTATTCTGTTCTGTTCTATTCTGTTCTATTCTATTCTATTCTGCATTCTATTCTCTTTTGTCTTTTTTCTCTTTTCTCTTCTATTCTGCATTTTATTCTATTTACTATTTTATTTTCTATTTTATTCTGTTCCATTCTATTCCATTCCATTCCCATTCCCATTCCATTCTATTCCATTCTATTTTATCAATTTACCACATTGGAGTAAACTGACCACACTAGGACAGCAACCTATATAACACACTCAATATAAGTAAGAATAGGTTTTAGACTAGCTCTCAAGGGTTACAGGATAAATAATATAAAACATCCAGGTGTCCGAGAAACATTCTCAGAATGAAATCCTGGCAGTTCTATGGTTTTCCCTCATTCTCCTGGTCACAAATCAGTAATTAGAAATACAGGCCTTGCTTATCTCTTAAGGTCACATCTTTAGGATTGGCCCAAATGCACAGTGCCCTTTTTTTCAGAAGTTAAATTTGTTCTGCATACCCATTAAGTTCAGGAATGATCTTGCCCACAGCTTTGGCAGCACCGGTGGAAGCTGGAATGATGTTCTGGTGAGCACCCCTCCCATCACGCCATGCCTTGGCAGAAGGTCCATCCACTGTTTTTTGAGTGGCAGTGTAAGCATGAACAGTGGTCTGCAGACCAGAAATGTCAGTTGATATAAGAACAGACGTACAAAGCATTTTTCAACACTAGATTTGATCTAATTAGTCACCTGGGTTTCCTACAGGGGCCATTTTTGTATGTAAAAATGGAATTAATACATAATACTTCATGGTGCGTTTGCTATCATTTGCAATTTTTTATTTTACCTGGACTGATGTACAAATGCTGAAGACAGGGCTGCATGGAAAGTTACAGTAAATAAAATAAAAAAACAATTCAAACTGGAAGAAGTGATTTGTGAATGATTTTGCTATAAGCAAATAGAGTTAGCCAACTGTTAGCCAATCACAGTCAGAATTTTACCAATAACTTGATTAGGAAGCCTGGTATTTAAGAACTGAAGTTCTGTGTGTATGTGTAACTTGGCAAACTGAAAGTGCTGCAATTTATTGTAATTTTATGTGTAGGATTAATCAAAACACACCCAGCCATCTCCTGGGGAGCTCCATTATTCCCAAATCTTCATAGCTATAAGAGACACAGGAATGGCAGTATCTGGATTTTATCAGAAGGAGAAAGTATGTTCTTCATGGAATTAAAAAAAAAGTCATTTTAACTCTGTTTTTTTCTTTTCTTTTTGAGGTTGAATTGCTTTTACAGCTCTGTAGATTATATATATATGTGCTTAGCTGTCTTTACTTTTCACTTTTGTGCCTTTAATAAAATATTGACTTATGACAACAGTTGGACAAATCCCTGAAGTTTTCTTGGCAAGATTTTGGAAGTGGTGTGTCCTTGCCTTCTTCCTGGGAATGAAAGAGAGCAACTGGCCCAAGGTCACTCAAGTGGCTTTGTGTCTAAGGACACAATCTCCAAGCTTCTAACCTGGTGCCTTAACTATTACATCAAATTGCCTCTCCTGTATGAATTTGGCAGTATAAAAATGCCATAAATCAAGAAATGAATAAGCACATTGGAAAGAATATGACAGTTCTCACCATCAGGCCCTCCACAATGCCAAAGCTCTCATGGATGACCTTGGCCAAAGGTGCCAGGCAGTTGGTGGTGCAGGAAGCATTGCTGGAAAACAAGAGTTACACATGACCTTGAATTTTTGTTGTTGTTCATCACTCAACCAACCTGTGTTGAGATGTAATAAAGTTACATCCCAACACAGATCTATATTCTTAGGTTCTCTTAAGTTTTTAGCTCCATCTCCCAAATCCAACAAAGATGAACCCCAAACTATCATCTTTCTAATGATTCATACCAAGACAGCATCGTTTATAGAGCTTTGAGAAAGTTTTAATCTAAAGGGTGCCATGAGCTTTGAATATTAGCTGAGAAAGCACACCCAATCTTTCCTCAAAGACTTTGCTCAGTAGGTTGGTCCAAAAACTAACCCAACAGAATGAAATTGCAAAGCAATCTTACTCAACTAAGTTTCTTAAGTGGTGTGAATAAAAACCACTAAGACTTGCCTTCCGTGTCAAAGTGCCTGCCCTAAGAAACAGCCTCCTTCCTAAGATTCAGAGAGCCCCAATCCTCTTGGCCTTCCAGAATGTTGCCAGAACCTGGATTTTTTTTTCCCAAGGCTTCAATGCCAGGATATTAGGAGAGCCCAATACGTATGGGTTTGTTTTTGTGAAATTGCTATGTTGTGCTTTAATTTTCTTCTTTGTACTGTATTATTTTAATTGCCTATAGGGAGGAGTGGATTGCACTGATTTTGTATAGCAATAGCACCAGTGGTAGGATTCAATTTTTTTTTTACTACCAGTTCTGTGGGTGTGGCTTGGTGGGTGTGGCAGGGGAAGGATACTGTAAAATCTCCAGTCAGAGGTGGTATTTGCCGGTTCTCCGAACTACTCGAAATTTCTGCTACCGGTTCTCCAGAACTGGTCAGAACCTGCTGAATACCACCTCTGAATAGCACTTAGACTTATATACAGCTTTACAGTGCTTTACAACCCTCTTTAAGCAGTTTACATGTTCCCCCCACCCAACAATCTGGGTCTTCATTTTACCCACCTCAGAAGGATGGAAGACTGAGTCAACCTTGAGCCTGGTGAGATTTGAACTGCCAAATTTCAGGCAGCCAGCAGAAGTAGCCTGCACTACTGCACTCTTTTTTTTTAATTACATTTATATGCCGCCCTTCTCCGAAGACTCAGAGCGGCTTACAATTTTTGGGATACATGCGCTCAGCAATAACCTTCATTCCATTTTATATGCCTGCTTATTACTAAGCGGCATTTTTACAAAGTCAGCTGATTGCCCCCAACAATCCTGGGTCCTCAATTTACCTACCTCGAGAGGATGGAAGGCTGAGTCAACCTTGAGCCTGGTGGGATTCGAGCCTGCACTAATTGCAGGCAGCTGGAACTTAAATGCTAGGCATTTAACAGCCTGCACCACCAAGGCTCCTGTGCCACCATGGTATAGTTTGGTCACTGCCCTTCAACCCATAAGCTCTTCTCCAGTTGGCCAAGTTCAATCTTACCTCAGAATGTTCATGCTAGATGGATCTTACTTCTCATGGTTGACTCCCATAACAAACATGGGGGCCGGCAGTCAGCAGAAGTAGCCTGCAGTACTGCATTCTAACTACTGCACCACCGTGGTATAGATTGGTCACTGCCCTTCAACCCATAAGCTTTTGTCCAGTTGGCCAGGTTCAATCTTACCTCAGAATGTTCATGCTAGATGGATCGTACTTCTCATGGTTGACTCCCATAACAAACATGGGGGCATCAGGTGATGGGGCAGTCACCACTACTCGCCTGGCTCCTCCATGGAGATGAGCCTGTAAAAAAATGCCAGATTTCCATTATAGAATATCAGACTCTGCCAGCCCACAGGCAGTAGGACAAACAGCCTCAATAGGGAGTAACTGGAAGACTGTATGCTTTATTCCAGTACAGCAGAAATCTGTGCCAGCCCATGATAAAAACCAAGCATCTAAGTGAAATCTCTTCAAACCCAGAAAATATCACGAAAGGGAGTTTACACTGGTTCTTATCTCAGAGAAGGGACTGTTAGTATATATCTCCGTGAGGAGAAACGAGTGCAGCCAGGAAAGCATGAGTAGAGAGACTATGAATAAGACACTTGACACGAGTAGTATACTGAATACAGGAAACGTTGGTTTTACTATCAGTGAGGATTTAGCAGAGTCCAAAAACAGTCCGAGTCATACACGAAACAAGTCAGTCAGTATCTTAATGCTATTCCAAATATCAATATGTCCTTGTCCTTACCAATCAGCAGGCACAGTTCGTAGTCTGTCAAAACAGTAGCAAACTCACATCCAATAGTCGAAGTCAAAACACGGAGAACCATAAACAGTAGGCAATCAACACAGAGATAGAGCAGAGAGGGAGAACCAGGTTTCTGGCTCCATCTTATGGCCAGTTCCTGTAGCCACAGCCAATCACATTCCGGCTACTCTTAAAGTGACATACACTGTCAATCCTGACATATATTACAAACCCAAACGTTAGTTATACTGACAGGGACCTAACTCAAGATACTTACTGAAGCTTTGTCAACACTGAGGAAGACTCCGGTGGATTCTACTACATACAAGGCACCTGCCTCTGCCCAAGGAATCTCAGTTGGTTTCATGCTATGAAATACAAGAGGACAATCTTTATTCAGACCTGCCCACCCAGACTTCTACTCAAACAGATTACTTTCAGGACCTCTAGGCTTCAATCAAATAATTGGATGAACATCTCTGACCTTTAGAAACACAAACATCCCTGACATTGTTCTTTTTTTGTTTAAGTGTGCAACTCCCACCAAAGGTTTATTCTTCCACAGCAGCACTTCAACTAGATTCACATACTGTGAAAAGCAATTAGTTGTGCAATAAATGGCAATTGGTTAAGTTCACACATGCTGAATCCAGACAAGCAAATTGGCTTCATTATAGCTCATAATCAGTATTGTGACAGGAAGAAGATGGTATACATGGAAGAGAATTGGTAGGACTACCCTTCCACAAAGAGCCAAAAGTATTTATTTTACTCTAATATCACTAGTTACCCTGTTTAAATCCACAATTATGATGCCCTGGGAAGGCCTCAGAAAACCAAAAGCATTGTAAGAACTCCAATTCCAAGACACATTTGACACAGGGGAAACTATATAAATTTGGTAAATAGTGTAATTCTGTTTTTCATTTTATTTTTCTTACGCACAGAGAGGCCACAAACCCTATGAAAGAGTGTTGTACACTCTTGTGGTCAGCTGAATATTTACACAGCCCCAATGCAAAATCTCACCTTCTTTAAACAGACATCTCATAAGGGTAGATAAGAGAGGCAGTTTGTCACAGAAGTTAGGGAAGTTAGTTATATTCTCATAAATGTCTTTCTAAACTGCCCAACTACCTAAGTTTCCTGGGAAGACCACATTACTGAGAATGTTAAAATACTAAAATATTTTAAATGGGTAAAACAATGGAATGGAAGGAATGCATTGTGCTCCGTCTTATTCCCACTTACTTCTGGAATACTGAGATTTTTGAACCGTTCACTACCAGCTTTCCACCCTCTGCCATCACCTCTCCCTTGAAGCGCCCATGAGTAGAGTCGTATTTGAACATGTAGACCTGTGGAGGAAAGAAGCTAAAGCCACATCATGCCAGGAGAACTGAATTTGTGCCACCTCTCTAGCCTGATCATCACCTTCTTTTAATGACCCCATAATCCCTTGCGGGGTGGAGCCTGGGCAACTGAATGGAAGCTGAGTGTTTACTGGCCGGATGCCCTTCCTGTCGCCAATGCGGAGTTTTTTTTTCAGCAGATATATTCTCATCGTGCCCAGAGAGAAAAATATCCGCCTCTACTTAGGATCGAACTCACAGCCTCCTGATTGTGCGGAGAGAGCTCCACTTCTAGGCCACTGCACCACTCATCTCTGTAGCTTGACAGAGGTCTAAACAGAGACAGCCAATCTCCATTTGTCTAGCTGCACAAGGATGCTGGGTTTTCAAAGGATTGGGCACCCAAGTCTTATACAGGTGGTCCTTGCTTAATAAACGGCCACTACAACCCTGATTCAAAGGTCTAACATCCGTCCCCCACCCCTGTGGTCACATGACTGCATTATGGGTGCTCGGCAGTCTGCATTTCTGCCCCTTTGCAGCCTCTGAGATCACAGGGCTGCAATTTACTCATTTGGGGGGGGGGAGAGGGCAGGAATGACGTTTACCTTTATTTTCCAGCAAAAAGGGGAAAAAAGGCCACTGCAAACAATGGGCAAACAAAAAAAAGTTGTAAAATCGGGTGAGTTGCTGGATGACTTACTTAACCAGCATGATTTACGACAGTAATTCTGGGCTCAATTATGGTCATAAGTCAAGTACTACCTGTAAACAGAGGCCATTCCCGTTTCCTAAGAACAACTAAGAATCGAGTTAGAAGAGTTCTAATCTCTGCTTACGCTCTCTTGCTGGACTCCCAACTGCCTCTCTTCACAGAAGGACACGGGGGACATGTAGAAAGGGTTTCAATGAACTCTGACACCTTTCATATCAGGCCTTCCTTTCCTGCCCCGTAAGGAAACTAAACTAATTTCTACAAGAGGTTTGGTCTAGTCTCATAAGAAAGCCATTACCATGTAGTTCACATCGATGTAAGGGTCATTGATAGCCACAACTTTGACCCCCTTGGATACGCAGGCCCGAAGGACCAAGCGCCCAATACGTCCAAATCTGCAGGAGCAAAGAAACCCATCCATTAGAGCGCATTCCCACATCCGTTTGGTACAATTAAGGTCAGTGGAAGAGATTAAAGACTTTCTTTAGTGCAATGCTTCTCAACCTTGGCAATTTTAAGACATATAGACTTCAACTCCCATAATTCTCAAGCCAGCATGTGGGAGGTAAGCGCCAGTTTCACATGCGTGACCTCTGCCCATATCTGTTGTTAAAGTGACCTCAGGAACCTCTGCAAATTGCTGTGGCCTTTGGATAGACAAGACAGCAGGAAGATTCCCAGAAACTAGAAGGCTTAGAAATCAGGGGTTTGCCTCTCAGTTGCATGCTGTACTTCCACCTAGAGTTCAGTGCAACTTTCCAACTTAACACAAACCGTCACATAGTGCAACCCAAAAACTCTGGCTGCAGAATCATTTGGGAATCAAACCAGCAAGTTTTATTCAACCACAAGGGCTTTGTTTGAATGATATTGTTGCAAAAGACCAACAGCAACAAAAAAATACCCATTTCACTGCCTATCATTAGGAGGACATTTTCAAGAAACTAAGAGTCCTGTTTCCTAATGCGTGGACTTCAACTCCCAGAATCTCCCAGCGTCATCTTAAAATACAAAAATATCAACTGGGCACGGAAGAACAAAAGCTTACCCATTGATTCCAACAGCAAACTCCATGCGTTTTTTAGGTGGTGGTGGAGGTGGTGGAGGTGGAGGAGCTTCTGGTTCTGGCTCTGGGGTGGGTGGCTGGGGCTCGGGCTCGGACTCAGGGGTAGGTGGCGCTGGCTCAGGAGAGATCTTTGGAGGGGACCCTTCACTGATCTGGAGCCTGGAGGAATATGAACATCACGAAAAAAAAGCAAAAGTAATTTATCTTGGTTGACATTTGCATATGGCTTAATTCTAGGATCCCCTTCCTTCTTCTCTACTGTCTTTTTTCGGCAACTTTGCTTGACAAAAACTTTCTGAGAATTCAAAGTTAGCATGCTTACCTTCCCTGGGATCAATCAAAATGACTCTACTGTGGATCTGAAAATATGTTCCTCTTGATTGGTTTCTCTCGTCACTCTAAGGCATTCTATTATTTGTTTGCATTTGGCTTAATGCAAAATATAAACCCAGCCACCATTATGGCTTGTAAGTCATGGCTTCTGATCAACTATTGCAATGAGTATATTTTACCTATTATTAAATTCATATTAGAAACAGGATCTGGAGCAGGGGTGGGATTCTACCGGTTTGGACCAGTTCTATAGAACTGGTTGTTATGATTCTGCACAGTTAGGAGAACCGCTAATCGTGCCCCTGGCTGGCCCTGCCCCTCTCCGCCCACCCCTCCCTTCCCTGCCCAGTCAGTCCTTATTGCACATGCGCGACATCATGCGCATGCCTGACATCGTTGACTGCATTCTCCCCGGCCCAGTCACACTTAAGGTTTTTTTTCCCTTCCCGACAATCAGCTGTTCTGACCATCAGCTGTGCCAGGATCCTGAGGATGCTTCCCTGAGGCCCAGGAGGCAAAAAGGGGCATGTGGGGGGGGGCTGCAAAAAAAAGCCATGCCAACCCAGTTACATGGCCATGCCCACCTAGCCATGTAAACAGAACCAACAGTAAAAATATTTGCATACCTGATCTGGAGAATTAAAATTTGACAAAGGTGCTACTTTAGATTCTAAGACAGAAGGAATGGCAGATCTCATGTACATGTCTGTTCCAATCAGCATAAGATCCTCAACTGTTTCTACAAATCCTTTCAAGGCTAATGGATGTGACATTTGTGAAACAAAAATGAATGCTCAGATATACTGGCACTCCTCCTTTATGTAAAGAATATTCAAGACAAATTATTTGAGAGGACAATCCAAAAGTTGTTGGATGCCTCCAAACAGGGAAAATATTTTTCTCCATGTATCGCTGAAATATACTCATTCAGAAAAAAATACACTTTATACAACAGGTAGATGTTAAATAATTTCTGTGAGGCTTCTAAAGGGACATTTTGGAAATGCTCTTATTTTTGCTCCAATACTTATCCCTCCACTGATCTTAGTTTGTGACTCAACATGAAAGTGATTTCTTTCCAAGTACAGAACTCAAAATACAATTCCCATCATCCTCGCCACTTGTCAGGTCAGTTGAAGCTCCTGAGAAAAGTAGTTCAACCATGTTTGGAAGATCACAAGTTCCACAAGATCCCTGTTTCAGGCCATAAATCAAAAGATCTTACCATTTATTATACTGATTCCATAAACTTCAGGGAGGAGATAGCAGTTTAACCTTTAAGTCTTTCATGATATTTTCTTACCTGAACACTTTGACACTAACTGATGTGCTACACTGATCCATATCGCACGGATCCATATCGCACGGATCCATATCGCACGGATCCATATCGCACGGATCTATATCACAAGGATCCATATTGCGTTGATTTCATATACTGGCTGACCTATCTACTGCTTCTCTACCTAGAGACACTGAAACAGGATTTTAAGAAAGTTAATATTCTCAGATGAGCATTTTTTAACCATTATCAGAAAATACTTCACTCCCACCTCCATTCACAAACCCTTTTAAAAAAATTTGTTTTCCTTTTATGCTTCAATTCACAGACTGACAAATGTAATGTCTCAAACAACTTGGAATAAGGCAAAATAGTTGCTTTCAATTAACTATCCTAAATGTCAGGGGTGGCGAACACGCGGCTCTCGAGCCGCATGCGGCTTCCGGCCAAAATGAATGCGGCTCTTTGCCTCTTATATTATTATTATATTATTATTATATTATATTATTTTGTATACTGTGGCTCTTTGCCAAGTTTGGATTTTGTTATGCTGCTTCTGAGGAGGGATCTCTGAGGAGAGATTTCCAGCGTAGTCCCACCCGGCCGTCATCCCGTCTCCCATCCCTCGGAAACAACTGCACGAGCCAGCGAGCGTGGTGTGGCTCTCTGACTCGCACAGTTTGAAATTGTGGCTCTTTGTGTCAAACTTGTTCGCCACCCCTGCTAAATGTGCATCTTCAAAAGACCTTTTGGGTCTTCTTGAACTGGAAGATTGGGGGCGGGATATCCCAACCAAAGTACACTGTTTCACTCTTAGCACAGATCTATTAAATCAGGGATCCCCAAAGTGGTCAATATCAACCCCAAGGATTAGTGGGACTATCCAAAAGGTCAATAAACAGCTGGTGGTCAAAATAAGATCAATAAATGGCTGGAGGGTCAAAAGATTGTTCCTAGAAGATTGTGATTAAAATTCGCTATTCTCCAATAAATATCAATGCCTTTTTTGATGCAGACTTCCCATTAATGATATCAAGAGTTTTAGTAAAAAAGGTACGTTAAACCATATATTTTAAATGTTGCCCATTTTATAAAGTCACTGTTATCTGTTATTCTTCATTGTGTTGGGTTGTTATTAAAGTACTATTTATTATTTTCATGTGTTTCATGGTCAATGAACAATCTGAAACTTCATAAAGAGATTGATGAGCTGAAGAGTTTGGGGACCCTTGTATTAAATCAAACTAAGCCAAGTAATCTGATGAGACACACATTTTCTCCCAATAAAGACATCCTCTTGGACTTTGTGTTTATTTGAAATCATTTTCTGACAGCACGTCACGCCCAACTTCTTAGCAACTACAAGACAGAACATAAGCCATCTTCATTGCATCCCTGCCAATTCAACTCTGCGGTATGCCAAAGAAACATTTAAGCCATTTTATTAAAACACTTTACAGATTCACGACAATCTTTTTGTTTAGTAATTGTTTATGTGTAACACTCTACTATCACAATGGAACCTGGAATACATACCTTAAATGCAAAGCAAAAAAAAAAAAGATAAACCTTTCTCCTGAAGTCTAGCAGTAGCAACAGCTCGCAGTTCAGCTATGAAAACTGTTGCTATAGAAATCAAAAATTTGAGAATATGAGCTATCTTCTTGTAATCCTAGGATCTTGTCGTCTATTTATTTCATTGAACGTGTATATAAGCTGGCATATTTAGCATCTGTTAGTATAAGCATATTTGGCAATGGCTTGGGATTTAATGACAGCCACAAAAGATTAGCCCAGGAAATATTTATTCCATACCAACGTAAAATTGACTATACTACCGTGTTTCCCCGAAAATAAGACACTGTCTTATATTTTTTTTGGCTCCCAAAAACACACTAGGTCTTATTTTCGGGGTAGGTCTTATTTTCGGGATAGGTCTTGTTTTTGGGGTAGGTCTTATTTTCGGGGTAGGTCTTATTTTCGGGGAAACACGGTATATGCTCCAACCTTTCATATACGCAATGGAAACTTTCACCTATCATTAAAAAAAAAAAGCATCATTCTCATCTCATTGCAGGCTCTCCGTTGCTGCAATGCTACTCCGTGGCCAGGAACAGCGTGCCAAGCTTACCCAAAAACATATTGAGATACCAGTCCAGGATGAGCCTCGTCACGTACAAGCAGTCATATCTTTGGTTGCAACAGCTATGACCTTGAAGTCACTGGCATAGAGTGACCTCCCCTCGGACAGTAATGGCCAAGAGGTGGCTTATATATAATGTAGGCTAGGTATAGTGTTTTTAATGTCAGACACCCAACTGTAGCCACAGAAATTTAAGCAGAAATTTCTTAGTAACTATGCACTGATCCCGCTGACAGCAAATGCAATATAAATTTTCAGTTAGAAAATTGGCTCTCCTATCTCCACCGGTCTCTGCCTCCAGCCCTCCATTGCTGGCTTCTGATTTCCACAAGAGAGACAAGAAGCGCAGCTTGCACGCTTCCCTCTGGGGGCCTAGACAAAATAATCCATTCACTGCAGCAATGAAAACTTATACCTTCCTATCAGAGAAAGGTCAGGCATTTCATCCAAGGATCATCTCTCCCCCAAATCCACCTAGCTGCTGTTGCTGCAGTCTCCGATACAGACAAGCTAGCCACACACCAGCTGCCTTTTCCTATACCATCAAGCTCAACATGGGTTGCCCACCGTGACTTAGCAACTGCGCAAAAATCAGGCCACTCTGGCTTAGTCAACTAGTGACAATTAAAAACAACAACATCATTTTAGCACAATGTTCTGTATGCTTAAATTTAGAACCATCGCTCCAGGCTTTAAGGGCTTTTTAAAAAAAATATAGGCAAAATATTTGAGCCCCAAAATATGCATCATAGGAAGAAACACACTTGTTCTATTTGCAATGGGGGGTTGGTTTTATTCACAATATAACACATTCTTACAATAAACATGCAGTACTGCTACCTAGGATCCTGCTGGCAAATGGAGGCAGGTTATCCTAACCTTGCGAGTCCTTTATGCCAATGAGAAAGTCACCTCAACAAGGCAGATCTGTGCAATCAGACCTGAATTTAGACGCAAACTAGGTGGGTTTTTTTTTACTTTCTCCATTTCAAAAAGATGTACAGGTGTTAAATGAAATAGTCCAGCTGCCTGAAGATGTCATGCATATAGTCACACAGTACTTTTTCTTCCACTTAAGTGTGGATATATCAGGGTATATTCAGAGCTAATTTCTTATATGTATGGTTTATTTGGAGAAGAGGGTAAATAAATGAAGAATTCTTCAGCAATCCTTTTCTCTCAAAGAGGAGCAGGGAATGGGGTGAGGGAGTCCAATAGCTAGGCTTAAAATAGCTAGAAGAAGAAGAAAAATCATACAGCATATAGACAGACATTAATTTTGCATTCGATTTCTGCAACCAATGGAAAAAATGCCCCCTTTCCTAAGTGAAGGTCAAGGGCTGAAGCTCCCTATTGAGCAGCCTTCTAAATCTAATCAGGATTATCAATTCTCCTGGGGTTTCTGACGCAGTTGCATTTTTAGAGGGAGCCATTGCACAGACCAGGGAGCACAAACAGATGACTCTGCATTCCCATCTTCCTGTACTACGGGATTCTCTTCTCTAGCAAGAAGAGCAGATAATCCTTCGTGCTACATCTCACAAAGGCTGTAAGCTTCGCCAGCTGCTCATAATCCCCAAGACTATTGCAGGCATCCTGTCTTCTCAAGGACAAGGGCCTCCCTTTTCCTGCCGTTTTGCAGCAACCAGCCCAGCGGTCCACCCCTGCAGCCGCTAGCAAACCCCTCTAAGACATTCTCCCCTGCACCAAATCTAGAAATCCCCTCCAGATATTGCCAAGGGGCTGTCAAACCACCCAAAAGCCTGCACTCCGAGGGCTCCAGCAAAAACCAACTCTCATTTTTCCCCATTGTTAAGAGCAAGGTATTGGTTGTGTGCCAAAAAGCTACATCGCTTCTCTAAATCTCTTGATATGTCCCACAAACCCATCACCTTTTCTCACCAGTTAAGACCCCATCCCACCTTCAGCCCACCGCTACTATGCCCCCCCCCCAGATAACCTTGCATGCCTTTCCAAGGTTAACTGGCTTTTTAAGAGACCCGCTTCCCTCTCTTACAAACCAGCATATATTCAAATTTACTTCTGCTCCCCTTTTTAGGGGCCATTCCTAGCCTTTATTTATTTCCCTTCCCCCCTTCTAGCATCTTTGTTCAAATCACTCCAGCACCAACCCCTCTTCATCTGCACAATTCAGGCCTATTTATATATAAGCCCCCGCACTCATTTTGCTTGGGGGTGTTCTCCAATTACTCCTCTGCTGTGCCCATCATCCCCCCACTAGCTTGAACCATGGTCCCTATGCTCAGGGTGATGGGAGGTGTCCCCTACAGAAGCAAGGTTATGAAGGGGGGAGCCGCTTAAGGAGCCCCCTGCCTCTTCACGGCTGCCGGCCACCCTGGCTCTCCACCTCCCCTTCCCTCCCGCTCACCTGTCCGCCTCCCCAACCGAAACGAGACCCTCGACGGCGTCGAACACGGAGAGTAACGGCCAAGAGGTGGCTTATATAGCTGCTAGGCAACGCTTAAGGCTCCGCCCCCTCTCCCCCCCCCACTTCAGAAGACACGCCTCCGTCTGTCTCCAAGCCGGGGGGGGTCTCTCAAGGAGCCGTAATGCGCATGTGTTGGACCGCTCCGTCAGGCTGTGGTACCCTGAGCATCCTAACGGCTGCTTCGGCCTCCCAGTTGCGCGTGCGCAGTGCGGCTGTTGGTTATCTGCCGCGGCTGAAGGAGAATGGTTTGCGTTGTGGAGTTTCTTTTGTTTTCTTTTCTTTCCCCTGTCCTTTTGCCATTGTGCGTTGTTAAATTCTTTTCGGTTACGAAGAGGCTCCTGCCAAACGCGGGGAAACCTACAATTCCCATAGTCTATGCCCAGCCGTGTTAGCTGGATTGATCAGAATCGGGAAAAGGCTGGAGAAAAAATCAGGTGTTTTGTGTTACACAGCACACCTGTGTGGGAATCTGATCAGCTGAGCAGCAAGGGGGGAAAGGGGGCATCTGGTGGGAGGGGCTGTGCAAGAAATAAGTTTGGGGTGTTTAATTTGGAGACTAGATTTTTTGCAATTTCCTCAGTGCCAGTCAACAACACTTTAAGAGAGACAAGCAATTTTCAAATAAACATCAGAATAAATAACTTTAAAAAGATCTTTATTTCTTTTCAGCAGTTCCTAGAAATTTCCAAGTGTTTATAAATACGGAACAATCTAGTGCACTGCTTGCTTGCAAGTAACAACCAGATATTTATTTTTGGGAGGGGGATACAGATTCCTATTAGGGCACAAGTTTTTATGTTCTCAGAAATTCTACATCAAAGCATTAAAGAGTGAGAATAAAGCAGTAGGGCAAAGGTCTTCAAACTTGGCAAGTTTAAGACTTGTGGACTTCAACTCCCAGAGTTCCTGAGCTAACATGACTGGAGGAGGAATTCTGGGAGTTGGAAGTCCACAAGTCTTAAAGCTGTCGAGTTTGAAGACACCTGCAGTAGGGAATAGGAATATTTCTTTATTGGCTGTGTGATTGGCCACACAAGGAATTTGTCTTCAGTGCATAAACTCCAGAGCTACACCTTGTTATTGAGAATCTGGAAGCTTGCACATTGTGTCCCTGTATTAACCTATTAAAAATCATTCAGCTAATATGGACTTAAGGTAATTACTTAATAGACACCATCTACTGCATACTAATAATTCATTTTCCCTTTTTCTCTCAGTATTGCAGTAACAGTGTCTTGTGTTAACCCTTACAATTTCTTCAAACTTGAATTTTACAGCTTTTGTTTTTACACACCTTATTAGTTGAATGCTGAGTTCCACAAGATCACACATTTATTATAAATGGTCAGTTTCATTTTGAGCAGAGACAGGAAAAAGCAGGAAAGAAAAAAACAGATTCAGAGTGGTGACAAGAGTAAATGTTTCAACAGATGAACATAGCAAGAACTCTTCCAGACTGGTTTTGCCCTCTGAGTAAAGTTGCTTTTCTGCATCTCAGCCTTGCCACATGGTGCGAGGGCACCACAGTGCAAGCCGGCTTTGGTGCTGAGGTTGAGATGAGCCAACACAACTGAGCTATTAATAATTTAAGAAACAGGAGCAACAAGGGGAAGAAGGATGCTGATGAAACACTGGCTCTCCTTTATGCCCTTGAAAAAACATCATGCTTAGGGCATACCTATCCAACATGGAAGATCTAGCCCAGGATTCATCAAAGTGGTCAATATGGACTACTCAAGGACTACCTAAGGCAGGGCTGTCAAAATCCCGGCTCGCCGGACGGATGCATCACATGCTGGCCTCGCCCTCGCCCAGTTTAGCAAAGTGGAAAAAGTCTCGATATATCATGTGACGCCACCATGACAATTTGAGTTTCACACCCCTGATCTAAGGGATTGAATAGTGGCTGGGAGTCAATAGGTGGTTGATAAATGATGGCAGGTTAATTGGAGTCAATCTCTGGGGGTCTCTGTAGACTTCCATGCCAATCAGTGCTAACGGTGAGGGAGCTCATGGTGAGACAGCATTAACCAGGGTTAGTTGTTCATGTTACTATTATTATATGAATACCCTACAATCAGATTCACAAAAACGTAATTCAAAATCCTAACCAAATATCTAAGAATCTAAGGTATTATATATACCCACAATGTGAAAATACAGCTGCCTCTTCATTTATAATTTATTATTCATAATACTATTAGTTAAAGTAGTGCTTCTTAACTTATTTTCATATAACAAATGTTTGGGGGATCAATGAACAATCTGAAACTTCATGAAGAGAGCTGAAGAGTTTGGGGATCTCAATCTATAGCAAGCTTCCCATCCCATTTCATGTTCCGTGACTAGGACAAAAGCAAAAAGCATTCAGGTTAGACCATTCTTGTCATCAACTCCTGAAAAAAGGACCACAATGTCTTAAGAAAATGGCTGAGTTCAAACATTATGCAAAGCCACTTTTTTGCTGGAATAAATTTGAATTATCTTCAATAGAATTGGTAAACAACAGCTGGGGTTTCACATTGTGCTAATCCAGATACATATAAACCATATCCTGGCTGAACCTATTGAACTCAGTGTTCCTGTTTTAAAATTGCTTTGTGGTTGATTCATGTAACGATACTAACTTGAAACTATAAAGCCTGATTTTGTGGGGAGAACAGTGATTAGAAGCCTTAAGAAATCCTTTACAGCTGATCTAGATTTTCCATTTCAATCTTCTATTTAGGAATGAAAGATGTGTTTGTATTAGTCACATTACTTCTCTCACTCAATAAATGAAGGTAATAGCAGTAGCATCAATAGATGCATCTATCAGGCCTTCATATCCATCACTATCTCCCATCAAGGAAGCAATTGGATGTCAATCTGCCACAATCATTTTATTTCCTGAGGTCCATTTTTTGGAATCATGTACTGCCTTTCTGTTTCTCCTCATCACAAGAATCCTAGTGAAGCTAGGGAAAGGATCAGCTGGACTAGTTTGAAGATGGGTTTTGACTTTACAGAATTGCACAGATGATCGGTTTGGAGGCCCAGGGCAATGGTGAAATGCAGCTAAAAATAACTCCTGCTCTCCATTGAAGCATGCAAGAGGAAAGGCGGCAACAAAGAATGAATTGCTCGACCAAGGACACGGAGACACAGAGATGATGGAGATCCAAGTAAGATTCTCTAGGTTACCTGGGCCAATGGGAATTAATGAAAGCAGTAATTCAATTTATAATTAGATCTAGTCACCAAAACAGGTTAATGTCTCTCTTCCCAAAGCTCCTATTTTGTGAGTTGACATCCCGTGATTGAAAAACCCATTTTTGCAAATCATTAAAAACAAACATATGAAACCATTTCTATTTATTTATGCCCTCAGCTCAACAGACTTCATTCCGCAAACTGCCATTTTAAATATTGGCAAAACAGTAGCAAGCAGTTTTGCAAAGTCATTTGATTCAGTATGGCAGGCTTTTTTGTAAACGTCATTTTCAGGCCCAGTGAAATGATTTTGAGTATTGCAAAGTGTGAAAGGACTTCCTGAACGAAGCAGTGATGACAACGACAATGCCTTTGGGAACTATTAGCATCATATACTTTGTGGGGAGGGCAAACAGATGTTTTTCCCCTGTGTTTGGCAGTGTTGGAGAAGGTTGGATAGATCTGATATGGGAAAAGGCAGTTTAGGACGGGGCAATTTAAGAAAACAGAATGGCAGTGCATAAATTGGAGCAAATAAAAATAAATAGAAAGCTCAGGAGTGTAGAATGAAAGTAGGTCAAGAAATAAAGCAAAACCGGATGGAAGGTACAAAGCAAAAGGATTGATTTGCAAGAATTATCTACAGAAAAAAGATGAATATTTAGAGTCAAAAAAACAGCAGAATGGATAAAGAAGTCTGATCTGAGACTCATCTGATGCTGCAGATTCTAGCTATCCATTTAGAAAGTTCAATCTTTTTTTGATATTTATTGATCCATTTATTTAAATATATTTGTTAGTGGGCTTTGAATTGTAAGTACAATAAATAAAGGAATAGCAATAGCACTTAGACTTATATACTGCTTTATAGTGCTTTACAAGCCTCTCTAAGCGGTTTACAGAGTCAGCATATTGCCCCCAACAATTTGGGTCCTCATTTTACCCACCGCAGAAGGATGGAAGGCTGAGTCAACCTTGAGCCTGGTGGGATTTGAACTACCAAATTGTAGGCAGCTGGCTGCAGAAGTAGCTTGCAATACTGCACCCTAACCACTGCGTCACAGAGGCTCTTTGGAAGATACGTTGTTACATTTATATCCTCATTTTTGTACAAGGCAGGGTAGATAATGGTCCCTTGCTGCTGATTTTCCCCTACAAAACAGCACCCAGAGATAGGTTGGGCTGAGGAGACCGATGGCCCAAAACCACGACCAGTTTCCATGCCAGAAGAAATGGAACTCACATGCTCCCCGTTTCTAATCCAAATCCTACATCACTATATTATCTATGGCAGGGGTGTCAAAACTAGCTTCATCACGGCATTGTCACATGATGTAGCATGACTTTTTTCCCCTTTGCTAAACCGGGCATGGGCGTGACCAGTGCGTGATGCATCCGGCCCCTTGGACCGCGGGTTTGACACCCCTGATCTATGGATTCCATAGCTAAAAATACTTTAAAAAAATAAAAATAAAAGGATTGCATCTTGCTCCTGTGTTCACCAGGATTGCTTCATTCAAGCTTTACCGTGATTTGCCAATGCGTCATCCACAGGCCATGCCCACCCCAACTCCACAAAGGGAAAAACATCGCAAAACATCATACGACAGCAATGTGACGCTGCCAATTTGACACCCCGTGCTTTAATGCAATATCAAGATGACCTGGGGGAAGAGGGAAAGAGACAAGAGCTCCCAATGGCTTATTGGGCAGGGAAAGAAACTTAGGAAGGGCCTGCCCTAATTCATCAGGCAGTTAAGTGGCGGCTGCAAGTTTGCACCTTGAGACATGATTGCTTGCCAAGAATTAAACACTGGAGACCATTTTCTGTGTTGCTTTGTTGCTCAGTGCATCTTAGTTGCATGTAGTTTCACCCCTATTAAAATGCTATGAGTGGTTGTACACGTATCCTTGAGAACATCTGCTTATGCTACAAACAATACCAAAGGCACCATTGAAAAATCTCGCTTTTTATTCAGAAAACATATCCCTACATTGTGAAGGCACTGAAGAGTGAGGATAGTCTATCTTGTTTTATGGCCATTCAGCAAGATAGGTAAAAGGTAGCTGGCCTGGCTGGTGAACACAAACATACTCTGTGCTAGCAACTCCTGGAATGTCCCATTATGTTATAATTCTACACAAGAATTATTGCCTCCTGCTAGACAGTTCTAACGTATCATCCATCTATTATATTTTTCTCTCTGTAAAACTGCAACAGAGGACTTAACGACAAGTTCCAGGAGAAGATGAACGCAAGTCATCCAGCAAGGCACATGTTTTCAAAATAATCAGCAACTGCAAGTATCTGTTATTTATTGAAAACAGCAGAACGAATCATTCACGTTTTCCCACGTCCTCCAATATGGTGGGTAACTTTCAGAATGTACATTTAGATGTCCAACATGAGACCTCACACATCTGGAAGATATAAGGGCTGGGAAGACTGGACTAAGACTGGTATCAAGATGAGTTTCAGTCCGCTTTGAAAATGCTGAACCTAGCCGATATATGTGCTCTGTTCATTTTTATTTTCATTCCTATAAAAATGTAATCTCATTTTTAACAAAAATACAGGAATTGTAAAAAGAACCTTGGTCGCTTATCACTTTAAATATTTACAGCATCAGTAGTTTCATACTCAGATTCTAAAAACCCCTAAAATTATACACACAGTCACATTATTTAAGTATCAAATACGTTTAAAGAACTCCTTTAAAATCAGAATAAAAAAGATAATATATATATAAATGCATCTTCTTTGGAATCCTCTTCAAAATTACAGGGGGTGGGGGGAATTAAAGGGCAAGTTAGGCGTCCGTGTGGTGTTCAATGAAATAAACAATTTCTTTCTGTTTGAACAGTATCCAGCGATCACATCTGAAATGATCCTCTTTCCAGAATAGCACATTCAGAAATAGATAGTTCTGAAATTCAAAAGGGGTACCCAAAATGTATTTTACAATGTCTGTAATACTAAGAACCTTAAGGAATCTTGAAGGATCCTAGCCTGCCTCTGAAGAAGATGAGCTAAGACATTGAGAGGTGACCGGGTGCTGTCAGCCTGTTCTTTTGATGGCTGCTCAGATCCAACATAAATGCTGTCCCATTTCTCTTATTCTCCTGAATAAAACCGATGCTGACACATGGAGAGTGTTCCTATAGCCATTCAAGACACAGAGTCTCTCGTATTCCAGAAAGAGCGGAAAGAATTAAACCACCAAGCTTTCTCTGCTGACAGCATGATTCTGTAGAGGAAAGAGAAAAATCAAGGTTAATCATACCATAAAATCTCCTTCAGTGTCTTCAGAATTGTTTAAGATTAGCAACACAAGACTGAAAATAAATAACACACTGGCTAAGCACACACAAAACACACATTTTGCAGACAGGCTCCCAGGTGCAAACATTGGCATCTTGGATCAGGATCTCACTAAGACATAAGAAAGATATTTTTCCTGACAGTGAGAACAATCAACCAAGGGAACAGCTTGTCCTTGGAAGTTGTGGGAGCATCATCACTTAAGACTTTCAAAAAGAGATTGGACTCCCATCTGTCAGAAATGGTGTAGGGTCTCCTGTTTGGGCAGGAGATTGGACTAGATGACCTACAAGGTCCCTTCCAACTCTGATTATCTGTTAAACATCTGTTAATATAGATAAATCCAATATGGGGGGGGAACCCTTTGCTACAAGTGATTGCTAATTCGATCTTAAGGGATAGGGCTAATCCTAGGAAATCTGCTTGATTTATCCCGTGCGGAAAATACTTTCTATTTGGTCTGTGGTTTGTCTGGTCCTGACTTATTCAACAAGGCATGACTGGGCATGTTTACACTGCATTAAGTAGTGTAAATACAACCAAATACATGACAATGAAAGATAATGCACAAACCATTCAGATACACTTAACAATAATGTGAATATTTTGCTCAAAAGAACACAACTATTAGCCTAATAATTATAAAGCCTTAGTAAGACTACACCTAGAGTACTGCATCCAATTTTGGTCACCACACTATAAAAAAGATGTTGAGACTCTAGAAAAGGTGCAGAGAAGAGCAACCAGGATGATTAGGGGACTGGAGGCTAAAACATACGAAGAACGGTTGCAGGAACTGGGCCTGGCTAGTCTAGTGAAGAGAAGGACCAGGGGAGACAGGAGAGCATTCTTCCAGTATTTGAGGGGTTGCCACAGGGAGGAGGGAGGTCAAGCTATTTTCCAAAGCACCTGAAGGCCAGACAAGGAATAATGGATGGAAACTGAACAAGAAGAGATTCAACCTGGAAATAAGTAAAAACTTTCTGATCCGGAGCTTCATCCCTGGAAGCTTTCAAGAAGAGACTGGACTGCTATCTGTCAGATATGGTGTAGCGTTTCCTGCTTGGGTAGGGGGTTGGACTAGATCTAGATGACCTACAAAGTCCCTTCCAACTTTAAGGACACTGATATTTTTCACTATGAATGCACGTTTTTATTTTTATCTTTAAAAGAAATGTTAACGTTTAATAAACATATTGTAATAATTGAAATGAACTGCGAGGATGTTTAAAATGAGACTAATATCAGTGACCAGGCCTAGTTAAATGGATTAATTTTTTTTTCCTTTTCTCTTTTTGAAACTGTAAATAAATCTCATGAAATTAAAGGGGGAAAATATGCGGAATCTGACTGAAAAGATATAAACGTTATGTAACTTCTTGGGGATTATTATTATTATAACTAGTTAAAAATAAATGTCTATTGGGAATTAAAGATGAGGGAATGAAAAATATTTGAACCACTGGGGTGGCACACTCAAATTAACAAATGGGGGGAAAACTTACATTTCTTTGTCTTTTTTTCTTGTGTAAAAGCTTGTATTAATTTGAAATTTATGAAAAGAATATGCGATGAAACTGCAAATTTGACAGATAAAAGTACTAAAAGGTAATAAATATGAAGATATGGGAATTATATGTGATTTAAATGAAAAAAAGAGTATTTTGGAAAAGGTAATATTAGAATCAAGCAAAACTTGGATAAGGCAGGAAGTTGAATGTAAAAGATGAATACATAACCATTGTCATATTTGCATGTAAATGTGGTAACCAGGAATCACGCTGTCCACTGAAAAGAGCTGTTTTTGTTTTGTAATGTGAAAAACTGAAATAAAACTTGTTTTAAAAAAAAAAACAAAGTCCCTTTCAACTTCATTAATCTGAATCTAATTTCGCCTTATCCAGAACATCTCTATTTATAAAGCGTTACAGTTGTGCGTCCTTCTCCCCATTTTTTAACCTCACCCTTCGCAGCTTGCGGTCATCCCTGCTGCGGGAAGACACAGATTCGGTCTCTGTGTACGGAGGTGGTGGTGGAGGAGGAAAGCCAATGATATCTTCATCCCGGTGTTTCCTGTGGCCGGATCTTCCATTGGAGGCACTTCCATGATCCAGGTCTTCATGGCTACCTGCCCGTTGCTTCTTCCGCATTGCTTCCTCCAGGAGCCGGTCATCATAATGGGTTCGCTCCAGATCCCGCAGGTCGTCCCTACTTCGACTTCGGCGTCTACCGTAGCGCTCAGAGTCGTAACGTGAGTCAGGGGAATAATCGCGGTGATGGCATTCGTTGTCCGAGCCATGCTGGCCCCGACCTCTGTGCTGGGAAGGGTAGGAGTCCCGTTCATAGTCATCTAGAGCATCCACTGAACGGGAACGCGGGCGTCGGCCATAGCTCCGTGGTGGGGAGTCCTCGTAACGGTCACGCCAAGTGGCGGGGGGCAGCAAGCGCCGGTTCTCGCTGCTCCGTACGCTCTCCTCCTCCAGGTCACTGATGGGAGACATGGCCTGGCCACGCAGCCTCCCCATGCCTTGCCGCAGCTCGTAACGCCGGTCGTCTTCATGAAGAGAGCTGAGCTCACTCATCACGGAAGCTGGAAAAACAAGACAGAGAATGAATTATCCATTCTCCTCCCGGGCACACTGCTGTGACAACTCAGTGAAGGATTGATTGGGCACACTCTTGTTCCTACACAGAAGGACTCCCCAGCAAAGTACCTTTCTCAAGCCTCCCATTGGGCTGCCCGGGGCGAGTAGGGTCAAAGTTGGCCAGCTCCTTCTCCATATAGTAGAGCACCCGCATGGAGTCATCCTGCTGGTTGGCTTGGATGCGATAGCCGCTGCGTACAGCTGGGGAAGAGAGATCAGGAGCAGGCTTTAGGACATAAGGTGGTCGTTTTTCATTTTAATTTTTAAGGAGCCATATGCCTTGGGGAGATGCTTGGCAATCGTGTGGTTCACCGACCACTGCCACCTTTGAACTTGAAATTGAAAGAGGACGTTCTCTGCCAATTGTAATCCCCCTCTTTGCGCTTTGCCCCAAAGTGCTGCTGGTTGCAGCAGGTGCAATGGGGGGCATGAAGCACACGGGGTGGGGGTGGCTGGGTCAGGAGATTCAGTTACCCCTTGCTTTCAGTAGCAAATTTAGAGTTAAACAAGAAAGCTCAAGACTGTAACACTACAGAAGAAGAGTGCATGCATGTTCCTGTTAAAAGGAAAGATCTTCCTGCTGGACTGAGAATTTACCTCGAAGACCCAACGTTTGAAAAGTTTAATCTTTTCAGCGCAAGGGCCAGCCGGCCGATGTTTAGCAAAATCTTGCAGGAATGGAGATTGCATGTATCTCCTCCCTCCCCCCCCCCCAAAAAAGTCTCAGGTTGCATCTCTTCAGAAGGTAGTTCTTCTGACAAGTGTTTGGGAGGGATTTTTGTTTAAAATGAGTTTGGTTTAATTTTAGGAAGCTTAGATGTATTGGACTTCCACCTCAGTCATAATAGGTGGAAATTCGGCAAGTAGAAATCCTAACATAGCTGCCTGGCACCAGTTAGAGCAAGGGTCTCCAAACTTGGCAACTTTAAGACTTGTGGACTTCAATTCCCAGAATTCTGGCTAGAGAATTCTGGGAGTTGAAGTCCAGAAGCCTTAAAGTTGCCAGGTTTGAAGACCTCTGAGTTAGAGAAGAGTGGGGAATTTTTTTTTCCTATGCAGGAAAGGTAGATCTAAAAATTCAGCTGCAAAGCTAGTGGTACTCCATACCCAATCACTACAACAGTGTTTTCTATTCTATGTGGTAGAAAGAAGAATTAACATCACCCTCAGCTGCAAACAGCTGGATCAGCCAAGTGAAGCAATGTGATAATTATAATTCCTCAGAGGAACAAAACGTTGAATCATCAGCGTAAGCGGTTTCCCCACCACCAAGCATGCCTGATCAAACAGAAGCACAATATCTAAGCAAACTTGGTACTCCATTCCATGTTTCTTACCAGCATTTGCCACACTTTCTGTATCCCTCAGGAGAGGCACTTGGGAGCTATTTCCACCAACTGTAATGCAATCAAAAGACAGCAAAAAGTTTCCATAAATGGGATAGCAATAGCAATTAGACTTACATACCACTTCACAGTGCTTTTACAGCCCTCTCTAAGCGATTTAAGAGTCAGCCTATTGCCCCCAACAATTTGGGTCCTCATTTTACCCACCTCAGAAGGATGGAAGGCTGAGTCAACCTTGAGTCTGGTGAGATTTGAACTGCCAAATTGCAGACAGCTGGCAGTCAGCAGAAGGAGCCTGCAGTACTGCACTCTAACTACTGCGCCACTGGGTCACACATGTGACACATACAATCAGTAGTAGGCAGGACAAACTGCCCTGTGGCTGTACTTCTGAATCCTAGCAGAGGCCTGCGATACAACATTGTAAGCTATGCTTTCACTAAGCACATTACAGTACAAGCCCTGACAAGCCATAAAATAAACAGGCTAGTTGGTCTACCTTTCTGCTTAATGCAAGAGAACCAGAACACAACCAAAATCTGCTGGTTGAAGATTTCCAAGGAGAGAGAGAGAATTCTTCCCTTCCCCCAGTTTCTCTCCACTGATTCCAATTATCAAAGAGATCTAAAATTAGGGACACCCAGAAAACACATCCAATTAGACTGGGGACAATCCAAAAGGCAACTTAGGACATAACTCAAAAAGGGTAAACCTCTGAATAACACAAGATCTTTCAGACTGTTAATTCTCCTTACCTGGGAACTAGCTGTGGGGCTACATAAATTCATTCGAGACAAGCCACTTACCTGAGCTGGCTCGATCATAATCCATTCCATAGCCATTGTACATTGGAGACATTGGGCCCATAGGGATCATGGTGGCTGGGGGAGGTGGTTTCATTGGATTGCTGGAGGCATAAATGCTGGGTGCATAAACACTGGGGACTCCAGATGTTGCAGCTTTCCCTGCTACATACACTGGAAAGACAAAAGATTCCCCAAATAAAGGTCCAATATTGGCTTTTTAAGACACGTTGCCTGTGGCAAAGGGATACGGCTCTGCAGAATATTTGGCAGAGATTACAACCCACACTTACAGCCATTAACCTTGAGAAGGTGATCCCTGGATAAAATTCTATGTCTTTGCGGTCTTCTAGGATGAACAATAGTGCTTCTTTTTTGATTTAATGATCTTGGGTTGGGAGGAGGAGAGGGGGCGTGGTGGTAAGGGTGCAAGTAAAGGATCACAGAATATTGCTTATCTGTAGGCCTCAACTTACGACCACTTGTGCAACAACGGTTCGAAGTTGTGACAGCACTGAAAAAAAGGTGACTTGCCAACCATCTTCAGAGTTACAACCATCTCTCCACCTTCACGGTCCTAATGGTGGTTTGGGCCCTCGGCTACCCAGCTCACACTTATAATAATCGCCGCAATCTGTAGTCCCAGGATCACCATTTGTGACTTCTGCCCAGCAGAATCAATAGGGGAAGCCAGATTTGTTTACCAACCCTGGTAAATAAATAAATAAATAAATATATTTGTTTTCGTAGATTTTCACGGGTAAAGGTATGTGGATCTTGGTGTATTCGGGTCTTGTCCCGTGTAAGATTGAGAATCTTACCGTTGACAAGGTATTCTCAATCTTACACAGGACAAGACCCGAATACACCAAGACATATATACATATATACATATATATATATATATATATATATATATATATATATATATATCCCTAAAATAGCGTCTGGTCATATGATGACTTGCTTAACCACCACATATCACTTAGCGACCAGAATTCCAGAATCCTAATTGCGGTCATAAAACATGGACTCCCTTGACTTAAAACGTTCTTAGGGAGCCCTTTTAAGTTTGACTGTAAATTAAGGCATCAGAAACAAAACAATGTAACTTTAGACACTCCCCGAATATACCCCGTTTAGGAATCCAGATAGCCAGCCTGAACTTCTGTTTATGGCTGTAGTTCTGAGCAGGATGGCCTCAGTATACCCACCCCTCTCCAGCTATGCCCAGCTAAGCATTTCCTCCTTACCCGTGATCCCTCTCAATGTGCTAGACTAACTTCCAAATCTCCAGCAGCCAGCAAGGGATTATAGCACTCCCAACCCAACACAGCTGGAAGTCACCAGACTGTGGAACGTGGTGAATATTTTTGCTTGAATCAATATGAGTAGCGTATTTATTTCAATTAATCAGAATAGAGCTGGAAGGGACCTTGGAGGTCTTCAACCCCTTGCTCAACCAGGAGATCCTATATCTATACCATCTCAGGCAAGTGACTGTCCAGTTTCTTCTTTAAAACCTCCAGTGATGCAGGTCCTACAACTTCTGGTGGCAAGCTGTTCCACTGGTTAATTGTCCTCACTGGCAGGAAGTTTCTCCTTAATTCCAGGTTGCTTTTCTCCTTGATTAGTTTCCAACCATTGTTTCTTGTCCTGCCTTCTGGTGCTTTGGAGAATAGGTTGAAACCCCCACCCTCTTCTTTGTTGCAGCCCCTCAAATACTGGAAGACTGCTATCCTGTCCCTCCCACCAGTCCTTCTTTTCTCTAGACTGGCCTTCTCTAGTTCTGGCAACCGTTCTTCGTATGTTTTAATTTCTTCATATTTCTTCTACTTACAAGAAGAAGAAGAACCTGTTCCTTGAGACCCAATGTCATGCCGCTGGTGGAGACTGACTCTGAGGAAGAGGAGGAACAGCCAACAGGGAGTGGAAGTGTGGCTCCAGAGGTGGTGGAGGAGGCTGGGGAAGGGCAGAGGCCGGCTGAGCAGTCAGAGGAAGACCCAGGCCCATCCCCTATCCATCCTAGGGCATGCAGGGAGGAGAGGATCAGGGTAAAACGTGGCCTACTTGGGAGGAGAGGGCCATGATCCTCTTCATGGGTTGCAGGTGTAAGATTTGCATAAGAGTTTGGGCCTGCGGACTAACAGACGCTGGAGACAAATTAGTGTTTTAGTTCTAAAGGTGGTTTATCTTGGTTGGCGTTCTTCCAACGGATTGTCCCTGGTTATCTTCCTGAAGCTGTCAATTATCTATCCTGGCCTGTCGAGGAACTTTATTCAATGCGGTTTGTTTTTGGCTTTTGCTTCGTTATCGGCTCTCGGAATGTGAACTGTGTTTCTTGCCTTTGAAATGTTATTTGACTCCACCACTGTGAACAATTAAACAGTGAAGCCAAGTTGAAGGCATTAAAGGACTTTTAGTTACGTTTTGGATTTTGTTGCATTTCTGAGATACTCTGGGTCATCACAGCCAAACATTTTGCCTGAATCAGTACGAATAACGTATTTATTTCTTCATGTTTCTTCTACTTACAAGAAGAAGAAGAACCTGTTCCTCGAGACCCGAAACAACTACAGACGTTTTGAGAAGATCTGTTTAAACTACTTCCAGGGAAAGTTGAAACCAGATCTGTAAAAGGGAACTTACGTGCTTCGGGGCAGCAACACTTTTCTGGGCAACAAGGACATCGCAGATAGCAGCAACAGGTATGAGGGCAGCACTGGCACCAACAGATTCCAAGGAGCAGGAAGACCAGAAAGAAGGCCAGCACAACCAAGACCACAAAGACCCAATCTAGGAAGAAACCATGGGAAGCAGACCTTGAGAGACACAACCAATGAATCCCATTGTATCACGAGAGTCAGCTACTGTATGTTTGTTAACTTCTACCAAGAGTCTATAAAGATGGGGGGAAACAATCCCAACTGTTGTGGCCCGCCAGCAGAGCTGACGGCAGACTCAGGCAGTGAGGAGGTTGGGGAGGAACATGGGCCAGTCCTGGAGTCTGGGGAAGGCTCTGACGAGTGCTCTGCATCAGAGGCAGAGATGGGGCCAGGGCCATCCGACAGTTATCAGCTGCCTTTGGAGTCAGACATCAGTGAGGCAGAAGAACAGCTGGAGCCTATTCCCAGTATGCACATGTGCAGAGCTGCCAGGAGAAGGGAATAGCTAAGGTACAAGGGTCAACTCGGGAGTAAAGGCTCAGGTGGACAGTGAATGGCCCCTCCCATAGGGAATAAAAAGGGGAGTGGTGTTTGCAGGAGACAAATAGTTCAATTCATTGGAGTGAAGATCTGTTCCTGACTTCTTGCCAAGTAATTGCTGCTACAGCATGACGTTTGGAAGACATCGGCCTGGTAACTTCTCCAAGCCTGATAAAGGTTGGTAGTTGTGAAACTTCATGAAAGACTGTTTGCTGGGACTTTCCTGGAGAGGAATTCACTTTAGCCTAAATTTATTTATTTTATTTATTTATTTTTATTACATTTATATGCCACCCTTCTCCGAAGACTCAGGGCGGCTTACAATTTTTGGGATACAACCCAGTGCGCTCAGCAATAGCCTTCATTCCATTGTATATGCCTGCTTATTACTAAGCGGCATTTTTACAAAGTCAGCTTATTGCCCCCAACAATCTTGGGTCCTCAATTTACCAACCGCAAGAGGATGGAAGGCTGAGTCAATCTTGAGCCTGGTGGGATTCGAGCCTGCAGTAATTGCAGGCAGCTGGAACTTAAGTGCTAGGCATTTAACAGCCTGCACCACCAAGGCTCTTTAAAAAGGGGGTTCATAAAAGGAGTTTTATCGGGACAAGGAATCTAATTCATGATCTTGGGAAGCCTAAGTAAGAACACCAGCATCTCACTAACAGTACTCCGTTTGGTATCAAAAGGAGGTTTAGTTTTAATTATATGCACTGTGTGCCCTGTTCCGGAAGGCTCCAGTGGAGGGCTCCCAAAAACATAGATAAGGGTTCAAAAAAATCCCCTCATTGGAATCTGGCCAGTGGAGCAAAATTCCAAATAAGGGAGTCCCCATAGGCTTTAAGGTAGAGTCCTCGTTTAGCAAAGGATGGACAGACTTCTGGAATAAACTGATCTGTTCAGTTGGCCACACCATTTCAAGGGCAATTTCTGCATTCCCTTTTACACAGGTAGTCCTCGACTTACGGTCACAATTGAGCCCAAAACTTCTGTTGCTAAGTGAGACATTTGTTAAGTAAAGCATCTGAATTTTGACCATGTGATCATGGGCTGCTGGAAAGGTCGTAAGTGTGAAAAACAAGTCACTTTTTTCAGTGGCATTGTAACTTCGAACAGTCCCTAAGCGAACTGTTGTAAGTCGAGGACTACCCGTACTGATTTTGTTTCACTTGGACATATCCCCTATGGTGGATAACACTGATTCTGAGCATTTCCCTTCTCTCCCCTATTATTTGTAGATTATTGGACTTCATTATAGTGACAATTTATACTTGTGGAAAATTCCACCTACCAAATACCTCTGGGGGATCTGAAAGAACATTTCTTCAAGCAGGGCCTATCAAATTCAACAAGGGAGAAACTTGGCCTCAACTTACACTAAGCAGAAAGATATTTCAAAGGGGGCCATAGAACCGTGATGGCGAACCTGTGGCAGGCACAGCCATTTGTGCGGGCATGCGAGCCCCAGCCAAACTTACCTGCACTGCACATGTACGCGCCTCCTAGCTGATTTTGAGGCTGTTTTCGCCCTCCCAGAGGCTTGCAGGAAGCCTCTGTAGCCTTGGGAGGCCGAAAAACGGGCCTTCCGGAAATATCGGAAGTGCCTAAACAGACCCATTTTCAGCCTCCCAAGGCTCCAGAGGCCTCCCTCAAGCCTCGGGGTGGGAGGGGAATGGCTTCAAACAGGCCAAAAATCATCTGGGAGGCACGCACATGCACAGTGCACATAAGGGGGGATGTTGCACACGCATGTCCAGGAAGGGCGGGGCGCATTGCATTGTGCGTGCCGCCGCATGCGCACTTTCGGCACACCCCAACAAAAAAGGTTCACCATCACTGCCATAGAACATCCCAGCTTGCATGTTCAACATCACAGAAAGTGAGAGGTATGAAGCAGACTATTGCATTTGTAACTTGGCCAAAACCTTCACAATACAATATCCCTTTGCTCTAAAGCCCACATTTTTGCAATGGTGCCAAGGGGCACATTTTTACAAAGTACGAAGAGAACAGAAAAGTTGCAACAAGGTCACACAGTAAAAGAAACAGTCAGACAGACAGACAGACAGACAGACAGACAGAGAGACAGAGAGACAGAGAGACAGACAATTCAGAGTCCTTTGCATTCCAAGCGCTTCTACTTCTAAACTTTGAGAAATTCAAGGAGAGGGAAAAATTTAAAAAAAAACAATAGGGAGTGAAGTCAACCCTTTCCCAACCCCTTAGAAAGTAAGCATGGAAGAAAAAGGCAGTACCTTCCATATGCCCTATCTGAAAGCCTGGCAAAAGTTCTGAGACATCGGAGGACTTGCCTACAGAACAAAACAAAAAAAAACAGGAAAAAGTTACGAAGGTATCTGGCTGACACAGAAGTAAGACTTTCTGAGCCAGAGGTAAACTGGAAGGACGGGCTTCATGGAAGAAGATATCAACTAAATCCCATCCCATACACGAAAAGCTGCCGGGAGCTTTTATAAAGAGTTGGACAGGACTATTAGTAAGGCGTTGACAGTCAGAGTAGCTAGCAAGGATGCTTGACCCATTGCTTGACCGCACGTCCCTGCAGTCACGTGATCGTGATTCAGGTGCTTAGCGGTCAGCTCGCCATTGTGACATTGCAGCATCAGATGATCTCCATTTGCAATTTTCACTGCTGGCTTCTGACAACCATATGGGGAAGTTCACAGAAGTTCATAAATGTACTCAACATGACCATCAGATGCTGCAATCTTGTTGGGAGTCACCTAAGGAGGGCGACTGGAACTGCCAGTCGTAAGTTTGTGCAGTTGTGTGACATCACACTGTATGACTGTTGCTTAGCAACGGAGTCCTCAGTCCCAATCACTATTGTTAACCAAGGATTACCTGTAGGTATCCTTTACAAGCAACTGCTCTTACGCAGCACGGATACCATTTGATTGATTTGATGCTTCACTGGAATCCTTCTTCTCTTTTAAAGACCCCATAATCCCTTGCGGGGTGAAGTCTGGGCAACTGAATGGAACTGAGTGTTTACTGGCCAGATGCCCTTCCTGTCCCTAATGCGGAGTTGTTGTTGTTTTTATTTCAGCAGATATATTCTCAGTGTGACCAGAGAGAAAAATATCTGCCTCTACCTAGTATCGAATTCACAGCCTCCTGATTGTGAGGTGAGAGCTCCACTTCTAGGCCAGCGCACCACTCTGATGCTTCGCTGGACTCCTGCGTGGAAATTAGTTGTAAAAGAGAGGCTGAAAAAGCCCAAGGCCAAACTGCTGAACTTGCACATCTGACACACGGTCAGTCCAGGAATTAGTCAGTGATCTACAATTTGCACCCGCATCCTTTCACGCATGGGTTCTCCTCTATTTCCCCACAAGTTTCCTTAGACGATAAGAAAAACTGTGTCACTGCTGTTCCACACCAAGAGTTAAGAGTTCACGCCAAGCTGATACAAAACACTTGGAATATTCTCAGTAATCTATCAACCTTCTGGCCACCTCTGCTGCACAATGCAGCCCTCTCTCAATTATTTAGCCAGTCAATTTGGCTGCTCCACAATGATTACACCCGAGACAAGTTTTCTGTTCTTTTTTAATATTGGTTTCAAACCTTTCAAACAAACTGGCCCCAGGGAAGAGCACGGAGAAAACATACTCTTCCTGCCCCAGTGGGTTATCTCCACCCAAGCGAGGCATAATTCTTTCAGCAGGGAATTGATGAGCATTTAAGCTGGCTTTCATCTTGTAGATATGAGGAAAGCTTGAAAGGTGACAAGCCAGCTGCTTATGTAGAACATTGCCAAGTGCCTCTAAGTCAGGAAAACAAAGTGCACGCACACACACACACACACTGAGCAGTATGTTTAAAAGATTTCCCTTCCCAGATAAGGCCATACATTTTTTTTAAACAATTCATCCTGGCACTACCAGGTATACCACCATCACAGCTCTCAGCAGGGAGCTTGAGAGAAATAGAAACAGGAAATGACAGTCAATCTTCAGATACTCTGGTATCGGAAGGAAAACAGGCCCTCTCACTGTTGTTAGCACAAAGGCCAACCTCAAGACAATAATGTGTGTGCATCAAGGCCACTCTGGGCGCACAAGCTTCTACTTGGTCTGCTCCTTCTAGTGGAAGGAACTCTCACACACAATTCTCCAGGGAGCATGTTGATGACAACATTACAAATGGGTGGGGAGAAAATCAGGTCACAAGCACCAGGCAGGACTTCAGAAGTTATGTAGGATCACACCCAGGATGGATAAAAATCTATATTTTTAATGGATTTTTAAAATTTTAATCAGATTTTATTTTTATCAAATTTATTTTAATAAAATGCTTTTGGAGTAAAAAATATCTATCTAAAG
This sequence comes from Naja naja, assembly GCA_009733165.1. NCBI lineage: Eukaryota > Metazoa > Chordata > Lepidosauria > Squamata > Elapidae > Naja > Naja naja. Next base: position 20,292,540 of record CM019160.1, on the reverse strand, counting down.
ATAGTTTTCTATTTAAGATACATTAATATTTTAGTTTATTCAGCATGAAATGGAGCTTAGTTAGGCAGCGTGCATATTCTGTAATATTTACATTTTTCGATAAACTCATTCAATGAATCCAAGCTCTGCAAGCTAAATAGGAAACCTTTTTCTTTCTTTTTCTTTTTGCAAATAATAATATTAAAGATTCTAGCTACCAGCAAGAATGAGTCATTACATTTAAAGAGCACCTGTCATTTCAGATCCATCCTGGCACCCGCTCACCTGCTGCCTGCCATGTCCCTGATTTGGTTGTGTCCCTGCCACATCACCAGCTGTCCCATTAAAGGGAATGGGACTGTCGGTGAGTCAACAGCGGGTCAGAGGTGGAGCCGCTATGGGACAGAGACAACAGTTGCTCTTTAAAAATTATGATTTAAATCGGGTTGATTTAAATCAAATCCACCCTGGTCACACCAATAAACCCAGCATCCAACAACCCATAGTAGTCAGACAGATGTTTCAGAGAAGCATACTGGAAAGGTATGAAACTCAATAGCTCTCCCTTGCTTTTTATCTTCACTGCAACGTATACGCAGTTCTTAAGCATGGAGATTTCCTGCAGTTAACATGGTGAGAAATTATAGAGACTCCTTAGCTACTCTTGTTAATTTGTCCAATCCTGCTTCTAGCTTTCTTCTATCAGATATGTTATTTGTATCATCTGTGAGCAGAGGGTCTTATTCATTTGGGTAACCTGTTATGATAATATGGACTTTAAAATATATTCTAGAATTCCTGCTTCAGCTCTATATACTGTACCCAAGGGATTCAAACATAATGCCCAAGATAAACTAAAAGATAGAAGTGATTTTTCAGTGCCCTGTTTAGAGCATAACTTTAAGAAAAGACATTGAAAGAAGAGGCTAAGGACAATTAATATTGATTTTTTAAAAATATAAATAACAAGGAACCTTTTAGAACCTTGGCAACTTTAAATTGTGTGGACTTCGACTCACAGAATCCCCCTGCCAGCATGCTTAAAGTTGCCAAAACTGGGAAACATTGTCCTGGAATATCTGGATGATAGACCATTGCCATGTTGGTTGACATTTACGGACAGCTGCATCTGAACTTTTCTTAGGGAAAGATGTCCAGTTCTGAAGCAGAGCATAATATTCATGTTCAGAAAATATCTCTTTTTGTTCCTTGAACAGCATCTCTAGCAAGGAACATTCAAGATTTGGAAGCTCTTCCCTGTTTGTAATGATAGTCATAAAAAAACCCAAGCAAAATGTATGCAGATTTGCTTCTTGACAAACTAGCTGAAGAGCACAATTTGTAAAAACAGCCAACAACACACTCGCTCATAGGTTATAAAGCAGGCCAATTGACACTCCTCATGGAAGGGAGAAATGGAATAATACTTTCCACCACTCCCCATTGCCTCACTTAAAAATGCTTCCTCTACTACCATGTTTTTCAAACTTGGCAAACATTAAGATGTGCGGACTTCAACTTCCAGAATTCCCCAGCCAGCATTGTCACACATGTTAAATTTGCCAAGATTGAGAAGAGTTGCTCTATTGCAGTGATGGCGAATCTTTTCAGCACCGAGTGCCCAAACCAGAATGCGGGAGCATGCACGTGCATGTGCTGGAGCAGCAGAAACCCGAAGATCAGCTGGCTGGTGCACACATGCATGTTTTTTGGGCATTTTGGCCATTTTGGGACCATTTTCAGGCTGTTCTTGGGGCCATTTTCAGGTCGTTTTTCGGGCCATTTTAGGCCGGTTTTTCGGGCCAAAACAGCCTGAAAATGACTCAAAAATGGCCTGAAAACAGCCTGGAAAACGCCCTGAAAACTGGCCTGTTTTTTTGGCCTTTTTTGGGCTCAATTGGCCTGAAAACAGGGAAACTGCCTGAAAAAGCCCAAAAAAACGGCCTCAAAAACAGCCTAGTTTTTGGCTGTTTTTTGGCTCTCCGGTGCCCACAAAGACCAGCTGCCGGCGCCCCAGAAACTAGAAGACCAGCTGGCAATGGTGCACATGCCCACAGATGCCACCTCTGGCACGTGTGCCATAGGTTTGCCATCATGACTCTATTGCAATGGGGTTACCACTTTCATAGGCACAGCATGTAAAGAAATAATCTTTGTGAAAATAAATGAAATCTTAACCTGTTTCAGAGTATCCTGCTTTGTCTAGCATACTGGCATTTATTTTAATGACCACAAAAGAATTCAGAAATATCCCTGGCAAGGGGAATTGGCCCATACCTAGTGATGCATGTGCTCAGGCACACCTGGGTATGAAAAGGATGGCGACAGAGAGAGAAGTACCAGCTTGGGCTATTGTAACAAGGCACTGGGGCTGTCATAGCTGGAAATTAAGCAGGCAGTGCAGGACACAGTAAAGGAAGCAGAACAAAGTCCCAGCCATGAAACACATACATTCTAACTCTCAGGCTGGACCTATACAGATGCAGGGGAAAAAATAAGAGTAGAGTAGATCGGAGTGCTTCAGTTTAGAACACAAACGATTGGGAGTGGGAAGATGATTAATTCTGAAATTTCCCTCCTACTTAAGAACAAGGAAAACCCAAACCTGTATATAAAAAAATTGGGTCCGATAGGAGAAAAATTGTAGCTGGCTTTCTCCTTGATGTGGTTATATATGTGTTTCACACTACAATGGTCATCGACCATGCTTTGCTGAACCAAATATTGGTCCCTACAACATGAACAGCCTTGCACCATGATTTACAAGCTACAATGGCTCAATGTGCTATGTAAAACCAAACCAAGCCAACCACGCTATGCTTTGGTGCATGTGTGAACCAAGGCTGTGTGCGTGTTTTTTCCGGTGAGACCAGTCTATCAGGGCAACCTGGTCTACCCAATTATGGGATAGAGCATACTACTTCTGCTTCCGCCTTTCAGCCCCAATCCAGGAGCCTTCGCAGGCAGTCACTTTCGTGACAAACTATTTTTCTGTTGAATTTATATTTATCTACAAAGAAATAAAGGGAGGCTAGTACAGATCTATTTCAAGCTATTTAGCTCTCATCAGCTAGCCATACCCTTCTGGGATTCCAGGTTAATACATCTACCTAATATGCTAGCAGGCCGGGGTTCAAATCCCAGAAGGGTATGGCTTTGGCTGATGCTAAGCCTCTTTAATGTCTCTATACTATCTCCTTTATTCTTTGAATAAGAAGCTGAAAAGTACTTACCTGAGGCGCCCGTTCTCTGAGCTGTGTGAGCATCCAGAAGTGGGAGGTGCTCAGTCTCCTGTTAGCGTAGGCTGGGCTAATTAGTAGGATCGCCTCCTCCTCCTCGATGCTCCTCCTTGTCCCAGTTTCCAGTGAAGGCAAGTACAAAAGACCCTGTCTAACTATATACAACCAAAAAACAAGTAGCTGGCGGAACAGTGCCACTCTAACAGTCGGATACAGGGAGGGGCTGGATGCTCTACAGCTCAGAAGAGCGGAGTCTCAGGTAAGTACCAGCCCTTTCTCCTATGAGCTGTTCAAGCATCCAGAAGTGGGACATGCCAAAGCTAGGGCAGCCCGTTGGGAGGGAATCCATCTGACAGACACCTCACTCAATCCTGAGGACCTGCTGTAACACCCTTCTGCCAACGAAGCCTCCGGAGCAAAACATCTATCTTATAATTCCTAATAAAGGGAGAGGAACCCAGGAGCTGCTCTACAATTTCCTCAATCGATGCTTGGGTGGCCCATGCAGCCGACGTCCCACACTCGGTGGTGGAATGCCCTGAGCATCGGACAGGATTGGGTCTCATCGCCCCTGAGTAGAAGCTCGCAGCCCCGGCCAATAGTAGAAGAGGACACTTTATGGCCCAGATTACCGGAAGAAGAGGCGAACAGGGCTTCCGATTTGCGGAAGGGCGCCGTCTTTATCGTAGGGCCGCCGACGTCGGTGGTGCCACTGTCTTTCGAGTCGATGAGGCGGAGCCATGCAAAAATGGGGATCAACTCCTGAGCCTGTGAAAAGCTGAATTGACTTTAGGCAGGAATGTCAGGTCCGGTAGGAGGACCACCCTGTCCTCATGGAAGACACAGAGGTCCTTCCTGATGGAGAGGCAGCGATTTCAGAAATCCTCCTAGCGAGGTGATGGCCACCAGGAAGACCACCTTATACGTCAGCAGTTGGGTACTGATAGTCCGTAGTGGCTTGAATGGCTCCTTGGAAAGGGCATTTAAGACAGTGTTGAGGTCCCAAGTAGGGTACCTGTGGATAGCCGGTGGTCGTGGTCGTGGCCCCTTTAGAAAACTACGCACCCTTGGATGACTGGAGATGGATTTGCAGTCGGCCCAGGAGAGCACAGAAGACAGTGCCGCCACCTGCCTCCGAAGCGTGTTAGGAGAGAGGCCCTTATCAAGACCCGACTGAAGAAACTCTAACAGCTGAGCCACTGAAGGAGAGGAAGGATCCACCTGCACCCCAGCAGACCAGTGACAGAAGCTGGACCAGGTAGCATTGTAGATTCTATTCGTAGACGATCGCCTCACCGCCTGGATGGTCTCGATCACCTTAGATGACATGTGCTCCTCCCTCAGACGCTGCCGCTCAACCTCCAGACAGTCAGGTTGAGCTCTGGGTGACGGACCGGACCCTGAGTTAGCACGACAGTTGACGGAGGGATCCTCCACGGGTCCGCCACAGACAGCTGTCTCAGATCCGTGAACCAAGTCCGCCTCAGCCAGAATGGAGCCACAACTAGGACCTCTGCTCTCTCCTCCAGAATCTTCCGGATCAGTCTGGGTATAACGGGTAGAGGAGGGAAAGCATAAAGGAGACCTCAGGACCAAGGACATCAGAGCGCATTGGTGTCCTCTGCTCCCTGAGACGGGTATCAGGAGAAGAAACGTGGGAGGTGAGAGTTGAGAGGCATGGCGAATAGGTCGAGGACCGGTAGGCCGAATCTCTGGACAATTTGTTGAAAAAGTGAGGGGTGAAGACGCCACTCCGACGGATTGATCGTGGCCCTACTGAGCCAGTCCGCTTGTATGTTTGAAGTGCCCGATATGTGCTCTGCCTTAATGGAAAGCAGGTGTAACTCGGCCCAATGGAATAGTCTTTCTGTTTCCCGCATCAGTGATTTGGAATGCGTGCCCCCTTGTTTGTTTATGTGGGCTTTCACTGTCACATTGTCTGTGAGAATCAGCACGTGTTGTGATGTTAGTTTGGGCCGAAAAACCCGGAGGGCAAGGGAGACCGCTCTCAACTCCAGCCAATTTACATCGTGTGCCCGTTCTAGACTGGACCATCGGCCCTGAGTCGAGTGAGAGAGGAAATGAGCCCCCCAGCCGCTCAGACTGGCGTCGGTCATGATGGTTTGTCGTCGTGGCTCTCTGAGCGGACAGCCCTGAAGGAGCGCTGGAGAGGACCACCAACGGAGGGCTCTCAAAACGTCGGCTGGTAATAAGACCTGGAGATTGGAGCCGTCGCATCCCGTCCGTTGGAAGGGCAGGAGGAACCACTGGAGAGGCCTGGTATGGAACCAGCCCAAGGGACAATAGATATGCAGGATATCATCTTACCCAATAACTGTGGTAATACTGACAATGGAACCTTTCTAAGCATCCTAACTACCCCTACTAACTTGATGATACTATCCCGTCGATCGGGGGAAAGAAAAACCTTCTCCTGAACAGTGTCAATGATCGCACCCAAGTGAATGATTCTAGAAACGGGGGTCAAATGACTTTTGTCCCAGTTTACAGAAAAACCATGCTGTTGGAGGGCATCAATGGTAAACTTTGTGTCAGAGTCTGAATCACGAACAGAAGACGACAAAATTAAGATGTCGTCCAAATAGCATTGTAACCTGATGGGCTTGGCCTAAGGGATCGGCAAGAGCCGCCAAGACCTTAGTGAAGGTCCTAGGGCGAAGCTAACCCAAAGGGCAGGCGACATACTAATGCATTAGAACAGAATCGGAGGAACTTGCTATGGGAAGGCTGAATTGGAATATGTAAGTATGCTTCAGTAAGATCGATGGAAGTGAGGACATCATTCCTCCTGATACACATGAGTATAGACTGAAGGGTAGTCATTTTGAATTTACGGTAGACTAAAGAGCGATTCAGGCGTTTGAGATCCAAGATGGCTCTCCAACCGCCCGAGCTCTTGGGTACCAGAAAAAGGTGGGAGTAAAACCCCCGGCCTCTCTGGTCCAGGGGAACTGGTTGGATGGCATTGATTGCCAGAAGGTGGGATATGGCCTCCTGCATGAGAGCTCTCTTCTGAGGATTCCTGGAAGGGGAACTGGACATGAAAAACTCAGGAGGGGTGGATTGAAATTCTAGAGCCAAACCAAGTCTGATGGTGTCCCTAACCCAAGCATCTGAGGTTGAGGCGGACCACCTGTCATAAATAGTTTCAACCTGCCTCCTATGGGGAGGACCCCGCCTGTCCTATTTGGACCTCTGAAAGGTCTTGTTGCCCGCCCCCTGTACTGCCTTCTGGGCTGACCACCCCTATGGCCTCTGTGGGAAAAATCTGGCCTGTCGGACTGATTACCCTGCCCCTGGGAGGAAAATCTACGGTATCTTGGGGTATACGATCCCTGGGAGGAGGGACGAAAGGAGCCCCTACGAAAGGGCTGGTGGAAGTGGGATTCTGATCTCCGATAGAGGGAAGGGAGAATTTTCTTCTTATTTTTTGTTTCTATTAGGAGGGGCTCTAAGGCCACCCCGAATAATTTGTTGCTTGAGATGGGTGCAGAGGCAAGCTTCCATTTGTGCTTAGAGTCCGCCTGCCAGTGTCATAGCCAGAGAAGCCTCCTGGCCGAGATCTGAGAGGCAATGGCCCTCGAGGAAAACTTAACCGCATTGCAAGTAGCATCTGTGGAAAACTCAGCGGCTGCGGTAATCTTTGCGGCATCCTGATGGGCCCGAATGTTGGAAGGGGGCAGAGTCTCCCTCAGATGACGGAGCCATCTAAGGGAAGATCGAGTAAAGAAGGAGGCCGCCGTAGCCACCCTAATTGCCCATGTGTCTGAGACATGAGCCCGACGTAAGGCCAGTTCCGCCCTCTTCTCCTCGGGTTTGAGGGCCTCCTCCGTCTCCCCAGGGATGGCCGTTGAAGAAACCAGGGCCACAATTGGTTTGTCTACCTCAGGGGTGTTCAGAGAAGCGGAGAAACCTGGGGCCATGTTATACAGCCTTTTGTCATATCAGGAGGGGGCAGGGTAAGATGCCGATAGGGCCCATTGCTTATCAACCAGTTCCTCAAATATGTATGGAATCGGGATCACCTCTGTCTCGGTGGGTGGGTGAGAGAAAATCAAATCCCCCTGTTTCTTTTGGGTCCCCGATGGCTGTGGTGCAGGGGAATCATCAAGGCAGGCTGTTTTCTTAGCCTTGAATAATAGGGACTTGAAGAGTGGGGGATGGAAAAGGCCTGTAAAAACCGGTTGGTCTGGGGTAATGCCCTCATCATCAGACATACCCCTTTCCAAGGGGTCCGCCTCAGAAGGATCCTGGGCATAGTGGTGTAAGGACTCCCCACCCTGCTCTGACCATTTGCCTGGGTTTAGACCCTCCCTCGATTCCAGGGGGGTTCTAACATAAGGGGAGGAGGGGTCCTCATGTGGGTACTCTGACTGGTCAATGACACTCACGGATCTTCCCGAAGCAGAGGTGTAGTCGGGAATGGATTGGTGGCTGTGATGTCTAGAACGCCGTAGACCTGATGTTATGCCTTTTGCAATGGCCAACTCCATCCACTTCCTCATCTTTGCTGGGACTTCCGCCATCATATCGTCCTCCTCCTCCTCCTCCCGTAGGCCAGCAGCGGTAGGCGTGAATGCGAGGAGGTGGACCTGGCGATGGAACATGCTGTGGGGAGCCACGCCTGGAGTGGGTTGACAGCTCAAGGGCTGGAGCCACTGGACTAGGAGACCTGGCGGGATTCACGTTCAACAGAGCAGCCAAGTGCTCCACTTCTCTGGTTCGCTTGCGAACTTGTTTTTCAAGGGCCTGATGTCTCCTGAGGGCATCTTTCTCGGCTGCTTTGGAAGGTCTACCTGGGTCAATAGATTTGTCTCTGGTTCTAGTAGAGGAAGATCTGGAACTGTGACCACTGGCCATACTGGTACAAGACAGAAGAAAAATGTGCAAGCCAAGAATTTTTGATGGGACACTGTCCCTTAAACGGAGACCCCAGGAATCTTTCTCCTAGCAGCCAACAGGCTGAATGAATAGAAGGAAACTCAAGTAGCAATTTGTTGGAATGTTGTGTGGGCCTCAGGCCACAATTCCGGAAAGAATGGCCTTGAAAAATCTTTACCCCGGTCCCCAGTAAGGGAAACCAAAGGTGACAACAAAGTAGACTTCTGTACAGAACCAGTTAGCTACAAATTGAGGTAGAAGGCCACTGCTGAGGCCCCCAGTAAGGGAAACCTAAAATCAGAGGGGAATCCACTGAGTTTTGTCCTGGCCCCCAGCAAGGGAAACCTACAGGGCAGAGTAATATATATCTATATATTTATTATGCTAAATAATAATTATTCCTATTATGTATATATAAATATGTATTTTTTTTGAATAAATAAATATATATATATATATATATATATATATATATATATATATATATATATTTTTTGTAATTTTCACGGGTAAAGGTATGTAGGTCTTGGTGTATTGGTCTTGTCCGTGTAAGATTGAGAATACCTTGGCAGCGTTTAAATCTCATCCGTCATCTTCAGGCTGGTGTCTTCAGCGTTCTCCTGGGAGAGTCTTCTCCCAGGAAAAAATTGTCTCAATCTTAGGACAAGACACCAGACCTACATATATATATATATATATATATATATATATATATATATATATATCTTGGTATTGGTCTTGTCCCGTGTAAGATCAATCTTAACAAGACCAATATACATACATACATACATATATATATATATATATATTTATATATATTTAAATATATTAATAAACAGACAAGCCAGTCCCCACTCCAGGAAACTTTAAGAAAACCAAGGTATAAACACAGTCCAGGGGTATTGTACCCCCCCCCACGGCCCCCAGCAAGGGAAACCGGCTGGGTAAATAAGGCCAAGGTTTCAATTTCAAAGGAGACCGCTGCCACACGGTTAAAAAATGGCACTGCAGTTTCCCGATAGCGAAACTGAAACCGCTAGTGAAAAAACCTGCTCTGTGCGAACCCAAGGAAAGAAAAAACAAATGCAGAGCTTATTAAGACCTTTTAAGGGAAAAAGCAACGCTAGAGAAGCCCCGTTGCGGCTCAGGACCTCGCCCCAAAAGCCGCGATCGTAAAAAGCCACCCGATCAATAGATCAGAAAGATAAGCCTCGCGGCAGCCACCGCAGAGCCTTGCAAGGCTTCCTGATAAGGAGGACAGACTAGGGGAAGCAAAAACTGCGATGAAAAGGACTGAAGCCCTCCTAGTGGGGAGGGGGAAGAAGCAAACCTGACACTTTCCTTTCCTTTTTTGTTTGTAGAAATCCCTGAACCGGCCAGCTAACGGAAAAACCCAGCTATCTGTAACAAAGGCTGAGCTGGAACTGGGGACACAAGGAGGAGCATCGAGGAGGAGGAGGTGCGTCCTACTAATTAGCCCAGCCTATGCAACAGGAGACTGAGCACCTCTCACTTCTGGATGCTCGGAGCAGCTCATAGGAGAAATATAAATTCAACACAAGGCTGTGTATATTTCTGTGTGATCAATAAAGACACTTTTCTTTTTTTCAGTAATAGGAGCTGCATGCCAAGAACTCACTCCTTCTAACGGGCAAATTCAAAACCAAATTTCACCCTTTTAATGGATGGGAGGTGATGTGTCCAGTTTTGTGAGCGAGATCCTGCTTGCCACCCAGGTGGCTTCCTACCTTTGGGGGAACTAATGTAATTAAGACATTCTGTTCTCCTTCCTATTATTTGCATGCAATAAGAGTCTCCTCACTTACCCAATACAATGAGTTCAGCGTAGGCTTCGTTGTTCCCTTGCAAGTCTTGAGAAGAGGTCACGGTGCAGAAATAAACACCACTGTCCCCCCAGGCAGTTTGTTCAATGCTGAGGTCAGCATCTGTAGGAAGAATGAACAAAAAAGGAACTGTCAAAATGGACACCAAAATCAATTCCTCAGATAGATGCTCAAATAAAGAATATTCTTCATATTCTTTTTTTTATTAACGTATTTTATTGATTAAATTATTAAAACATTGGACATGGTGTGATTGTCCTGACATTCCTTCTTGTCATACATGTTATAATATATAATACATATTTCATATACATTTATACAATTCGTTTCTATCTGTAATTACCCATTCTACATCCTGTTTTTTTATTCCAGGTCCTTCCTTTCTTTTCCCACATTGATAAAATTTATTCCATATCTTGTAGTATTCTGTCTCATCCTTATTTTTTAACTCCAGAGTCAATCTATCCATTTCAGCACATATAAATATCTTCTTTATATTGTTTATTATTCATTCGTCGGGAATTTTTCTATCTTTCCATTTTTGGGCAAAAGTCATTCTTCACGTTCATTCTCTATACTATCTTTGCTCAAGGTTGCGCCTCTGCAATACAGAAACCTGAGATGGTTACAAAGAAAGAAATTATTGATGAACTTCACAACCATCAGCTGACTGTGCCCATGATAAAAAAAAGAGTAGAGAAACTCTACTACTCTAATATTTTCCTATTATCCTAAACCATTTCTTGTTTGAATCAAGGAATGAATACAGCTGGCTGAGGAAATGCTTGTGTATTGGTTATGGTTATAGTCCTTCCTTCAAAAATTCAAGGTAACACCCACGGTACTCCCTCTTTCTTTCTTTCTTTTTTTTGCCCTCAACCACAACTATGTGAAGTAGGCAGGCTGTGAGAAAGTGAATTGCCCAAAGTCATTCAGTGAACTTCTGAAGGAGGAACAATACTTGGGTCTCTCATTCCAACACAACATCTGAATCACTGCATCATTCTGGTTCTATTCCCAGCATAATGTAAGAACAGATTCAGGTGACCTGGTTACTCATTCTTCAATAGCATCATAAACCAACAGCTAAAATGTGTTATAACTTCCTTGTATCCTTGCTGTTGCAAGATATCAGCAAGGCTGGGGGGAGGCAGGGGAATTAGCCAAATTTCCTCCCTTTGGAATTTTTTTCAGCTATTAGTTCATTCCATCCCATTACTACATCACTTTATCTATGTGTATAACTATCTTGTGGCTCATATGTAACTTCAAAAAGTATGAGTAACTTCAAAAAGTATGAGTAACTTCAAAAAGTATGAGTAATGTGCTACTTCACAAAATTGCCTTTTATTATATAGAAAGGTCATTCTCAGGATATCTTTTCTCTTACTGTACTACCAAACCAAATATGAAGACCCTGCTCCCAAACCTTAAAGAACTGCCTTAAGTATTGTCTGCCGCAGTGTGGCATTTGGAAGATATTGGCCTGGCAGCTCTCCAAGCCTGATAAAGGTCGGTAGTTGTGCAATCTCTTGAAAGACTGTCTGCCGGGACTTTTCTGGAATGTGAATGACTTTAATTTAAATAAAGGGGGTTTTATTGGGAGCCGCCCTGAGTCTCCGGAGAAGGGCAGCATATAAATGTAATTTTTTAAAAAACCCATGATAAAAAAAAGAATAGAGAAACAATGAGGAAGGCCAATCCATTATTATTTACTTATTTTCCTATTATTCTAAATCATTTCTTGTTTGAATCAAGGAATGAATACAGCTGGCTGAGGAAATGCTTGTGTAATTAAAAAAAAAAGAACTGAGATAACCTTCCTAGGGCTGACGGAACATGACTAGCCCAAAGTCACTCAGCTGGCTTTGTGTCCAAAGTGGGATATATGGTAGGTTTGAGCTTGATCCATGAGATCCCTACATTGCTTAAATCTGTATACACAGCCAATTACAATAGGCTTACAAGGCAGAAAAGTATTCCAACCTGAAAGCTGTGTGCTTTACTGAAAAGAGGACAAAACATTGGAAACGTTAGATAGCTTTCTTACGCTGCCCAAAGATGTAGAAGAAAAAGGCTTACGAGCTTCATTTCTCTTTGGCTTCAGCCCAACTAAAGCTGTTTCTGTCCCTTAATGTACAGTCTCTATGAAAGGCTACACCTACGATTTTTGGAAACCACAAACTCTGTCTTCTCCTGTGTGGGAATAAATGTTCTGACCTCTCAAAAGCCTCTCAAAAGCACAAAGTCGACTCCTCGTCCCAATAAAACCCCCTTTATTTAAATTAAAGTCAATTCCTCTCATTCACATTCCAGAAAAGTCCCGGCAGACAGTCTTTCAAGAGATTGCACAACTACAGACCTTTATCAGGCTTGGAGAGCTGCCAGGCCAATATCTTCCAAATGCCACACTGCGGCAGACAATACTTGGCAAGAAGTCAGGAACAGATAGATCTTCACCCTAATGAACTTAACTAGTTGTCTCCTGCAAACACTACTCCCCTTTAGCTCCTCTTTATTCCCTATGGGAGGGACCATTCACTGTTGACCTGTGGCTTTACTCCCGAGTTAACCCTTGTAGCTTAGCTGTTCCCTTCTCCTGGCAGCTCTGTGCATGTGCACACTGGGAACAGGTTCCAGCTGTTCTTCTGCCCCACTGATCTCCGACTCCGAAGGCAGCTGATAACTGTCAGACGGCCCTGACCCATCTCTGCCTCTGATACCTAGAGCACTCATCATAGTCTTCCTCAAACTCCAGGACTGGCCCATGTTCCTCTCCAACCTCCTCACTGTCCGAATCTGCTGCCAGCTCTGTTGGCCACTAATGGGCCACAGCAACAAGCCAGTTTATACAAAGAAATGAGGAGAAAGTAGTCCTGTCTTCCATGTTGCTGATTCAGTTTTGAATGTATAATTGATGATTACATACCATAAAGTAATAGTTATCCCTTAGCTATTACATGAGTAGATTGAACTTATAGATCAATGTCTTCTTTAACTTGAGTATTAGAACAAGATTGTGTCCTGCATTCTGGAAGGATTTAACAACTTCAGCCAAAAGGATTAAAATTAAGGAGGATATAATACTGTACTGCAACACAAAAAAATCAGAATGTGCCTCTCAAATATTACCTATTCAATGCAGCTTCCAGAATCTGTTTTCATTTTGCCTAATGTTTCAAGCCCATATATAAATATAAAAACCACTTTAAAATGTATAAATAATTGTGCTTAAAGAAGTAACCACTAAGGGGATGTAGATGGAAAATCGTAATTGTTCTATGACGGTTTCCAACTCACTCCCCTTGTCTCCTGTATCTCTCACACTGCAGCATCTCATAAAGTTCATTTTTTAGCAATTATTATACCAATTTCAGAAGGGGAGAGAGGCAAAAGGCTTCTCCATTGTTTCCAAGAAAACAACACGGACATATTTGCAAAGTCACCAGGAGTTTGAGATTTTTGTTAATCACATGAATTGATTTTTTTTTAATGGATCTTACCAATTTGCTACTAGAAGAAAACTCAAAATATGTATCAAATTACAATATCAAGAAATGCAGTCCAAATAAGCAAATTATTGTTACGGTCTTTTGGTTTTTAATGCGCTGGTTTTAGAAGCCCTGGCTGTTGGCTGAAGAGAGTTAGATTAACACTGAAAATCTCTTGTCGAACTCGAAGGATACAAACTCAAAAGGACGGAGCTGCCCCTCTTACTTCTGCCCAAATTCTTGTTCAAAATTTACTGTAGGTTTCAGCTACAAGGAGAAATTAATTGGAGAGCACATCTAGAAGGTTCTCAACTGGCAGAAGAATAATTGTTTGAGAAGAACAGGGGGGGGGGGAAGGAAAGCAACAAAAAGCATGAAACTGACCAAAATATTTCTTTCTCCAGGCTCCAAATTCCATGTTTACCACTGGTGTGGTGCTACTAATTTCTTATAAAAGGCAGCACTTTGTGGACCTGCTAGTCCTTTCTTCAGAAGTGCTATGTGAAAGTAAGTTGTCCTTCAAGTGAATCTCATCTCTTGCTGGCTTTATGAATAGATTTACACCAGCCAAAATCACATCATTTGAGTTTGGTGGCCTTATAAATCTAGTTAATAAAATAAATACTTAATCTCCTTGGCCACAGAACAGTAGTTCGCCTTCTTCCAGGAATTTTCCAAGTTTAAGATCCCTATTTATAATTTTAACGTTTTATGGTATATTTTAATTGTCCGTCTGTAAGCTGCCTAGTTGCCTCCAGCGAGATGGGAGCATACAAATGTAATAAATAAATAAACAAAACTCCCAGTTTAACTGACAAGTTGCAGGTTTATTCATTTATTTATTCCATTTTTATAGCTGCCTATTCTCAAATCAGTTCCTGTCCAACTTACTGATGAAATCTTAACCCTGCTTAGCTTCTTACTCAAGGCAAGATATTTGAATTCTCAATGCCATCATGGGAAGTAAAAGTCCTTAAAGGGACCTATGGATTTCTATAAATGAGAGAAAGAAGAAATGTGAAATGACAAGAGTTCTGATTTGTACATTGTGAAGCCATATGCAGGTAATCCTCGACTTACGACCACAATGGAGCCCAAATTTGATATTGCTAATTGAGAGAAGTGTTAAAAGTGAGTTTTGCCCCATTTTACAACCTTTCTTGCCATTTCTTAAGTGAATCAATGCAGTTGTTAAGTTAGTAACACAGTTAGCAATAGCAATAGCACTTAGACTTATACACCACTTCACAGTGCTTTTACAGCCCTCTCTAAGTGGTTTACAGAGTCAGCCTCTTGCCCCCAACAATCTGGGTCCTCATTTTACCCACCTCAGAAGGATGGAAGGCTGAGTCAACCTTGAGCCAGGTGAGATTCAAACTGCCAAATTGCAGGCAGCTGGCAGTCAGCAGAAGAGCCTGCAGTACCACACTCTAACCACTGCACCACCGTGGCTCATAAGTTATTCAGTAAATCTGGCTTCCCTCTCACTTTGCTTGCCAGATATGACCACAGGACACTGTAACCATCATAAATATGAACCGGCTGTCAAGCATCCAAATGTAAACCATATGACCATGGGGATGCTCCGACAGTCGCAAGTGTGAAAAATGGTCATAAGTCCCTTTTTTCAATGCCGTTGTAACTTAGAATGGTCACTAAATGAACCGTAGTAAGTTGAGGATGACCTGTACTATATACAGGGAGAGGATGACAATGTTGTATTTATTTGCTCAAGTCACTGGCTCTCCAGGGAGCAAATTTCTTTGGACTTAGAAAAGAACCGTCTCCAATGATGCAAGGGGGCATGGGGGGAGGAAAATAATTTGGTAGTATAATCAATGCAGCATACTAGTAATGGACCAGTGACCAGAACTACTTATTAAGTAGCCTTTCGTATAAAATATGATTTTCTTTTCTCGCTGGAGTCAAAAACAAGAGTTTGTTTTGATGAAGGGAATCACCCTTGCTTACAAGAGGATGCTGAGCTGAGCTGACTTAATGCTATTTTATGCAAACCCTTCCAGAGAATGGCCCCAAGTAAATCTATATCTCTGGGTGTAAACAGGGGCAACGTGCCAGAGGCTGTTCAGAACTGCAGTCAAATTCATCAGCAAGGCTGATGCAGAGCCAGAAATATTTGCAACCGCAGTGAAGTTATGGAACCCTTTATGAAATGTTTTGGGAAGGTGACTAAGGAAGGTGGTACATAAAACACGCCATAGTCTCAGGAACAGACAAAATAACACAAGGGTGTCAAACTAGATTTCTTCGAGGGCCGGATCAGCATTGCAGTTCTCTGCAGGCCAGCCAGGGGTGTGGGGGGAGATGGCCTGGATGGCCTCCTGCAGCACTTTGCTGGCCAAAATAGGGCGTGGGGGGGCGACACAGCCCCCACATGGCCTGTTTTTGGCCTGGATGGTCAAAGTAGCCCCCCACACCCTGTTTTGGCTGCCAAAGGCACCACGGGCCGGTCCTTTGCTATTTCCAGGCTGGCACCGTGGGCCAGATTTAAGCACCCCACGGGCCACATCCGGGCCATGGGCCTTGAGTTTGACACCCCTGCAATAACAGCCAAACTGCTAGAAAGATCATATGCAGATCTGTAACTAAGCGAATGGAGCTATCCACGATCTTCCAAGTTCAGTATCTGCAGGACAGCTTGCTGTACCTACAAATTTTGTTAGCAACAGAGCAATAAAACCTGCAAATCAGCTCCAGTTCTCTAACGTCTCCTTTCAGACATAAATTATATGTCTGAAAGACATCTTCACAGACACAGCAGTTTTGGCTCAGGACAGCACCCTGCTCTATAATTTAAAATTTCCGATAAATAAATAAATAAACCCATCAGCATTGCCAGTGAGGTTGAATTCTGTAGGGTGAAGTTTGTAACGTTTCAAATTGCTTTAAATATCAGCATGGAAGAAAACCTGCCAATCTTGGTTTTGATGTTATAATCAGCCTGAATCAAGCCATTGCATGAAGAAGTCCTCTTCATTGAAAGGAATGGACCATGATCTACCACCCTGGTCCAATATAGATTTGCAGGGAGATGTTTTTTAACCTCCCACTTGGGGGCTGAGAGAAAGTGATAGGCTCCAACTCATTCAGATGGCTTCCATGGCTGGAGGAGAACTGAAACTTGGCTCTTCCCATTCCTAGTGCAATATACCATGTGTGCACAAGGAGGAGGAGGAGAACAAACCCCTACCGAACATCAAACAGAACATATGCATGTCTAGTTATAATACTTTCTTTCTGCAAGAGACATTCAAAACATTATTCCCACAACTCTCTGTTTCTGAACCATGGCAAATTTAAGATGTCTGGACTTCAACTCCCAGAATTCCCTAACCAGCATGCTGACTGGAGAATTCTGGGAATTGAAGTCTACACAATGTAAAGTTTCAGGATTGGGAAATACTGCTGTAGCCTAAAAGTTACCATCAATTCTATTACTTCTCATTCAATACAATTTCTACTTCACGCAATTATGGAGGATGTGTAGAAACAAAGATAGGTCATTATTTTCAAAACCCAGGGGGAATGTTCACTATGTATTCTTGCTCTACTACTTAAAACTCATTTCCATTTTTCTTACTAAGAATAAAACTTTGAGCAAGACTTTAATCGCCCTAACAATTAAAATTCCGTAGCAAAGCCAAAAAAAACCCAGATTAATGCTGGCTGAATAACTTCTAATAAGGAAACCACCATGCCTGCTTGACAGCATGAATGTCATCAGCAAAGAAACATATACTGTATATTATAAGATAGCTGCTTTTAAAATATGAATATTGCATGCCCCCTAGACTTCAACCTGTTTTTCCGTGTTGTGCACCCCAGAATCTGTTTTTACAAAAGTAGAAAAAGAATATAAACAGGAAGAAAATTAACATTAACCAATACTCTGTACAACAAAAACAGAAAACATCCAAATGGAACAGTCATAGCATGAGTCTAATCTTGCTAGAACTTGAAAGAAAAGCTCTTGTTGATTACACTATGATTTTGGGGACAGGGGTCATGCAGTAAATGAGATAAAAACATGTAGGATTTCTAAAACTGACCATTGGTGCTTGTTTTAGAACATGTTATCACAGGCTGTGGGGTATTGCCTGGACTTTTGACCTGCTAAATTCATCAGTATTGTTCATACTTGTTTTTAACTTCCCTTCAGGTCCTTGCTATAGTTATGAAAAACAACACCCACATTAAAAATGAAGTAATATTCAGAGTCTGGCAGTGGTTTTCTGACACAACACACAAGAGAAAAATAGAAAAGGATTACGACGGAGTAAATTGCAAAAGGATTACAACAAAGTACCTAAGTTTAGTTCCAGCTGTAGGAAACTGCAATATTCACAGCACAAGTGCAGAGTTGTTAACCAATAAGTCATTCCGTATATTTGGAACTGCAACATTTTTAAGACTGCAGATTAATAGATAGAATAACAAGAACAGTTTCTCTTTATTGCCCACACTATGGCTGACCAGATAACTGGTGCAAAACATGTGTAGGTTACCAAGTTATCTTGTCATGGAATACAAGGTATTGTTAAAATGTGTCGACCTCAACTCCCAGAATTTGAGAGTTGAAGTCCACCTTTCTTAAAGTTGATAAAATTGAGAAACCACACATTAGACAAAGATCTATAGCTTGAGGCCATGTAGGCTGAAACTAAAGTATTTCTCTCCACTTATTTAGAAATACATTTTCTGAAAAAGTTTACAATGGTTATTACACTTTAGAGTGAAAGCAAGATTTTTCTGTTGAAAATTGCTCCTTGCATTCCAATACATGTAAACTTATACTTCTCCAAAGCAAACCAGGGCATGGGGAAGTTATGGAATCTGGCCACACCTAACTTTCTTTGTTCCTTAAAGAGGAACGAAAACAAAATTCTGGTATTTTGCCAGCTTTCTATTCTGTGCTGAAGGGATTTACAGCATTCTATTTTTCAAAGACTCCTTCATATAATTTTGTAATATAATTTTCCTGGCTGCAAAGGTTTACAATTGCCTTTTTATAGAAATCAGGGTGTAGGCTTCACTTCCGAATCTAGCCTATAGATTCTGATCTACCACTTAAATATTAACCAGATTCAAATATCCTTAGTTTTTCATGTTCATCTGGGTATTGCAATCTAGCTGGATTTTTTTAAAAAAGCTGGAAAGCATTAAAACTAACAAAATAACAAAAGTTTGTATCCTCAACAGAAAATTGGACCAATCAGTTGAAGGTCTATTATTTATAAAGCAAGTTTTACTCAATGTTTTTAGCGTGGCAGTAGTTATTTCAACGTAGAATTTTTAACACTTTTACTCTCCATTCATTCACAGTTTTGTTGTTGAGAGGTCTCTTGAATTCAAGGGGATCTCAAAGTTCAAACCCTCAGGAATGCATTTATGTCTTTTTTCAGCAAAATCCTGTAGTTAATTCTTGTAACCTTAGTGCTTAAAATAGTGAAAAGAAGCAAATATCACCATATCCACCTGGAAATGGGGAGGAAAGGATACCACTATTAAGAAAACAGAATGGTTGGTAACAAACAGGACCATAACACGACTCAGCCAATAACACTGACTAGTTACATGTCACAGTAAGCCAGAATTCTGGTTCATGCTACAAAAAAAATAAGCCCTATAGCTACAGAGTCTTAAACCTCTTTAAAAAGATTTATGATGATTTGTAACATAAGGCAAATTATAGCAATACATCCATTTCTCAAAGCATGTCTTTCTACACAGCCTTCTGCAGGCTAAGATGACTTTAACTTTGGCTGGGATTGGTAAATACAAACAACTGCACAGTTTACACAAATATGCTCACTCACCTACCTACACCTGTATTAGTAATGGTCTATTTAAAAAAAAACTTTCCTAAATCTGCCACCTGGCATTCTTGTTTATTCTCTCTGTCTGTTGTGACCCGCCGGCTGCTGGCAGAGCTGGCAGCAGAGTCAGACAGTAGTGAGAAGGTTGGGAAGGAACCCGGGCCATTCCTGGAGGCTGAGGAAGGCTCGGACAAGGGCTCTGCATCAGAGGCAGAGATGGGGCCAGGGCAGGCTGGCAGTCATCAGCTGCCTTCGGGCTTGGACAGAAGTGAGGCGGGTGAGCTTCTGGAACCAGTTCCCAGCCTGCGCATTCGCAGAGCTGCCAAAAGGCAGGCACAATTAAGAACTCAGGGTCGACATGGGAGTAAGGCCACAGGTGGATGATGAATGGCCCCTCCCATCAGGATTAAAAGAGAAGCAAAAGGGGAGGGGTCTTTTTGCAGGAAACAACTCGCTCATTCATTTGTTTGTTTGTTCCAGCCTTGTGGAGATTTATCTGTATAACCCAGCCCTTCCCTGCCAGCAGTGAGTGTGGAACTATTTACCGGGCAGCGTTCCAGGATTGATAAAGGTCTGAGCTCATTAGTATACCTTCGCAAGACTGTTTGCCAAGCCATTGGCCAACTTGTGAATGAAATAAATTCACATTAATGTAATAAAAGAAGTTTTTGCCGGGACTCAGAATTGACTTAGTGCTTTTGGGGGAGGCCTAGAACAGAACACTTGTCTTCACCAACAACAATGACTATGCAATAAACTGTGAGCCAGAATTTTGGTGTCCTGTACATACCATTTGTGATCGTAATGCGCCGGCCCTGGTAGAATTCCCCCAGGGTCACTGTATTGCCTTGCTTGGTGGCCACCACTCGAACAGTCCTGGAATTGTCTTGACATTCCACATAAGGGTTATATCCTGGATTGTTCGTTTGTAGCTGGTTGTTGAGCTGGCTCTCCTGGCCGCCGGGGTTAAAGGCATCAGTTATACGGCTTCGGCAGTAAGATTTGTATTTCCACAAGACAATAGGAGGCTGAGTTGCTGTAGTCTGGTAGTTGCATTGTAGAGTCACAGGTTGAAATAAGATAACTACATTGAAAGGGTTCAGCACAGTGACCTGTATTGCGATGGCAGAATCTGTAGATTGGAGCAGATGGAAGGGAACAGTGAGTAAATATAACATCCTTAAATGCTAACACTCTTTCATTCTACAGCATTATTTCCTTCCAAATATTACAGGGTAAGACAGCCAAAGCTGGCTTATCTTCTCAGCAGAGTTTCCCTGGGCCTCTCGAAACCATTATTTCAGGACCATATAAATTTCCAGCCATTCCATTATGTCATATAAGTTGGACGTAATTTATTCATCCAATTTAGAACTTATAAGTTGTCCATAACTTATGAAGGTTTGAATAATCCTGGCCTTCTTCCCTGCTCCTAACAGGATGTCAGATCAGCCAATAAACGTGCAGCATACACATCTCCACAAAACATGGGGTTGAGTTTTGGGAGACGTGTACATCAGTTTGCAACCATCTGCAACCTACACTTACCCATTCAACCCCTTCACAGTACAGATATGTGTTGACCAGTGGTGGGACTCAAAAAAATTTACTACCAGTTCTGAGGGCATGGCTTGGTGGGCATGACAGGGGAAGGATACTGCAAAATTCCATTCCCTCCCACCCCACTAACCTGCTTTCCAGCTCTGTTCTCCTGTGCAGGGCAACAAAAGAAGACCCAGCCGATCAGCTGGGACTCGGGAGGCAGAGAAGAGATGGGGGTGGGGCCAGTCAGAGGTATATTTGCCAGTTCTCTGAACTACTCAAAATTTCCACTACTGGTTCTCCAGAACTGGTCAGAACCTGCTGAACACACCACCTCTGGTATTGACCATCTCAGGGGTCTCCCAACCGTGGCAACTTTAAGACTCGTGAACTTCAACTCTCAGAATTCTGGGAATTGAAGTCCATAAGTCTTAAAGTTGCTTAAGATTGGAGACCCCTGATCTAACTCACAGCTATGGACAAGTCTAAATCAAGTTTAAGGAGGATACAAAATAATGGCAAGGTTTATTTTTACATTAGTTTTTCTTTTCTTTTCAACTGTTCAAAAAGAAAACCCTTTTCGCTTTTCTACTTTCTAAGTTTTGTTCTGACAAAGCAAGCCTAACACCAGGAGTATCTTGTGCTCGTAGCCTTCCCCACTCGTTTTGTTTTTGTGGTTTCATTCCAGCCTGAAAAGGGGTTGGTCCTGTCCTAAGATCAGTTTCCTCCCACAAAGGACCTGCAGTTTCGATATGCGATATGCGTTGTGTGTGTGACAACCGCAGCTCCAGTCTGGATCAGTCATCAGCCTTCCAGGAAGAAAAGTCTAACAAGGCACACCTACAGGTTTAAACAAACACACAATAGATCTTGCCACAGAAACCAAAAGTTCCTTGATTCTTCCTGAAACACTCCCCACTTTTCAGCGGGATTAAGGGTTAGGAGCTGGTTAACACTTCCCTTCCATGGATCGTATGTTTACCTTGCAGGAAAATGATAATATGCCAAACACCACACACCCGGCCATGTGTTGATCACATAGGATGTTAAAAACAACCTGACCAATGAAAAAGGGGGATTATTTTGGCTTCAAACCTTGCATTTCAAATGCTTTTTAAGGATCTTATTGTAGATCTACTCTTATGGTAGCCTCAGGACTTGTGCAAATACCCCAAACACTGGATATCACAGGGAAGCTATATTTTTGGTTCTAGCTGGAAAACCTCATAGCTATACTTTCTGACCCCAGATGAATTCAAAAACATTTAATGTTCCATCACTGGTACAAGCGTGCACAAGGAAAAAAAGCCATGGCTTCTTCAGACTACCCCATTTCCTTCCCCTGGAGGGTCTACTCTTTGTTCTTTCCAGCAGGCAAGACAAAAGCAAGTGACGAACAGGAAAAACAAAACGGGGGAAAGAAAAAGGCATTTTCCTCTTTTCTTTGGGCTATCAGCCAGGTAACAGTATATGCTAAGAAACCTTGTCCTTGTGAAAAGGAACCCTACCTTAAGTCAGAAAAGAAGGGCTCGGGGAGGGGTGGGAAGAAAAAAAAATTATCACCAGTAGCAGCCAGTATGGCTGGTTTGTAGTGATTAAGGGGCTGAGGAAAGCCAGACTGAAGTCCACTCTCGACCACAGGAACCCACTGTGTGTACTTGGACTGGTCCCTGTCCTTCAGCCCAACATACTTTGCAGAGTTGTTGTTAGAGATAAATTGCAGGAAGCAGTAGATATGCTTCTGGTGGAAAGGAGGATTATCAATCTAACAAAACACACACACACACACACACACACAATGTAGGTGTGAATGTGCAAATGCACATTCACAAAAACACCAACTGCAGTCCTAGGTCTCCACACCGAGCCCATTACAGCCTTTGCACGACCTCATCATCACAACATCAGAACGCCCACGAGAACAATTCACTACACCTACGTTCCTTTAGCCACGTCCGTTAACAATCCCCAAAGTTGCATTTTTAACCGAGTTCATTTTAAATGTGTTTCGCAGACTGGATTTTTTAAAAAATATGTTTTTATTTTTATAACAACAAAAACAAGCAAATAAAACCTTTCTGTTCATCAGTGTGTCAGTTGGGTACACATTTCTTTGTGCACATACCATTACCATACATATTTTACTTATATATGTTTATAATCATTCTGATCAATATTTTATATCACATATATCACTAGGTGGCCAAATGATAATTAAAGAATCAAGAGAACAAAGAACAACAAGAACAATAAATCCTAACTATAAAGTATAAACAATGGAAGAGGAAAAGAAACTGATTTCTATAAATATAAATGGACTAAATTCGGCTGTTAAAAGGAAAAAGATATTTTATAAATTATGGAAATTAGACTGGATTTTTTGTTTAAAAAAAAGCCCCCTTTTCGTGTACAGGTAGTCCTCGACTTACAACCACAATGGAGGCCCCCCCCCTCATTTCTGTTGCTAAGTGGGACATTTGTTGAGTGAGTTTTGCAGACCTTTCTTGACCCAGCTGGGAAGTGAATCTCTGCAGTCGATAACTTAGTATAATCCCGGACGTTAAGTGAATCTGGTTACCCCCCCTTGAGTTTGCTCGACAGAAGGTCCCCAAAAGTGATCACGTGACCCCGGGACACCTCAACGGTCATAAATATGAACCAGTTGCCAAGCATTTGAATTTCGATCACATGACCGTGGGGATGGCTCAAAGGTCAGTGACTCTGAAAAACGGCCATAAGTCACTTTTCAGTCCCTTTGTAACTTCGAACGGTCACTAAACGGACTGTTGTTAAGTGGAGGCCGACCTGTGGGATGTTTTAACTGTAGAAAGTGGGTTCCTTCAGAATCCCAATTCTGCAGGTTGCCTGCGCGCAACTCAACAGGTGCGGATCTGTTTTGTCCAGAAAAGCGCTGTTTCCTCTGACGCTCCATTAAATCGTCCCGCGGATCCGAGCAAGATCTAACCGCCGACGTTAATGTGGGGGGGAAACGGGGAGGGGGCTTGGAAAGGAAGCACGACCCTTTCGGGTCCCCCCCCCCACGGCGAAGTCCGGGCGGGAGAAGCAGCGGGGAAAGGCGATTGGCGGAGGGCGCTTGGCGATCGCCCAATCAGCTCTCGAGTCTCCCTCTCCCCAGCGCCCTAAAGAAGGGGTCCCCCAAGGAGTCTCCCCTCAGAGGCGGGCGGAGGGGCAACCCCATTCCTCTCACTCGCTCACCTAAAATCCAGGCGGTGCACAAGAACCACAACAGGGGCAGCGCGGCGGCTGGTCGACGCGTCCTCCAGGTCTCCATTTCTCAACCTTTGTACTGACTTCGAGCCGGGAAGGAGGGCTGGGGGTGTAAATTGCTCCCAGACACGTTCGTTTCCAAGCCCGCTTCACCCTCGGAGCTCTTTAGCGGGACTCCGCACAGCCCGCTCCGCCTCGCCTCGCCTCCGATGCTGCCCAGCACCGCCGCGTCTCGGTCCGTGCGCGCCACAGGTGCTGCCCTCGCAAGAGAGAACCTCGCCCAAGGAACGGCAACTACCAACTCCTTCAGGGAAGCGGGGAGCCTCCCACCGAGGCTTACTCACGGGGAAGTTGTTGGTGTTGTTTTTTTTTTGAGGAATCAGACTCACTCGTTTCTTGACCTCGGCTTCACTTTTTTAAAGGCGAGCTGAATAATGAGGGGAGGAAAAGTAAGAACGAAGGTCAGCCTCCGGGTCTTCCCTTCCTCCTCCTCCCCTCCCCGGGACGATGGTTAAGCCTCAAGGCGTTCTTTGAATGTATTGAGAAGGAGCCAAACTATTTGGGAAAAGAGGGGGTGGAGGAGAGTGAAGGGAAACTTTGCGAAGTCCCTCTGCTCCCCTTCCCAAGGAAAAGTGAACTCGCCCAGGTACTGCCTAAGAGGAAAAAACACAACTTTCAAATACCATGAAAGGTGAAGGTTTACTAGTTTTGATTTAGGAAGGAAGGAAGGAAGGAAGGAAGGAAGGAAGGAAGGAAGGAAGGAAGGAAGGAAGGAAGGAAGGAAGGAAGGAAGGAAAAGAAAGACTGTTGGTCTGGCTATGTTACTGATCACTTTTAACAGAGGCTGGAATATAAATTGTGGAAAAAATGAAAACACCTCTGCTGGTTATTTATTCATTGTTATTACTTTTATGTTTCTTATTACCTGTTTTTTTAATATATTGTTTTCTATGTGATTTTTTTAAAGTGGTTTATAAACATTTATTTGATACGCAATCGGGTTTTTAAAATATTAATAATATAAAGCGGTCTTGTTAACTTGCCTAGTGGGAGATACATTGTATATAGTAAAATATTGAAAAGGAAATAAAATTGCCACTAGATTTTAAGTATGTATATATATTTCATCCATGATGCTAATTGACAAGATACACAGTGGCGCAGTGGTCAGAGTGCAGTACTGCAGGCTACTTCTGTGGACTGCCGGCTGCCTGCAATTTAGCTGTTCAAATCTCACCAGGCTCAAAGGTTGACTCAGCCTTCCATCCTTCCAAGGTGAGTAAAATGAGGACCCAAATTGTTGGGGGCTATAGGCTAATTCTGTAAACCACTTAGAGAGGGCTGTAAAGCGGTATGTAAAGTGCTGCTGCTATACTGTATCTGGGTAGGTATCCAGTCTTCCAGAACAAGGTCAGTTTTACCAGCAGCATTGTTCTGCCTATTATGACATCAGGAGTGGTGTCACAGCTGGGTTTTTTTTCCTGATCTGGGTTTCCTTAATAGGCCAGTACCCAGCTTGCCATGTCCTGTTGGGCACCCTTGTTGGCTTTGTTTCTGGGTCTGTCCTTAACCATCTCTGAAGGTACCCATTATGAAGGCCACTCGCTGGGCCAGCCATGTCTCCCTGGGCAGCCTTGCGTGTTAGCATTTATCGCCGATAACCCTGTGATCCTGCATTGCCCGCACTCTTCCTACAGAGGTTCCATCACTTGGCAATACCTTGACCCATCTTGGACCGATGAGCAACCCCTCACCTTCTTGCGGTCAGGCGGGACTTCCTGGCCCCTGTTTAGCCATGGCAAGTTGCAGAGACTACGTTTCAAATCCCGACTGATCACCAGCAACCTTTATATCCCAAGTCCCCGTGTAGAAGATTCTGGTTTGTACACGTGCCATGCAGGAGATGCCACCCTTGGCTATTATGAGGTTGACTTCCAGGAGGCCGAGCATCTCCATATGTCCCATGCAGGCCTGGGAGAGACCCCCTTGGGCAACGCTACAGTGCAGCTCGGCAAGGGAGCCCAGGCCACCCTGTTCACCGCCTGGAGCCCTTGGCAGTCTTGCGATCGCTGTGGTCATCCCGGGGAACGGAAGCGAGTGGGGTTTTGCTATGCCCAGCTGACTACGATGGACTCTGAGGAGGAAATGCCATTGCCTTGTGGGATAGCTAGGCAGAAGTATTTGATGTTGCCACAACGGGTACCAGAGCTGAGAATAGAAACCTGTCAAATGCCCTGTGACAGATATGCTAGCCAAGAGGAGCTCCACTGGGTACCATTCCTGGTCTTTACCAACTACCACCCCCCAAAAAAAGCCACTGCTGACCTTCACTGCCCAGCATCTTCCATCTACAGGTATTAAAGTCTTTCCTGTTCCATTGGGAGTTAAAAGTTGCAGCATTGCCTGGGTGTAGCTGACTCTGAGACACATCATTCATTGTCACCCTTGACCCTGGTTTCCCCAGGTGTATCATAATTCATATTCTCCAATGAGACACATTATAGCCAAGAGTCATCAATCATCTCCAGTTAGATATTTGCGTGGCAGAAATTTCGGTCACCTAGTTACTATCTTTGAAAACATTTATAGAATGCAGTTTCGGTTACAGGCTGTCGTACTGCTCCTGCCTCCCTTTCTGTTGGCAACTCTAAAAGACCATAGAATTATTTTATGAGTTGACAGCAGGCTTTCCAATTCTGTTTAGCACATGCACAAAATGTAGTAGACTCTCTTCAGTGTGGGCTTAAGAGTACAGGTAAGTCCTCAACCTACGACCCCAATTGAGTCCAGTGCTTCTGTTGCAAAGTGAAGGGCTTGTTAAGTGAATTTTTGCCCCATTTTACGAGCTTTCTTGCCACTGTTGTTAAATGAATTATTGCTGTTATTGGTCATCGTTATTAAATGAACCTGGCTTCCCCATTGACTTGGCTTTGTCAGAAGGTCTCAGATGATCCCAGGACATTGCATAAATATGAGTCAGTTGTCAAGGGTCTGAATTTTGATCTCATGGTCATGGGGATGCTGCAACGATCGTAAGTGTAAAAAACGGTTGTTAAGTCACTTTTTTTGGTGCCATTGTAACTTTGAGTGGTCACTAAGTGAACTGTTGCAAGTCGAGGACTACCTGTATCATAGTCCCTGTGGTTTGCTTACGATGTGTTAAATCTATCAATTGTTTATTCCAAGGGTCTTCAAACTTGGCAAGTTTAAGACTTGTGGACTTCAACTCCCAGAATTCCTGAGCTAACATGACTTGGAGGAGGAATTCTGGGAGTTGAAGTCCACAAGTTTTAAAGCTGCCAAGTTTGAAGACCCCTACAATACAATGTAGTCCCAAAGCATGTCTAATAAGCAACAATAGGCTTTGTGATTCAGCTTAGGGCACTGTAGTCTGCAAATTTGTTGATGGCTTATTGCACTGGCCCTGATTAAAGCAAATCATAACTTAATAGCAATAGCCCTTAGACTTAAATACCACTTCACAGAGCTTTACAGCCCAGTGTAAAGAGTCAGCCTATTGCCCCCAGCAATCTGGGTCCTCATTTTACCCACCTCAGAAGGATGGAAGGCTGAGTCAACCTTGAGCTTGGTGAGATTCGAACTGCCAAATTGCAGGCAGTCGGCAGTCAGCAGAAGGGGCCTGCAGTACTGCATTCTAACCAGTGAGCCACCACAGCTTAAATATATTAGGTAACCCCTCTGTCTTGTTCCCGCATTTAAAATTGCTTAGCTGTTGGTCTGTAGAATTCTCAGTCATCCAGGGCATGGTTGTCCCAAAGGTGGTTTTTCAGGAGACAACTGAACTTCCTTGTTTTTCTTTTGAAGACGTTTCACTTCTCATCCCAGAAGCTTCAGCTCTAACTGAACCATTCCCCACTACCCTGTGAGAGCTGAAGAAGCTTCTGGGATAAGAAGCAAAATGTCTTCAAAAGAAAAACAAGAAAGTCAGTTGCCTCCTGAAGAACCACCATTGGGACATGCTTGGCTGTTGCTCCTTTTCTCCATAAACATACCCTACAGCAGGGGTCTTCAAACTTGACAGCTTTAAGACTTGTGGACTTCAACTCCCAGAATTCCTCCTCCAGTCGTGTTAGTTCAGGAATTCTGGGAGTTGAAGTCCACAAGTCTTAAACTTGCCAAGTTTGAAGACCCTTGCCCTACAGGATTTTTAGCTCAAAGGGAGAAGTTTCAAAAACTGTGAATTTGTAAGCCAGTCACAAGGCTGCTTCATGCACATCCGTCTAATATGCATCCAGTTTTGGTTGCCACGATGTAAAAAAGATGTTGAGACTCTAGATAGAGTGCAAAGAAGAGCAACAAAGATGATTAAAGGGATGGAGGCTAAAACATATAAAGAGCAGTTGCTGGAACTGGGGATGTCTAGTTTAATGAAAAGAAGGACTAGGGGAGACATGATAGCAGTGTTCCAATATCTCAGGGGCTGCCACAGAGAAGAGGGAGTCAAGCTATTCTCCGAAGTACCTGAGGGCAGGACAAGAAGCAATGGATGGAATTGTGATGACCCAGGAAACAGCACACACATAATAAATTTCCAAACGTAAATAAATTTCCTTTATTGCCTCCAACTTGGCTTCACTGTTCAAATGTTCGCAGCTGGAGATTAAACTATTTCCAAAATAATATTCCAAAAGAAAGAAATACAGTCGAAACTCAAAGAGCGGATAACGGAGCAATAAAAAACCAAAAACAAACCACACTGAAGAAAGTTCCATGACAGACCAGGATAATTAATTACAAACTTCAAGAAGATAACAAGGCACAGTCCGTTGGAAGGACACCAATCAAGATAAACCTCATCCTCGAATAAAACACACTTTGCTTCTGGCAACTCTGTGTTTGAAACGCCCCTCCTTTATACTATTCTCCCCAGCTGCAACCAATGAGGGGGATCATGACCACTTCCTCTCTCGTAAGCTATGTTGTTTCCTTATCCTCTCCTCCCTGCATGCCCTAGGATGAAGAGGGGATGGGCCTGGTTCTTCCTCTGACTTCCCAGCTGGCCTCTGCTCTTCCCCAGCCTCCTTCACAACCTCAGGAGCCATACCTCCATTCCCTGTTGGGTGTTCCTCCTCTCCCTCAGAGTCAGTCTCCACCAGGGGCATGACAGGAATGGAAACTAATCAAGGAGAGAGGAGCAACTTAGAACTAAGAGAAATTTCTGACAGAACAATTAATCAGTGGAACAACTTGCCTTCAGGAGTTGTAAATGCTCCAACACTGGAAGTTTTTAAGAAGAGATTGGATAACCGAAGTGGTTTAGGGTTTCCTGCCTAAGCCGGTGGTTGGACTAGAAGACCTCCAAGGTCCCTTCCAACTCAGTTATTCTATTCTATTGTTTCTATTATTACTCCTAAGGAGTTCAACTTCCTGCTAGCTTTTTGCAATCACCCAGAGACATCTTAATACAGTACAGCTATTATGTTTGCCACACTTAATTATACAGCGGGGTTTTATTTTCAGAAGCAAACTTTGTTGAATTAGTGCACTCAGGATACCAGTTTTCCTCATCCAGATTTAATTGTTTCCACTTAGTCTGTCACCAGCAGCCCTAACACCATGAACAGGAGAAACAGGAAATGTTGATTTAGTTCTCTTGGTTTGGCTTGTATCTCTTGTACATTGTAAAAAAAAAGAAAGAAAGAAAGGCAAGTTAATCATTGATAAGTTGCATGAACCTTTCGCCTTCGGATACCAGATGGAGTTCCAGGTCTGCTATTGGCAGCAAGATTCATTTAAAATAATAATAACCAGGAGCAACTGCATGAAGCGCACACAATAGAAACAGCTGCAGAACCTCAAGGACTGAGCTCAGCCAAAGTTACTGTTGGCAGAGTAAGCAATTCAACTGTAAGTCGATCTGACCTATTATTATTCTCCAGGTGGTAACATCTGATCATCCTTGTCTGGGGCTTAATACAGGTGGTCCTCAACTTGCAACCATTCTTTTCACGACTGTTTGAAGTTAAGATCATTATCTTCTTCATTTAATGACCCCATAATCTCTTGCGGGGTGGAGTCTGGGCAAATGAAGGGAGCTAGCAGAGTGTTTTAATGGCCAGATGCCCTTCCTGTCACCAATGCGGAGTTTTGTTCAGCAGATAAGAGTCTCAGTATGCCCAGAGAGATAAATATCTGCCTCTACCTAGTATCGAACTCACAGCCTCCTGATCGTGAGGCAAGAATTCCACCTCTAGGCCACCTCACCACTCCTGTTTGAAGTTAAGATGATGCTGAAAAATGTGACTTATGATCGGTCCTCACCCTTACAACCATCTCAGCATTCCCCACAATCACATGATCAAAATTTGGGCGCTTGGGAAACCAGCACATGTTTACAGCTGTTGCAGTGTCTTTATGTCACATGATCACCATTTGCAATCTTTCCAGCTGTCTTCCATCAAGCAACTCAAGCAATGGAGGGAGCCAGATTTGCTTAAATAATTGTGATTGACTTAATGACCATGGTGACTGACTTAATCCCTGCAGCAAAACAGGTCATAAAATCAAATCAATCTTGATTTGCCACAGAAATTTTGGTCACAATTGTCACAAGGATTACCTGTACCTAAGCAGGATTCGGTTAGTCCTTGGCTGCAACCTCTAGGAAATTCCAAGGCTGAACGTCAGAAATTAAAACTGGAAAATCAAAAAACAAAACAAAACACACACACATCCCAGAAGAAAGCAGCAGGAAGCCATTTCCATCTTGTCGCCAAAAAGCCTTGTGGATTTACTTAGGAGCTCCTAACTTTTCAGCTCAAAATCATTTCCTTTTGTCTTCATTATACTTTTTTTAAATCTTTACTTGGTTAGGCATCCTGTTAAATATTTCTGAACAATCCTTCAAGCCTAAAACTATTTTCAACTCCTCTCCTTTTCCCTTGGATCCAACTTAATTATCTAATATATTTATATGCCTACCCATTTAATATGCATGACAGGAATTTGGGTATGGCCGGCCTAGAGAGAAGAGAGACTAGGGGTGACATGATGCCTACATTCCAGTATTTGAAGGGCTGCCACAAAGAAAAGAGGATCAGCCTATTTTCCAAAGCACCTGAAAAGGCAAAACAAGAAGCAATGGATGGAAACTAATCAAAGAGAGATCCAACCTACAACTCAGGAGAAATGCCCTAACAGTGATAACAATTAACCAGTGCAGCGGCTTGACTTCAGAAGTGGTGAGTGCTCCATCGCTGGAGGCTTTTAAGACTGGACAGTCACTTGTCTGGAATGGTGTTGTATCTCCTGCTTGAGCAAGGAGTTGGACTAGAAGACCTCCAAGATCCCTTCCAACTGCTATTCTGTCAGTTGGCTAAAGGTTAAAAACATAATTAAAAAAACAAGTTTAAAACATCAGAGATAACATAAGATAATTGATCAGCTGAGAACGCCCCAGTTAATACAACTAAGTTCAAGAAACGGACTTGCCCATACTGTCAGCTGAAGCTTTCAAATACTCTTCAAGGTACTTGAAGGACATTGCAGTAATCTATGGAGGAGGTGACTAAGGCACGGGTAACCAGGAATAGGCACAACCAGTGCACAACACAAAGTTTGGCTGGCCATGGCTGCCACCTGCTTTTTCCAGCAAGGGTTGTGAGTCCAGGAGGACAACCCAATTCTTCTAGATTGAATTGATGGATCAACAAATAAATACATAGACAAGCCTATGGGCAATTAGACATTATTTGAAAAGAGAAATGCTGCAGGATAGGACGGCCTATTTGTAAACTGAAGGGGAAAAAGATACACGCATTGTTCTAAGCCAGAATGAGTAACCTGTGAATTGTGGCGCCCAGTACTGTACAGTTTTTCCAAGCCCTGAAGCACATTGTTATTTTTAGAGATGTGGCTTTGTTCCTTTTTGTGAGAAAATTGGTGTGCTAAGCATCTGCTAAAATACCTAAGTATGGTGAACACCTTCCCCACCACCACCAGGACACCTGCAAAATAAAATTTAAAAATTGAAATGAAAATATCAGTCCCTTTCATGCCATCTGTACAGTTCTTGAAGGACTTAGCAAGAAAAAAATGACCCTATTTGCATAAAAAGATGGCTTGCCTCTTCTAACCCTTTTTATAATGGATTTTTTTAACAGATTAACAAAGTTAGAAGAGACCTTGTAAGTCATCTAGTTCAACCCCCACCCAAGCAGAAGACCCTACACCATTTCTGACAGATGGCAGTCCAGTCTCTTCTTGAAAGCTTCCAGTGATGAAGCTCCCACAACTTCCGAAGGCAACTTCTGTTCCATTGGTTGATTGCTCTCACTGTCAGAAAACGTCTACTTATTTCCAGGCTGAATCTCTCCTTGTTCAGTTTCCATCCATTATTCCTTGTCTGGCCTTCGGGAGCTTTGGGAAGTAGCTTGACCACCCCCCTCCTCCCTGTGGCAGCCCCTCAAATATTGGAACACTGCTATCATGTCTCCCCTAGTCCTTCTGTTTACTAGACTAGCCAAGCCCAGTTCCTGTAACCATTCTTCGTATGTTTTAGTCTCCAGTCCCCTAATCATCCTGGTTGCTCTTCTCTGCACTCTTTCTAGAGTCTCAACATCTTTTTTATAGTGTAGTGACCAAAACTGGATGCAGGACTCTAGGTGTGGCCTTACGAAGGCTTTATAGAGTGGTATTAGTACCTCACTTGATCTTGATTGTATCCCTCTATTAGTTTGTTGAGTGATAAATAAGCAAAACGTATATCAAACTTATCTATAAACCAGTTATTGCAAATCATGTTGGCTGCATTTATACAGCACACTTAGCTAATATTACTGTAATCCCATTATCACTTAACATATCGTGCAAATCTCATTGAACAGGCAACATGGAGGTAGATGGTTCAAGTATATGAAATACAGAGGGACAAGTGGGTCAAGCAGTCATCACTGATATCAAATCAAGGTGGTATAAATGTATAAGGTTACCCACTTTTGTCTCATTAAAACTGCAACCTTCATTTGCTGCAATACCCTGTTTCCCCAAAAATACGACCTACTCTGAAAGTAAGTCCTGGCTTGATTTTTACATGTGCGTCCAATATAAGCCCTACCTCCAAAATAAGCCCTAATTAAGATCCCGTCCACCACAGAGTGGACGGGTAAAAATTAAGCTAGGGTGGGGATGGGAGCAGGTGGAGCTGCCCTACTACTTACCTTTGGACAGTTGTAGGCAGGCCTCGCACACCCTGACACCTGTCTTGCTGGCTCATTTCTTCTGCAGCCAGCAAGGCTTTTCTGAAGGCCTCTGTAGCTGATAACAAAGCTCTGGATCGATCCAGAGTTCTGTTATTGGCTGCAGAGGCCTTCAGGAAAGCCTTGCCAGCTGCAGAAGAAGTTCCTGAAGGCCTCTGACAACAAAAAGGAGGCCAGAGGTGTCACGTGCAAGTGAAGTTAGTCAGTGGATGACATCCCCTGAAAATAAGACCTGGTGCCTTTTTTTGGTGGCAAAAAATTATAAGACAGGGTCTTATTTTCAGGGAAATACAGGGTTGGAAGGGACCTTGGAGTTCTTCTACCCCAACCCACTGATCAAGCAGGAAACCATACACCATTTCAAACAAATGGCTATCCAATCTCTTATATCTTATACCTTATAACCGTGATGGCGAACCTATGGCATGCATGCCACAGGTGGCATGCAGAGCCATTTGCGCCAGCATGCGAGCCGCAGGCAAACTTACCTCACTGCGCATATGCGTGCCTCACAGCTGATTTTTAGTGGGTTTGAGGCCTTTTTCGGCCTCCCAGAGGCTTGCAGGTTGAATAGGCCCATTTCATCACTTCCTGTTAATACTGGAAGTGACAAAATGGGCCTATTCACCTGCAGAGGCCTTATTCAAGCCTCTGGGAGGCCAAAAAAGGCCTCAAAGCAGCCGAAAATCTGCTCAGAGGCCTTTTTCGGCCTCCCAGAGGCTTCAAAAAAGCCTCTGCGGGCTGAGTAGGCCCATTTCGTCACTTCCTGTATGGAAGTGATGAAACGGACCTATTCAGGGTGCAGAGGCTTTTTTCAAGCCTCTGGGAGGCCAAAAAAGGCCTAAAACCAGCCGAAAATCAGCTGTGAGGTGCAGTGCAGGTAAGGGGGGGATTGCGCTCACATGTGCAGGGGGGTTGTGCAGGGTGCGTGCATTGCCTTCTGAGTGCTGGCACATGAGCACATGAGCACCAGCGCGCACACAATTTTTGGCACAGGAGCCCAAAAAGGTTAGCCACCACTGCCTTATAATGATATGTAAATATTATTATTACTATACTGAAAAGATATCTGGAGTAGCTGGGCAGACTAATTCATTTTTAGAATATTTTAATATAGAAACTCTTTAAAATTGCAGACAGCAGAGCCCTCTATGAAGAGGCATTTGCTCTTGTCTCACACATTGTACAAAAAGCCTCTTCTGAGATGAAGCTGGGTTCACACATTGCATTCAACCTCAATGTGGTTCGGAGATTGGTACTGAAGAGTGCTATATGAACCAAAGTATCATGGCTTGGAAACCATTAGATTTCCTGATGTCTGAGTCCTGTCCATTGCAGTTTGGTCAACGAACTATGATTTAGCCTTAGAAGATCCCAAGCTATAGCAATCTGGGCCTTAAAAAAAAAATTACGGCCTCTTTTGGCTTTCATTCCTTTGCTTTTTATTCATACATTTTTGGGATTGATGTCTGATTCCTCATTTTGTATAAATGACCTTGTCTCTTGCCTTCATCAGCCCTGTCTACTGGCAGGTAGGTCTCACAACGTTGACACACCTTCAACTTCTCCAGAAGAACTCCAACTTCTCCAGAAGTTCCCAAAGCCTGGACAAAGCCACTGGTGGTGGGATCCTACACCTTTCCTTCCAGAACGATTCACACAACATTTTCTACCAGTGTTTCGTGAATGGACATTTAGCGGGCAAGTTTTTAGTTACCTCTCCTAGTGCGGTGAACCCACCAAGGGACCTGGCTCACACATACTCCATCATTGAGGCCTTGGTGGTGGGCCTCTCCATATTCCTGGTGTTCCTGATGTTTCTCAGCATAATCGAGTCCTGCAGGAGGAAACCAGAAACAACTGTGGTCTAGAAGATGGCGTGTGAACTTTGGTGGACGCCTTAGGAAAGAAGGTGTGGATTGCTGATTAATAAAGATATTGACTGACCACAGTATACATTCAGGTACAGCCTGGGCTTTACATAAAAGGAAGGTTTAAGGTCAGCAGGATGTCAACTCATACATTGCTGGAATCCTGACACAAGGGTTGGATGCAGCGCTTCTCTATCAGAGGTGGTATTCAGCAGGTTCTGACCAGTTCTGGAGAACTGGTAGGGGAAATTTTGAGTAGTTTGGAGAACTGGCAAATCCCACCTCTGACTGGCCCCACCCCCATCTATTCTCCGCCTCCTGAGTCCCAGCTGATTGGCTGGGTCTTCTTTGGTTGCCCTGCACAGGAGAACGAAGCTGGAAAGCAGGTTATTGGGGTGGGAAGGGAATAGGGATTTTGCAGTATCCTTCCCCTGCCATGCCCTCCAAGGCATGCCACGCCCACCAAGCCATGCATACAGAACCAGTTAGTAAATTTTTTTGAATCCCATCACTGTTACGCAGCATCACACAGAGAAGGCAATGCACAATTTCCATCACCCTGCAGATCACACCTGGTGTCCCACCTAAGGACCTCCTAAGGCAGGGGTGTGAAACTCAAGGCCCGTGGGCCACACCAGGCCTGTGGGTGCTTAGACCTGGCCTGTGGGGCCTACCTGGAAACAGCGAAGGACTGGACTGCGGTGCCTCTGCCACCAAAAATGGAGCTCTGTTTTTCACTGGCAGAGGGTTGCAGGAGGTCGTCGCAGCTGAAAACAGAGCTCAGGAGCTCGTTTTTGCTGGTAGAGTGCTCGGGCCACCACAGGCGCCCCTGACATGAGTGACGTCAAGCTGGCCACGCCCACCCTGGCCAAGCCCACCCTACCCACCCACCCACCCCCATGTCAAACACAACCCTGATGTGGCCCTCAATGAAATCGAGGTTGACACCCCTGTCCTAAGGCATATTTACAGTGAATCTTCTACAGCCAATCAGCTGCAGATTGATCTATCCCAGGGGTCTCCAACCTTGGCAACTTTAAGATTTGTGGACTTCAGCTCCCAGAATTCCTCAGCCAGCTTTGCTTTGTTGAAGTCCACAAGTCTTAAAGTTGCCAAAGTTGGAGACCCCTGATCTATAGCAGATCAATCAGGATCACTGGGTTGGATTGGGCCCTCTTTCACTCCCAGAATATAGATCAGGGCTCCTTAAAAACATTACATTTCTCCCCTCTCAAAAGAAAATAATGGCAATGGCTGCTGGTTATAGTGTACCAGTGTGACACTAGGGGTCACTGTGGCATAAGATGCGCTCTTTATTTTGAGTTGCAATGCAAAAAGAATATGAAGATGAAGGCTGTTTTATATCCACCAAAATTCACTCCTTATTAGTGGCCGTTACCAGGGGTGGAATTCTACTGGTTCTGTCCACTTCTGTAGAACCGGTTGCTCTGAAAAGCAGCAAACAGAGAGCATACATAGAACCAGTTCTATGTCTGCTGCTGTTTTGGCGCGCCCGCCCGCCTGGGCTCTTACCTTACCTTTATTTCCTGCGTTTTCAACTGCAGCTGCTTTGCACGACACAGCTGCAGTTGAAAAAGCAGGAAAAAAGAGCTTTTCCAACCACTGCACACCCACGCACAGCACTGCTCAGCTGTCCAGGCAGCTAGATGATGATATACACACGCGTGTACGCGCAAAATGTAAAATCACCGAACCAGTAGTTACACTGGTCGGATCACACCCCTGGCCGTTACATCCTCAGATAATCCTGGAAAGTGGTTTCTAGCTGAGCCACTCTGATTGTTTGCATCCCATTTGGAAAAATAATGCAATCCTGATTTTTTAGAAAGATGCTTTTTTAAAAAAATCTGTACTGGTTTTGTACGTGTCAAGAAGATGGAGATCAGGTGAAGCTGGCAAATGGCTTGTTTGGATTAGCTTAATGAACCCATTATGGTTTCATTCAGCTACTTTGAGTGCTTTACTTCTATAAACCGCCTGGAATCACCACGACTGAGTTGGGCAGCCTTGTAAATTTTCTTAATGAATACAAATTTTAAAATGTTAAGGTCAAAAGTATTTGACTAGGAGGAACTATTTTAAGTAACATCCTCTTGCATTTCCTCTCCTACATTTTCCCTCTTTCAAATAGCATCCTTAGAAAGGCAATAGTACTTACATACCGCTTCACAAAGTGCTTTACAGCCCTCTCTAAGCGGTTTACAGAGTCAGCATAATTGCCCCAACAGCTTGGCTCCTCATTTTACCCACCTCGGAAGGATGGAAGCTGAATCAGCTTTGAGCCCATCAGAATCAAACTCCTGGCTGTGGCCAGAATTATCCTGCAATACTGCATTCTAACTGCTGTGCCAGTATGGCTCTTGAGAATATTTATATATTTGATGTAATTTAGCCAAATAGGTCAATGAGAAGTGTTACCTGTCCATCCAAAGGCATCGAATAAGCCAACATTTCAACTCCTGTCCCCAATGAGGCCCATATTTCTCCATTGAAACACTGGCTCTCTTCATCCTAGGCTTTCACTGAATTCACATACGGTGTTGGATGAAGATGTATGAGTGGTGCAGTGGCCTAGAGGGAGGCTGTGAGTTTGATTCCTAGGTAGAGGTAAATTTTCTCTCTCTGGGCACAATGAGAAGATATCTGCTGAACAAAACTCCACATTGGTGACAGGAAGGGCATCTGGCCAATAAACATCCAGCTCCATTCAATTGCCCAGACTCCACTCCACAAGGGATTTTGGGGTCATTAAAAGAAGATGATGATTGGATGAAGATGTATAACGCAAGTCTCTTTGTCTTTATTTAGAATATTGTACGAATCCAACCAGCATAGTTTATGACAAAGTATAGTGTAGATCAGTGGTGGCTAACCTTTTTGGTTCCTGTGCCAAAAATTGCTTGCCACCACCCAGAAGGTAATGTGCATGGGGGTGCTGCCCTCTGTGTATGCACGCACAACCACCGCCCCCACCGCCCCCTTACCTGCACTGCGCATGTACGTGCCTCCCAGCTGATTTTTGGCCCATTTAAGGCCTGTTTTGGCCTCCCAGAGGCTCAAGGCCTCTGCAGCCTTTGGAGGCCGAAAAACAGGCCCATTTCATCACTTCCAGTAGTGAGGTAAATTTGGCTGGGGCTCGCGTGCCCACACAAATGGTTCTGCGTGCCACCTGTGGCATGCATGCCATAGGTTCTGTCAGATTTGCATGAAGAGTCAGACGCGGAGTGCTTCAGTGAAGAGTTTATTAATGACTACAGCTCATAACAGACCCGATTTGGCTGGTCTGCGCTGCTACTTATAGCCAGCAGCCGCAGTTGCCAGCCAATCAGAGTGCAGGGTTTTCCCACTTTTAAACCAATCATTTCTGACATTTTACAAGAACAGTTCAAACTTAACCAATGACATTCAAACCTGCATACATAACACCCCTCCCACTAGGTTCAGTCCATACTCAAACCCCAACCTATCTAATGTATTCTTTTAAATAGGTGGGGCTCTTACGTGCGTTGAGACCTTCGTGGTTCAGAAGTTTTAATGTTCTCACCCAGTGAGAGGGAAATGTGTCTGTTGACATTTCCCTAGTTGGACTTCCTGTGAAAGAAGACCCTGTTTGATTGTTAGAATCTGGTCTCTCCTCCCAACCCATCTCCAGCCCAATGTCAGCACCCAAGTCAGGTAGTGATGTGCAATCTTCCACTTCTAAGGATGGATTTTGGCATTGTGACAGGTTTTGAGATGGTTCCTATCATAATGGCTCGTTACACATGGGGTTGATTCTTGCTTGCTGATTATCCTCATGCTCCTCCCCTTCCCCCCTAGAAAAGGCATTAGGTATGGGAACTAGAGAGGAACAATTGCGATGTTCCTGAGGTAATCTGGATCTTAACTGCCTGCTCCAGAGGACACCATCCTCTGTTTGTACCCTGTAAGAACGAGGGCCAGTTATTTGAGTTATTTCAGCAGGAATCCATGAAGGTTCACCCATAAGGTTCTTAGCATAAACAGAATCACCCACACTGAACGTGCGAACTTTGCTAGTGGAATCAAGTGGTGTGTTGGGTGCGTAAGAGGGGTGAAGGCGGTCAAGGGGAGACCTAAGTTTCCTAACCATCAACAACTCTGCTGGGGATAAGTTAGTTGATGGGTTAGGAGTGATGTGCTGAACACTAAGAAGTTTTCAACTTTCTCAGTGATGTCCCCAGGACCCAATTGCTGAAGCTTTTCCTTGGTAAAATGTACCATGCGTTTAGCCTGGCCGTTAGCCGAAGGGTGCCCAGGGGCAGTCAGGGCATGTCTGATACCCTGTTGTGCTAAATAGGATTCAAAAAGGTTGGATGTAAATTGAGGGCCATTGTCAGAGACAAGAACATCAGGTAACCCGTGGGTTACAAAAGCTTTTAAGCTGCTTGATGACAGCATCAGTTGTGGTGGATGCCATAGGGATTACCTCTAGCCATTTGGAATATGCATCTACTATAATAAGAAGGTGTGCCCTCTGGTAGGGCCAGCAAAATCAATGTGAATCCTAGACCATGGGCCCCTAGGACATTCCCATTCCTGTTTGGGGGCGAGAGGTGGGGCAGGCCTGACTACCTGACAGTTGGGACAAGATGCAACCCAGTTTTCAACCATTTTGTCAATACCTGGCCACCATACATAACTCCTGGCCAATCCCTTCATCCTTACAATACCAGGATGACCCTCATGTAACATTTCCAAAACCTCTCTTTGCAGTTTTGCAGGAATAACCACCCTGTTACCCCACAAAATACATCCTCTTAATACAGATAATTCAGTTTGCCTGGACTTAAAAGGTTGGGCAAGGTGAGGTAGATCTTGAAGAGGCCAACCTTTCTTAATCCAGCCTATAATAGGAGCCAATAAAGTGTCTTTGGCAGTCTCTCTGGCAATTTCAGCAGCGTGTACTGGAAGCTTGGCAACAGTTTCTAGGAAAAAGGTGTGTGCCTCAGGTTCAAAGTCCTCCTTGTGACAAGGAAGTGGGCAAGACTCAAGGCATCAGCATGTCCAATGTCCTTGCCAGGCTTGTGGATAAGTTTGTATGAATAAGCAGCAAGAAATTCAGTCCACCTCAGCATTCTTGGTGACAGGATAGTGGGTGTAGGTTTGTCTCCTGCCACAATGCCTAACAAAGGTTTGTGATCTGTGACAATGGTAAATGTTCTCCCATATAAATACTCATGAAATTTCTTGATAGCTGCAACAATTGCCAATGCTTCCTTGTCCAATTGGCTGTAATTCCTCTCTGCTTTGGTCAAGGTGCGAGAGTAAAATGCAATAGGGGCTTCCCTCCCTGGGAAGCCTGTGGCTCAACCCCCCCCACTCCAAAGGGGATGCATCACAAGTCAGTACAACAGGTAAATTCTCAGAGAACTGTATGAGTACAGCATCAGACGTGATTAGTCTTTTAATACTGTTAAATGCTGATTGTTCCTTCCTCCCCCAGACCCAAACAGACTTTTGTCAAGTAATCTGTGTAATGGTTCTGCAATGGTTGCCTTCTGAGGTAGGAACATGTGATAAAAGTTAATAAGTCCAAGGAAGGCTTGCAAATCTGTTTTGCATTTTGGTCTAGGGGCTTCTTTGATTGCTTGAACCTTGGCATCTGTAGGGTGGATGCCATGCTTGTCAATCATGTAGCCCAAGAACTCAACCTTGTCAGTTCTAAGAGTGCATTTTTCTTCCTTGACTTTTAACCCCGCTTTCTGAATCTGGTAAGGACTTCTCTGAGTCTCTTGTAATTGAGTGTCATTTTCAGCAGAGATTAACACATCATCAAAGTAAGGCACTACCCCTGGCAGTCCTTGGAGCATCCTTTCCATAAGGCTTTGGAAAATGCCTGGTGCCATGCTTACTCCAAACTGTAACCTTTACATTTGAAGGCACCTCTATGAGTCACAATGGTTTGGGCCTCTGCAGTGGCATCATCAACTGTTAGTTGTTGATATGCCTGGGCCAGATCCAATTTGGCAAAGACTGTGCCCCTGCCAAGTGAATGTAATAAATGATGCACCACTGGAACTGGATATGCGCTCTGCTGGCGCATGGTTCAATGTCCCCTTATAGTCTCCACAGATTCTTACTGACCCATCAGTCTTGACTGGTGTGACTATGGGTGTTTCCCATCTGGGGTGGTCAGTGGGCTCTAAAACTCCTTGAGCTATTAGTTTATCTAATTGTGCATCAATTTTTTCCTTTAAGGCAAATGGGACCCTTCTGGGCTTTAAATGAATTGGGGCACCTTGGGATCTAGGTTGAAAGTGATAGGGGTCCCCATATACTTGCCCAATCTGTCGCTGAAAACCTCTGGAAACTCAGACTTCAAGGCCTCCTCCCATTCAGTGTTGCTCACGTGATTGATGCCAGTCACCTCGATGCCTAGTGGATTGAACCACTCAAGTCCCAGCAAGCTTGGGGGGTCTTTGTCCACGATGGTCAGGGGCAAACGTTTGGTGTGGCCTTTGAACTTCACGTTGAATTCTCTTGTTCCAACTACTGGAATCTTGTTCCCTTGGTAGTCTTTAAGAGTCAGTTCTTGCTTCTGGAAATGCTTCTTCTGAATGTTGGGAAGTAGCCTGTAAATAGTGTCCCATGACACCATAGATAAATAGGAGCCTGAGTCCACTTCCATTTGGCAAGGCCTTCCTTCAATTAGTACCTTCACATGTACTTTTCTGCTTCTTAAGGGTGAAGAATGACCAATGGTGACTGTTTGATGAGTTTCATTCTTCCCATTTGCTTCTGTGTTGTGCCCCATTTTCTCACTGAAGTTGTTAGGCTTGAATTCTTTATCAGGAACTTCTTTCTGCTTGGTAGAGTTCTGGATGATTTTCAGACTCTTGCTAGGTGACCTCTTTTTTCACAACGGAGGCAGATGGTATCAAAAAACTTGCATTCAGTGCGGGGGTGCCCCCCCCAACCTCTGCAATAAAAGTCTTGCCTCTTTCTTCCTTTTCTTCTCCATTCTGAGTCTATAAATTCCTTCCTCCACCTCACTACAATCTGAATCAGAATCTATTTGCTCGCAATGGGTTGTTGTGGATTTTTCCACATCAGGATGGCTTGCCCTTGTTAATTTTCTTCATGGCTGCTGCTAAGGACTTGGTAGCTTCCACTGAAGAAGCTTCTTCTATGGCCTCCTTAAACGTGATCTTAGGTTTCATTAATAATTTGCTCTGCAAAACCTTGTCTTTGAGGCCTAGAACAAATCGATCGCGCATGGCCTCTTCAAAGTTGATAAACTCACATGCACCCCAATGTCCCTTAAACTTGCCACGAAGTCATTAACGCTTTCGCTTTCCCCTTGATCCCGACGGTAGAATTGTGTTCTTAATGAGGCACGATACTTGTGGCGTAATGGCTCTTAATAACTTTTCTAAGTCGGGCCAGTCCATTACCTTCACGTCTGCAGCTCCCACCAATGCCTTCGCCATCTTGAAAACAGCGGACCGCAGTGGTGAAAGACCGCCTCTTCCGCTTCTCGAAATGTCGGGAGATCGTTTCCCTCCAAATACATTT
Source organism: Naja naja (assembly GCA_009733165.1). NCBI lineage: Eukaryota > Metazoa > Chordata > Lepidosauria > Squamata > Elapidae > Naja > Naja naja. The sequence goes on along the minus strand of CM019160.1, from coordinate 20,249,832 downwards.
GGAAATGATCTGCATACGAGTCCCAGTCTTCTGCCGTCGGATCAAATGGGGCTGGGGGGGTGTTCAGCACAGCCATCTCTCTCAGCTTGTTCTCCGCGTTGTCTTCTCTTCGGGAAGGATCCCACCTTCGTCGCCAGTGTTAAATTTGCATGAAGAGTCAGACGCGGAGTGCTTCAGTGAAGAGTTTATTAGTGACTACAGCTCATAACAGACCCGATTTGGCTGGGCTGCGGCTGCTACTTATAGCTAGCAGCCACAGTTGCCAGCCAATCAGAGTGCAGGGTTTTCCCGCACTTTTTAAACCAATCATTTCTGACATTTTACAAGAACAGTTCAAACTTAACCAATGACATTCAAACCTGCATACATAACAGGTTTGCCATCACGGGTGTAGATGCATACGATTGCATTTCATTTCTGGTAATAATGGTTAAGAAGACTTGACTTGGGGCAATGCACCCCTGTTTCTATGGCTACTCCATGTTTACAAATAAGGGTTAGAGGTAAAGTTTTGGGCAGCTGGAGGATGTGATAATTCACAATAAAATGCCCAAGGGCCAATGAAATATTCAATGCCACCCTCCCAACATATAGAAATATTTATACTCCGATGAGGACAATAAACCCTTTCTCTGCTCCGAAGTGTAAGGCCTTCGCAGCCAGAGTGAATGTTCCCTGCAGCCTTTGTCTTTACAATGAATCACCCACCCGGTGCACACGGTTCTCGTCAATTGACTCATGGCCCATCACAACTGCCTCTTTGTATACAACTCCCAGGACGCACAGTGGGTGACTGACACGACTCTCTCTCTCTCTGTGCCAGGAGCGGTCAGGGTGCAAGGACACTTCGCCTTATCACTGAGGAAACAATTCCTTTCCCCGTCTTTCCAGGGAGAAATCAGGCACTTGGACCTGCCAACACTTTTTTATTTTAATGTCCCTTAAATTTATTTTATTTTAATGTCCCCAAATTGGCAAGGCTGCATGAAGAGACACAGCTTTGCTCCAGCCTTATGAGCTTCACTCCCACAATAGCGCCAGACTCTTCGTAGGGTTGGATTAAACCAACCCGAGATTTATCCAAAAAGCCGTATCCCGTCTGCTCAGTAGGGCTCATAGATCATGCTTAGTGAGCTCAGTCTGGGGGCAGAAATGACAAAGCCAGTCAACATGGGCTTGGCATGTGCTACAAGGCCCGGTTGGATGGTTGCCATCGTGCAACTAAGCCACATCTGCAGAATTGCTTTGCTTTGGGGTTCACAAGCCACCTGCCTCCACCTGGACCTTCCAGATGTGTCAAACTACAGCTCCCACCATCCTCACCTAGCCAATCATCATAGGTTTTGGGAAAGCTACTCATGCCATAACCAGGACAGAGGTGGTATTCAGCAGGCTCTGACCAGTTTTGGAGAACTGGTAGTGGAAATTTTGAGTAGTTTGGAGAACCGGCAAGTACCACCTCTGACTGGCCCCGCCCCCATCTCTTCTCTGCCTCCCATCCCAGCTGTTCGGCTGGATCTTCTTTGGTTGCTTTGCACAGGAGAACGGAGCTGGAAAGCAGGTTAGTGGGGTGGGGAGGGAATGGTATTTTGCAGTAACCTTCCCCTGCTACACCCACCAAGCCATGCCCACCAAGTCACACCCACATAACTGGTAGTAAAAAAGTTTGAATCCTACCACTGAACCAGGATATGAGGCCCGTTGAAATCTCAAATGTATTCCTTAAAAAACATTATGTATACTGTGTTGTTACAGTCTGGGGGGGAGGAGGTAGAGGCAGAGTAAAGACGATAAACATTTTTTGTCCCTAAATGCTACCTGCATCTGACACTGGGTAACCACTGTATTCTAGCCAAACAATCTCTATTTTGAGACTGACTCAGTGGCTAAGACGCTGAGCTTGTCGATCAGAAAGGTCAGCAGTTAAGCGGTTCAAATCCCTAGCGCCACGTAACGGGGTGAGCTCCCGTTACTTGTCCCAGCTTCTGACAACTTAGCAGTTCGAAAGCTTGTAAAAATGCAAGTAGAAAAATAGGGAACACTTTGGTGGGAAGGTAACAGCGTTCTGTGCACCTTTGGCGTTTAGTCATGCTAGCCACATGACTATGGAGACGTCTTCGGACAGCGCTGGCTCTTCAGCTTTGTAACGGAGATGAGCACCACCCCCTAGAGCCAGAAATGACTAGGACGTATGTGCCAGGGGAACCTTTACATTTGAAGGTAAATGTAGACCTCAAGATTGAAGCATCTACCCAAGGTGTTGGGTTTTATCTTCTCCACCTCCTGGGGAAATTGAAAGTGTGCCCTATTGAAGGCACTGCCCACAATTTGTAAGTATGCAAGGCAGCCCTACTTTTACAGAGAGGGACTTCTTTAGCTCCATTTGTCCCTGAAGGAAGCCAGGGAAAGGACCTTGGAACATGAATCCAGAAGCCATTAGGACAACAAGAGGTTCTCAAAGAAGCATATGTTAAGTCACTTCCATTTATGCCACCTTTGAAAACTTCCTCACTTCCTTTATTTCTGTTTTCTACCAGCCAACAAGAATCACTTAGGGCTATCCAAAGATGCAGATCATTTAGAGAAGGAATCAGTGGCCTTTTAAAAATGGGAAGGATTAACTATCATTATCTTCCTCCCAGAGCCTTATAGGATCTAAATTGCTGATGTAATCTATAAGACCATGATGGTGAACCTATGGCACATGTGCCACAGGTGGCACACAGAGCCATTTTTGCCGGCACATGAGCCACAGGCAAACTTACCTCACTGCACATGGGCATGCCTCCCAGCTGATTTTCAGCCTCCCAGAGGCAGGCCGAAAAATAGACCCATTCATCACTTCCTGTATTTCCGGAAATACTGGAAGTAATGAAACGGGCCCATTTTTCAGCCTGCAAAGGCTGCAGAAGCTTTCCTCAAGCCTCTGGGAGGCCGAAAAAGGCCTAAAATGGGCCAAAAATCAGCTGAAGGCACAGTGCAGGTAAGGGGGCAGTGGGGGAGGGGGGATTGCACATGCATGTGCAGGGGGTGTAGGGGGGTGCACGCGCATTGCCTTCTGGGTGCTGGCACGCGAGTGCATGAGCACAAGCACGCACATAATTTTTAGTACAGGAGCCCAAAAAGGTTAGCCACCACTGCTATAAGAGATATAAATAGCTGTTGTGAGGGGAGATGAGGGCTTGCTTTGAGACCATAATCAGGCACTTGAGTTCTTTACCTCTGCACAGAAATGAAGTTCTTAATATTTATTTAATTTATATGCCACCCATCTTGCTATCCAAAGCAGCTCTGGATTGCTTACAATGCAGAAATATCTTCCCACCCAACTTTGTGTGATTACATGTAATCCTTGATTTACAACAATGCCAGTGAAAAAAAAGTAACTTATGACCATTTTCCCACACTGACGACCATTGCAGCATCCCAGTGGACATGTGATCAAATTTCAAATGCTTGGCATCTGGCTCATATTTATGGCGGTTGCAGTGTCCTGGGGTCATGAGTCCTTAGGGAGAAGGGCGGCATACAAATCTAAATAAATAAATAAATAATACTAATAATAATAATGGGATCACCTTTTGCAACCTTCTGACAAGTAAAGTCAATGGGGGAAGCCAGATTCACTTAACAACTGTGGCAAGAAAATGGGGCAAAATTCACTCAATAAATGTCTTGCTTAACAACAGAAAACTTGGGCTCCCCTGTGGCCATAAGGTGAGACTTCCTGTATTGGCTAACTTGCAGCAGGTGAAATGAACCTCCCAGGGTTGGGCTGGGCCAACACCCCTTCAAAATGGCACTGGGACATGGCTTCCTGTTGACAATGTCTTCCTGAATTCCATCCATCTTCTTCTCTTTAAAATTCTCATTAAAACAACTTCAGTCCTAAATCTTTTGTTGCTTCCTTTCTGGGATTCCCCCCTTTCCCTCCCCATCCCCTATCACTCCCCTGCTGCCATCCATACGTAAGCCCAGTCATGACATCGTCCACATCTGCACATCACTTCATCCTGACATCTTGCGTCTGCTCTTCAGTAGGACAAAGTATACATAGGAGGCCATTGTGTGATGAGGCTCTTTCTCCCGGGGAGCAGATCTGCCTTGGTGTTGGAGCTGACGTACCCTGGTACATTGAGCTGGGCCTGAAGAATCATTTCATTTTCAAGGACATAACTTCTTGGAGAAGAAGCAAGGATTCCAGAAGCAGGCAAGAAGCTTTTCCTGGGATTTGGGGGTGAGTATTTATTTATTCAATACTGCTGGAGCTAGATTACGTTGGGTTCCAGATGTAGTGGTTTAATGAGGAAGGTTGCCATCTCGTTAGATGGTTAATTTCTTTCAAACATGGTGAGATGACTCTGTTAATGGGTGCCTAGGACTTTCCCCTGAATCTTCTCCTGATCGTATCAGTATTTGATGAATTTGGGGAGAAACCCATAAACTCAAATGAAAGATTTGACATGATCCATAAATTGGTCAAGAAAGAATATGGAATCCACCTGAGAATCAGATTTAAGAACTTAATCTTCTACGAAATGCTTCTATTTTAGAATAAAAAATGTGACTTTTTCTTCTTTTTAAAAAAAATCTGCCTTCCAATAATTCATGCAATAATTTCTGTTGGGTTTTCAAAAGTGGTTTGCCCTTTGTCTTCTTTCCATGGCTGATAATGACATTTTGGCTCAAAGTCACCTAGCTGGCTTTTGTGCCTAAAAAGCAGGACTCAGTTTCCCTTCTTATAGTCCACCACCTTCATCGGTAGGCGAAACTGGCTTTTGAGCGGGTTTATTTAAATATATTTAATTTTAATAGATTTAAATTAATTCATTAAATTAATGTAAATTAAATCCATGGTATTTAAACTTAACATTTTTAAGTCTAGATATGGATTGGGAGGAAGATTTGCTTGCTTACTAAAAGGAAATACATTGAAGCTGTATTTCAACTTTGTGAGCATGCATACAGCATATGACAGAGAAATGGTTTTACTTCATACATCAGAAGAAGGTTAAGATATAGAGTCCCGATTCCGAATTAAGGATGACATCACTTCATTCAGCAAGGAGAACCCAACTTTTAAATATTCTGTGTGAAATAAACTAATAAAAAGAAAAGACAGCTCATGACTACAACTGGGATCTGAATTAATGTTGTTAAGCAAGGCCGTTAAGTGACGCACATCTGATTTTACGACCTGTTTGGCATGGTTATTAAATAAATCACTGCCGTTGTTAAGTGAACCTCACAGTTACTAAATGAATTTTGCTTGTTGGAAACTGGTTGGGAAGCAATCACAATAACCCCAGGATGCTGCAGTTGTTATTAATGCTTTGCCAAGTTCCTAAATTTTGATCATGTGACCACGCATATATTGTGATGGTTGTAAGGGTGAGGATTGATCATAAGGGTCTTTTTTCATAGCCACTGTAACTTTGAACAGTCACTAAATGAGTGGTTATAAGTCGAGGATTGTCTCTACTATAAATTGGAAATGATGAATTAGTGACTGTCGCTCATGTCTTGTGGTTTTTCATTAATCATTTGGGGAAAATGTTTACATGACAGGATCTTGTTAAATTGTAGACATTCCCTGCTGCCAGTGATGAATTGTGCTCTATGACACGGAGAAGCTACCCCAATATTTTACTGTTCATTCACATGAAGGATGGGATCTATAATTTAATTGTAAACTTTGAAGGGGGTGTATCATTTTCCCCTCATCATTTTGTCTAAAACTCAGAGCAAAAGGCCAATAATTATGCAAGTTGAAGGTTCTCTAGCACTCAGAAAATAATAACTACAATACTGAAAAGGAAATGGCTGCAGCAAACCGGATTAGTGACATTTGGAGATGACTTAAAATGTGATGTTGTCAGAATGATGGATGCTTTTGGAACTGTTGCTATTTAAAAATGTTGTCCCAAATTGCAATAGCAGTAGCAAAAGGTTAGTTGGCTTAGTGGTTATTCAGTTTATGTTCCTATAACCATCAAATATATTAGTATGCACGAAAAGGAATGTAGTAGGAATGTGAGTATCTGAACGGGGTTACTTTACAATGTAGGTATGCACAGGTATAATCTGAGTTACTATAATTTTCTTTGAGAATGCTCTCATTTTCCTTTCCTACCCACTGCCACCTACTCACCTCTGAATTGTGCATATTGAAAATTACAGTGAAAAAGATTTTTTAAAACATTTTCTGCAGTTTAATATCTTGGTCATATTAACATTTTTTTTAAACATTTTCTAAGCCTAAAGCCTATTCAATCCTGTAAAATACAATTTGCCAGAAGAAGAATAGGACTGTATGACGTGTTGGTTGACATAGTATATTAAAATAAGATCAGGAATTGAAAGCAGTCTTCTGACCATACGTTTAAAAAAAATCTTACACACTAAACATTGAAGGAAGGATCTCATTAAAGTCTATTCAGGTAGATTTATTTTTATTTCTTTGATAAATAAAAAATAAATAAGATTTGGGAAAATCTCTTTTTTCCCCTGCTTTGTCCTTGTGGTGAAGGAATGCTGGAAGTTACAATATACATTGCTGTGACAAATTATGTTGTTCATTCTATAAAGATGCAGGGTTATATTTTACAGTATAGCCCCTTTATTAACTAAATTTCCAGCTTGTAGAGATTTATGTCATGTGCCATTGTTATTAGCTGGCCAATAATATTATTAGTTTAATATGGCCAGTTTTGTTTTCTTTATAAAATTCATCAAGATCAATTATGTTGATTGTTTATGTATGGCTGTTTACTTTATGATTTTATTTTTTACCAAATTTTATTTTTGAAATTTGTTTTTAATCTGGTACATTTTAACCTTTATTAAGCTTTTCTAAATGGAATTTAGTGTAATAAAAGAATTGGCAGCGGACAAACTTTTATTTAAAATGGCACCTAGATGAAGCCTGGTTTATTAAAAATAAACCATCTTGTTTGAAGAGGATGCAGTTTTGGTTATAACCAGGAGGGGACAGGAGGGTATAGCAAGACATGGGCAAAAGCAGCTTTGATTAAGAAGCAGCTTCTTCTTGGAATTGTTGCATAGATGAAACAGTTAGACAGCATTTGCTATTCCTCTGTTATCCATCAACTGCAGCCAGCATCCAAGAAGCATGTATTTCTATTCTGCTGTGTGGCGGAATTTATGGATTGTATTCAATCACGTTTTGTTGAACCAGAGTTTGTTGAGCATTGTGCTTGGTTCAGAAGCCAGTGTTTCCCCAACCTCAAGAGATTTGAGAGGTGTGGACTTCAACTCCCAGAATTCCCTAGGATTAAGCTGAAGTCTTAAACTTGCTGAGGTGAGAAACACTGGTATAAACCAAAGAACTATAAAAAAAATAATGGAATGTGCAGAGATGAGTAGATTGACACTGGCAATTAGAGAGCAAGTAGAAAAAGAATGTTATAAAATATGGGATTTATTTTATCAATGGTTACATAGGAAAACAGGAAAATGAAATTTATTATAATATAAATATAATACTATAGTAATGATATGTTATAATTGATTCCTATGGAAGGAATTATAATATGAAATAGAACTTGTAAAAATTGAGATTTGCTCAAAAAGGATAGTGTGAACTTGTAATTAAGGTCTAATGATGATGTAATAATAATATAACAGGACATGGAAAGTTGATTAATACAAGATGAATATAAATTTAAATCTAAGAGGGAAAGACTATAGATTTTGTGCACAAGAAGTATGTACCAACTGACACACTGTACAACTGAAAGAAGGTTTTATTTGTTGTTTTGTGTATATGTTTGTTTATGTTTGTTGTTTAAAAATTTTAAAAAAATAAAAACAAAAACAAAAACCAAAGAACTATGGTAAGTGCTTAGCATGGTAAGTAAACCCAGCCAAGACATCTTGCTAATATGGCTCTAATGATGCCTGAAACATGAGAATGGCTTTTTTTTTAAATCTTTTAAGGCAGAAATGAAATGGAACTTCCAGTTCCATGGCCACAGGCAATCTTCCAATCCCCCAAAGATGGTTCCAGAAACTGCTGTGACTGTGATTGGTGAAAATGGGCAGCAGAGTTTCCTGCTATTTTGAAGTGCAGAACAGATGGAGTTTACAGCACAAAACTTAAAATAAGCAAATCGCAACTTTAAAAATGAATGTTTATTGTGAAGACGTTTGTCCTTATGTTTAGCCAAGATCTCGTTCAATGAATCTCAAACCTGTCCCTTTTAAGACATGTGGATTGAAATTCCCAGGATTCCTCAGCTAGCATGGCAGGCTGTGGAATTCTGGGAGTCGAAGTCTACAAATCTTAAAGTGAGTACGGTTAATTACAGATTAGCAGAATTGGAAGGGACCTTGTAGGTCTTCTTGTCCACCCCCTTGCTTAAGCAGGAAACTCTTTTATGATTCTGTACAAAATACTGATCAAATTTGTTATTGTTAACTATCATTTGCCTTGCTCCAATTTTTACACTATATTTGCCATTATAATTGCTGTTTTCCTCTACCGTGAGCCATGGTGGCGCAGTGGTTAGAGTGCAGTACTGCAGGCTACTTCTGCTGACTGCCGGCTGCCTGCAATTTGGCAGTTCGAATCTCACCAGGCTCAAGGTTGACTCAGCTTTCCGTCCTTCCGAGGTGGGTAAAATGAGGACCCAGATTGTTGGGGGCAATAGGCTGACTCTGTAAGCAACTTAGAGCAGGATGTAGAGCGCTATTGCTATTGTTCACTTGGAGACCTGACTTATGAGATCTCCCAAAGGATCTCCCATTAGACATGACTTGTTATAAATATACAATCTGTGCTGTATCCATCTATAGATTGGATCCACAGTGCATGCAATTGTTGAGCCAGTTACAACTAGATTGAGACATAGCACTAAACTGTACATCATGATTGGTTCACAATGGCTGGGCTTGGTCTGAGGAGAGAGTCACAAACCATGTTATGGCTTAGCACATCCCATGACTCTTATGACCTTCTCTCAAGGGGGGAAAAAGAAGGCAAGTGATGCCATCTGCATCATGACCTCATATTCCAAATGGCATACATGATGCCATGTAACCTGTGCTAACGTTGTGGCCATTTATGGGTACCCATGACTCCATCTGCAGACCATTTGCAAATTCGGAGCACCTATCAGTTTAGCCGTTAGTCCTACTGGCTTCATTGAAACTTATTTCCAAACAAACAGGATGATTTACTTAACCTACAGAATTTGATTTGCAGTCTTTCTGAATCCTGCATAATTTCCCTAATTGTCATTCTGGCAGTTAGTGCTTTGCTGCTGGTATTACTTGGTAACATAATGATAAATGGATCGTTTCAAGACGCTCAGAGTAATTTAAGAGCTTCAAATTGTTCTTCAGACTTCCTTACTGAGAAATAACTGTGATATCACAATGTGGAAACATGACAAATCTTCTCTCCATATGTCAAGTTCTCAACAATTAATAAGCTGAGAGCCATTTAGGTACAATCAAATCCAGCCTTCTGTTTACTGCAGCGTATTTGTTTGATACAGCAATGTTTTTAACAGGTAAAGCTGTTTTCCAATCCTTTGTAGTCACACAGCGAGATCTTTCTTTGAGGGGGGGGAGTACTGTGATTATCTTTGTTTCAATCAAGGGGAAGAAATTGATAGTCTGCAGTTCCTTCAAGGGCAGGATCTGCAATTGAATTTATTAAAAACACAGAAGAAATATATGCCTATCAAGCATATAGCTTTTTAAATATTTACAATTCTAATACAAGTAAATACTACAGATGGCAAACCTCATTTTTAGGAGCATTTTCTCTCTGTGCTTGCATAAAATATGCCTCTCCCAAGATGGCATTTGTTGAAACTGCACACAAATCAATTGATTTTGCAAATGTATTATTCAGAGCAACTCTGTGATGACCTGGGGCATGACACAAAAATAACAAAGTCACAAAAGTAGAATAAATTCCCTTTAATGCCTCCAACTTGGCCCCAATGTCCAATTATCCTCAGCTGGATATCAAACTCTTTCAAAAACAGTCTACGAAGAACAGAAATGCAGTCCGAACCCAAAGTAAAGATAATTAGAAATTTAAAAAACCAACACAAACCACGCTGAAGTAATTAACACGGCAAGCCAGGATGATAAATTGCAGCACCCACAGTTGGGAGGACACTAAACCCAGATAAGCCTCTACAAAGAAAATATACCAGAGGTGGTATTCAGCAGGTTCTGGCCAGTTCTGGAGAATCGGTAGCAGAAATTTTGAGTAGTTCGGAGAACCGGAAAATACCACCTCTGACTGGATATTTTACAGTATCCTTCCCCTGCCACGCCCACCAAGCCACGCCCACAGAACTGGTAGTAAAAAATTTTTGAATCCCACCACTGAAATGCACGCTTTGCATCCAGCAAAGAGCTATTTAAAATGACCCACTTTTATCCTGTTCTCCCAGCTGCAATTAACGAAAGGGATCAGGGCCTTTTCCTCTCCCGTAAGCCACATTGCTCCCTTCTCCGTTCCTCTCTGTGTGCCCTAGGATGAAGAGGGGATGGCGCTGGGTCTTCCTCTGAATGCCCAGCTGGACTGTGCCCTTCACCCATTTCTTCCATAGCCACCGGAGCCACATTCCCATTCCCTGTCAGCTGCTCAACCTCCCCCTCAGAATCAGACTCCAACAAGGGCGTGACAAACTCTGTCTTGAGAAGTGAAAAGCCCTGCTTTCAGTAAAACTTATTTCCAATAATCAGGTTAATGTACTTAACAGGCCAATATTTTTTCTTAATAGGGTGAAGCCTGGGAGTGAATGTCTTTGAAGATTCTCAGTCGTCCAGGTCATGGTTGTTCCAAAGGTGCTTTTTTCAGAAGGCAACTGGACTTTGTTTTTCCTTGAAGACATTTCACTTCTCATCCAAGAAGCTTCTTCAGCTTCTTCTTCAGCTTTTTGGATGAGAAGCGAAACATCTTCAAGGTAAAATAAAGTCCAGTTGCCTTCTGAAAAAAGCACCTTTGGGACACCCTGAGAGTGAAATTGTGAAACTGGACAGCAAACCCTAAAATATTATTCTATTTACTCTATATGTCCTTATTTGAACTCTAAATGAAACCAATTTAGCTTTCACTCAGGATCCTTTTAAAGGCAGGAGCCTCCTACGGTACCCGATTCAAAATGTATCTGGCCAATTTTCATCTAAAAATAAAAATTCTCAGTTAAAATTCCAAGTTCTCATTCGAAGTGCAAATAACCAGCTTCCAGTTATCCCATTTTGAACACTTGATTCTCTGGAAAAGACTCTAATGATGGAAAAAGGAAAAGAGAAGAGGACAACCAAGGTGGAGGGGCTCAGTTACAGATACTAGCTGGGGAATTTTGGGAGTGGAAATCCAGATATGTTAAAGCTGATAGGGATGAGAAATTCTGCCTCATAATTGCCTCAAAGGTGCTTTTTCAAAAGGCAATGGGGCTGGGGGGGTTTTTTTCCCTTGAGGAAGAAGAAAAAGACATTTCGCTTCTCATCCAAGAAGCTTCATCAGTTCTAGCAGGATGATGGGTGCGATGGAGTGCTGGCAAGGTGGAGAGAGGGTTGGAAAGAACATATTTCTTTGCAGTCTTCTGGTCTTAGAATTCTCCCTGAGAGCTCTTGAGGCCACTTGGGTGTCCAGTTGCAGAGGTGGTATTCAGCAGGTTCTGACCAGTTCTGGAGAACCAGTAGCAGAAATTTTGAGTAGTTCGGAAAACTGGCAAGTACCGCCTCTGACTGGCCCTGCCCCCATCTCTTCTCTGCCTCCCACTGAGTCCCAGCTGATCGGCTGGGTCTTCTTTGGTTGCCCTGCATAGGAGAACGGAGCTGCAAAGCAGGTTAGTGGGGTGGGGAGGGAATGGAGATTTTGCAGTAACCTTTCCCAAGGAGTGGGGAGGGAATGGAGATTTTAGAGTATCTTTCTCCTGCCACGCCCACCAAGCCACGCCATGCCCACCAAGCCATGCCCACAGAACCGGTAGTAAAATATTTTGAATCCCACCACTGTCCAATTGTCTTTTGAAAAAGCACCTTTGACACAACTGGATGACTGGGAATCTCCACAGGCCTTCTGCCTTTTCCCTTGCAAATCACCGCAAACGTAGGATGATAGGAATGCTACAAGCTGCTGAAGGGATGGTTGTAAAATTTAAAAAAAAACACAACCTCATATGGATCTTCTTGGCTGTCCAAAACCCCTGCGTTTTTGGCTATAAGAATTTTTCTCTCTCTTAGAACTGGAAGTAATTTCCCCCACCAATCAGAATGAAGATGTTTGTGAAGTGGGGGGAAGGGGGGGGAGGAGGAAGGTTGGTACCAAAATGGCATAATAATATGCTTACAAACCTCCAAATTTCTTTTCAGTCTCAGATTTTTTTCACTCAAACTTACCCCCACTAAATTATTTCACTTAATTTAGAAAACAAAAAAAGCAGCATTTTGCTTTATGCAGTTTGAAATGCTGCCTTTATCGAAGGCGGGAGGATAAAGCTGCAGACCAATTCATGATTAATAGTCCAATATTTGCTGTGTACTTTTTCTGTGTAAGAGTGAGACCATTAGGCTAATTCTGTTCCTGTCAGAGGATTTAATGCAATTTCATTGGTTTCTTCATAGCCTGCCATGCCCTGAGAGTTTATTATGAATCATAGCAATGTCACAAGTCATAAACAGACAAAATACTTCTTGCTAAACAGACTACAATAATAAGACGCTAGCCTGAGCATTATGAATCATGGCGTCCTGCTTAAATAATGGGAAAGAAGCCTTTTATGAAATCTATAAAGGTAGTCCTCAACTTACAACCATTATCGAGCCCCAAATTTATGTTGTTAAGTGAAACATTTTTAAAAGTGAGGTGTTGCCCCATTTTATGACTTTCTTGCAATGGCTATTAAGTGAATCATTGCAGTTGTTAAGTGAATAACATGGTTGTAAAGTGAATCTAGCTTTCCCATTGATTTTGCTTGCCAGAAGGTCACCGTCATGCCGCTGGTGGAGTCTGACTCTGAGGGAGAGGAGGAACAGCCGACAGGGAGTGGAAGTGTGGCTCCAGAGGTGGTGGAGGAGGCTGGGGAAGGGCAGAGGCCGGCTGAACAGTCAGAGGAGGACCCAGGCCCATCCCCTATCCATCCTAGGGCACACAGGGAGGAGAGGATAATGGAGAGACGTGGTCTACTTGGGAGGAGAGGCCCTTGATTCTCTTCATGGGCTGCAGCTGTGACAACTGAATAAGAGGACAGGGCAGGCGTATGGGCAAGCGCTGGAAACAAAGCATGAAAATATCTCTAGTTTATGGTTCCTCTCTGAGTTTGGTGTCCTTCCCAGTGTGTGTTATCTGTGGATGTCCTCCAGCCCTTATCTTGCCTGGCTTGTGTTTCTTTTTCCCCTCCTTCTTGTAACTGTTTGTGTGGGAGTTTTTTGTCTTCCATCAAGGATATTCGGAGCTTGGAAGCAAAGTGAAGGAATAAAAGGGGCTTCATCTGTTTCCTGTGACTGTGTTTGTTTTGTATCCCACCCTGGGTCATCACAGTCACAAAAGCTGATCACATGACCCCCTGGGACACTTGGTTGTGGGGGGAGGGGAAATGGCATGTGAAAGAAAGACAAGCTGTCAGGACCACCTCTGTCCAGATGCAACCAATGCAAAACTATCTGCTCACCAATCAGAATTTCCTGGAAAAACTTCTCTCCTTTGGTTAGGAAATGTAAAGCAAATTCTTTTTCATCAAACAGAGTGAAAATTGGTACAGAAAAAAAGCCATGAGCACTACCACATACACCAGTTGGTAACAGAATAACAAGAGTTGGAAGGGACCTTGGAGGTCTTCTAGTCCAACCCCCTACTGAGGCTATTCTGTTTCAGAAACATGGTTGTCCAATCTTTAAATACTTATAGTGTTGGATCACACACTATTTCTGGAGGCAAGTTATTGCACTGATTAATTGTTCCAACTGTCTGGACATTTCTCCTTATTTCTAGGTTGATCTCTCCTTGATTAGTTTCCATCCATTGCTTCTTGTCCTGCCCTTACATGCTTTGGAGAATAGCTTGACCTTTGGGGCATTTGGGGCAGCCCCTTAGATATTGCAACACTGCTATCATGCCACCCCTAGTTCTCCTCTTAAACTAGACGTACCCAATTCTGCAACCATTCTTCCTATCCCAAAGGTGTTTTTTCAAGAGGCAACTGGACTTTCTTGTTTTCCTTTGAAGACATTTCATTTCTCATCCAAGAAGCTTCTTCAGCTCTCGATTCTTGGATGAGAATTGAAACGTCTTCAAAGAAAAACAAAGAAAGTCCAGTTGCCTCTTGAAAAGGCACCTTTGGGACAACCATGGCCTGGATGACTGAGAGTCTCCATAAACATTCTTCACATGTTGCCTCCTGTCCCCTCATCATCTTCATTGCTCTTCTCTGCACTCTTGCGAGTCTCAACTTTTTTTATATCATGGAGACCAAGCTTTCCATCTTCAATGCTCTTTTAGCAAACTTGCCCTCCTGAAACTACCACATTTTTTTTCTTATGTGGGTATGTAATTTTGTTGATTTTTCCCCTCCAGATCTCTCCCCACCTCCTTGCAATCTTCGGTAAGCATTGCAGAAAATTAGGGCTGAGTCTGGGGTTGTTTACTCAACTGTGAAATTGACACGGGGAGGTTTGTCATGGCAATGTGCATGGCGCCTGAGTCCAGCCATACGGGAGCTATGCTCAAAGGAAGTCAAGGCAGCTCCCCATATGCTGTGCAGATTCATGTAAATTCACAGTAATAATTAGGAACGAATCCTGACTTCCTTGTGCCAGAATAGCTGTAGCAACTGCAGGCAGCAGGGGGTTGAAACGAAAGTCAAGATTCATGCCAGTGACTCAGAGTTCAGCACAAAAGCCTTTTGAATGAAAAACACACCCATTTCTCCTAACATAGCTATCTAGGAAGAATCAAAGAGGTTGAGCACAGTTGGGGACCTCCAAGAATGCTCTGTCTTTACAGATTAACAGAGTAGGCAGGGACCTTGTAGGTCATCTAGTCCAACCCTCCGCCCAAGCAGGAGACCCTACACCAGGGATCTCCAAACTTGGCAACTTTAGGACTTGTGAACTTCAACTCCCAGAATTCCCCAGGAATTCTGGGTGTTGAAGTCCACAAGTCTTAAAGTTGCCAAGTTTGGGAACCCCTACCCTATACCATCCCCGACAAATGGCAGTCCAATCTTGGACTAGATGACCTACAAGGTCCCTTCCAATTCTGTTAATCAGTTAAACCTGAGGCCGTGTTTCTCAACCTTAGCAGCTTAATTTAAAGCCGTGGATTTCAACTCCCAGAATTC
Organism: Naja naja; assembly: GCA_009733165.1. Classification (NCBI taxonomy): domain Eukaryota; kingdom Metazoa; phylum Chordata; class Lepidosauria; order Squamata; family Elapidae; genus Naja; species Naja naja. The sequence goes on along the minus strand of CM019160.1, from coordinate 20,234,500 downwards.
CCCAGCCAACATGTAGTAGTCCAGACACTGAGAAATAGCCATGCAATAGGGATTATCCAGAACAGTGTTTCTCAACCTTGGCAGCTTGAAGATGTGTGACCTTCAACTCCCAGAATTCCCCTTGCCAGAAGAATTCCCCTTGCCTTGGAAGCAGAGCTGGCTGGGGAATTCTGGGAATTGCAGTCCACATATCTTCAAGCCAATAAGGTTGAGAAACACTGATCCAGAATGCCACAATTCTTGGCTAACTGTAAGAGTTCATTTTCCTAGTGAACCCAACTAGTTGACTATAAGAACTAGAGCTACCAGCACACCTGGTGAACCCTGAATCAAACAGAAGAACAAGGTATAGAAATTGTTATGTAACAATTTCTAGAAACATATGAAGAACGGTTGCAGGAATTGGGTATGTCTAGTCTATTAAAATAAGGACTAGGGGCAGTAGTGGGATTCAAATTTTTTTACTACCGGTTCTGTGGGCGTGGCTTGGTTGGTGTGGCATGGCTTAGTGGGCGTGGTGTGGCTTCCCAAACCACCAGAAGGCAAGACAAGAAACAATGGGTGGAAACTAGCCAAGGAGACAAGCAACCTAGAACTAAGGAGAAATTTCCTGACTGTTAGAACAATTAATCAGTGGAACAACTTGCCTTGTGTGCTGCATCACTGGAGGTTTCTAAGAGACTGGATAGCAATTGTCTGAAAGGTATAGGATCTTCTGCCTGAGAAGGCAGTTGGCCTAGAAGTTCCTTCCAACTCTGATGTTCTATGTCCCTTCCTACCTCTTAAGAGCCAGCCTTTATTTTCCTTGGGCCTGCTAGATTTCAGTCTTCAACTTTCCCAGTCAACCTGACCCCAAGCAATCTGGGAGCTGCAGTCCAGTCTATCTAGAAAGGATTCCTTGGTGAAAGGATAATGGATGGAAACTGAACAAGAAGAAATTCAACCTGGAAATAAGAAGAAACTTTCTGACAGTGAGAGCAATCAACCAGTGGAACAGAAGTTGCCTTTGGAAGTTGTGGGAGCATCATCACTTGAGGCTTTCAAGAAGAGATTGGATAAATTGTTAAAATGCAGGAGGAAGTGATTAAGAAAATTATGGACTGTGCTGAAATGAGTAAATTGACATTTGAAATTAGAGAACAAGAAGATAAACAATTTTACAAGATATGGGATTTGTTTTATCAATGGTTGGGTAAAAAGACTTGGTAAGGTAATAGATTATATAATTTTGTAATAGAAATATAATAGATTGATATAAAATATAATCTAGACATATATAACCATTGGATGAAAGTATAACATAAATTTTAGATCCAAAATATATCTCATATATATGATGAAACAATTAGTTTAGTTGTATATAAGCAATAATTGATAGATATATAAGAATGTCTTATTGATAATATGAGAATTCTTTTTTTTTTGATAAACTGTGAGTGATGACTGTGAAAGGATAACACAAAGGATCTGTAACCAACTGACACACTGTATGTACATATGGAAGATAGTTTTTTATGTTTTGTATGTCCTGTTTGTTTGTCTTAAAATAAAAAACTTTTTTCAAAAAAAAGAAGAGATTGGACTGTCATCTGTCAGAAATGGTGTAGGGTCTCCTGCTTGGGCAGGGGGTTGGACTAGATGACCTATAAGGTCCCTTCCAACTCTGATTATCTGTTATGTGTTATACAGAGCTGGACCCCTTATAAATTCAATTGAACAAACAAAACAAAATCATAAAATAATATTCTTCAAAAACATAGCAGGTTGCTAAAACCTCTGGAGCAGTGTTTCTCACCCTTGGCCACTTTAAGAGATGTGGACTTCAATTCCCAGAATTCCCCAGCTAGAGGACAGCAAGATTTGCAGGCCATTAAAAAGGAACTGCATTGTGTTGGTCTGATATACAGTGCCTTCATTTATCCTAGCATAGCCTTGAGGAATTCCTAGCATACCCAAAGCACATTCTTCAAACATTCTCCCTCTTCCCACTATAATGGGCAGGCGCACGCATGCACACACACAAACACACACACACACACACACACACACACACCAACAAATACACCCAGAGCCTGTAGAAAACAATTTCAAGATCATCATCTGTATTACATGTGATAAACAAATATCATCCCTGCGTTATACCAGTGACCAGGACTTGAATAGGACATAGCACATTCACACCATCAGCCAGACATATACATCAAGGTTGCACTGCAACAGTTTAGTGCAGTGCCCTCTTTAGTCCTCTGCCTCTGGGTTTAAATACAATTGCTTATGAAGTCCATACTTCTATGCATAAAGTGTTCAGTGATAGCTAAGCAGATGGGTTAAATTCTGCAAAGGAGGGAAAATCTTAGTGAGTTCTGAAAACCCGATTCCTCTACCATGCATAGGAGGAATAGAGCATTTCTGTCTGTTCCCTGCCAGCCCTCTCCTTTGTTTGGGTGGCATTCCGTCCAATCACCTGGATGCAATGCCTTGTGGCTAGGCAAGTGGAATGGAGCAATTTTCCTCTTAAACACAAAGTGGCGTTTAAACAGCCAGCTCCTAACCCCACCGCAAAACAAAAACAACATGACTGACCCGCAGGAATCAGTACAGCATTTGGTGGCATAGACAAGGTGAATGAATAAAAGCCGTAATGATGATGCTAAGACTGTGTCCCCACTCCCTATATCTTTCTTTGGGGCATCAGAGAGCAACCACACTGCATGCCCTGGTGCTCCATGGGATGAGGACTAGTCAGGTATTACTAGCCAGGTGATGAGAAGATCAGGGAGCACTGGCCTCGACAGACAAAAGAGCTGATGTTCCCTTCGCCCCTCGATCCTCTGCTGTCCCTCTCTCCCAGAACCGAGATTGGAAATTAAGGCTCGCCTGCTAACGGTGTCGGGCAAGCAGTCTGTGCTCCCAGCGAACCCTTATTTAACCGAGGGCTGGGGATAATGGTACAGTCCAAGAGAACCGGTGAGGAGGGAAACGAATAATCTGCTCCTTTTCAGGAGCATCAGGGCCAGCTTCAAACGTAACCACCCACAAGAGCGAGATGTGCTGCGAGAGAGGCAACCAATGTACTAAGCCAAACATTCCCCCCACTCCTGCAGCAGCCTGTCTTCACTCTCCCCCCCACACACACACACACCAAGCATACAGCTAGTGGAATTTGTGTGTGGGCTCTGCTTGCTGAAATGCAAAGCTAACATAATTGGGCACCCACCAATACTCGTGGTTCCTGGGAAGATGCTGCCAGCTTTGCCCAGAGACTAAGTGTGGATGCTCTCACTTACCCAGTCTTGGGGAAACCAGGATTTAATCCCAGGAGGACAGAACTGACAAGGACTGCAATCTAAGGTCACGGGCTAGACTTGGACATCGGTCAAGGCTGCCTCCTCCCTCGAGGCCGAGTCTTCAGTCTCCCTAAGAAGCCCCTTGCAGTTGGGCTTTGTTTCCGGTGGCTCCCCTGGACGGCGACTTCTGGCTCTCCTACCTGCAAGACATTCAGACGCTGCTCTTTCCATTCCAGATCTCCTCCCCCCCCCAACCCACCAACCCCACCCTGCCTGGGAAATTCAGTGTTGAAGGCATGAATGGGCAAGGACAGCCGTAGAAGGTTGAAAGGTAAGGTAGGTCAAAAGTGGTATGGATGTATCCAGAGGGTTCCTCTTGTACTTCCAGTGCAAGAGTTTGTCCATAGCTTCATCCCAACTTGTTTATCAATTGCATAGATTTTCTATGTCTCCTCTCTCTCTCTCCTTCTCTCCTCTCTTCTCCCAGGTCTTCTCTCTGTCTCTCCTCTCTCTCTTCTTTCTCTTCTCCTCTCTCTCTCTCTCCTTTCTTTTCTCTTTTCCTTCTCTCTCTCCTCTCTCTCTTTTCTTTCCTCTTTCTCTTCCTCTCTCTCCCTTCTCTTCTCCTTTCTCCTTCTCTCCTCCCTTCTCTCTCTTCTCTCTCCCTCTCCCCCGTCTCTCCCTCTCTCTCTCTCTTTCACTTGTTTTCTCCCTTCCAACTGAAAGCTGTCTCTAGCTTTGGCAGTTTTCTGCAAACTAAAGCATCCAATTCGGAAGCAGCTAGCCAGGTTATTGAGGATCCTTATCCGTGATTGGGTCCCATCAGGTTCCAGAGAACAGGGCTGCTGAGACCTTCAGTCAGCTTAACCTAATGGGCAGCACAAATCATCCCTTTGGGATTGACATTCCCCAGGGGGGCCTTGAAGCAATTGGAAAATTTGGGGAAGGGGGGGGATGCAGAGACATTCCCTTTCCTTTGAGACTTAGCATGAGTCCCTCGCTGCCTTTGAGACCAAAGGATCTGAAGTATTGGTTCCCCTCAAAAGACAGCCCCAGATTCCCTTGCTTCGGGCCAGTTGATGGCACAAGCAGAATTGCCCATTCGTTTGGAGGGATCTGGGAGAAGAGGATACAGCTGGGAAAAGTCCCCAGAGGGAGAGAGGGAAGAGCAAGGGGCCGCTCCTTATTTGAGATCTCCTGCTTGAGCAGGGGGCTGGACTAGAAGACCTCCAAGGTCCCTTCCAGCTCTGTTCTTATTCTGAGATAGCAACGTTGCTTGAGCTGGTCCCTTATCTCTGCCTTGTCCGTACACTATGTGTGAAAAGTGGACCTGAGCTCTATAGCAGCAATATTTACTTTGCCAGGAAAAAAATCCATATTTACTTGGCAAACAAACAATCCCTGCTGGCTGGAGAATTCTAGGAGTTGAAGTCCACGCACAGCTTAAAGTTGCTCAGGTTGAGAAACACTGCTCTAATGAAAAGGACCAGAGAAACAGGCACTAAGAAAATACCTTTACACAAGACTTCAAAGGGCATAGCAAGTGAAATCGTGGGGAAATAATCTGAAATGCTTTAAATCTGTTTCCTTATGTCCTGGGAACAAAGATTGAAGCAGCCTTCCCTGTGTTAGTGTTGCCCAGCTATATTGGGCTAGAAACAGGCATTATCCACAGCTCCTGGGAAGAGTGACGGGCATTGTAGTCCATCCTGATTGATGAACAGGAGGTTGGAAAAGATTACAGGAATGGCTGAGCCCTCAGAGGTTTTTCTATAAACATTTTCAGTGAGTTGTTCTTTCTCAAGAATCTCTTGCATTTCCTCAGGGCTAGCAGTTTTGTTTGGCTATGGCCATCCCACCTTAAAGATATAACCCATCTTTTCATCACCTTTATCTTGATGGTGGGACAGGAGCAGATGGACAGGTAGAAAATAGGGTGGAGACAGCTAAATGGGCTTGACTTAAGCATGGAGATAAGAACCTTGAAAATAAATGCTAGATCATAGTACAAGCCAGTCTGCATCCACTCAGAAATAAGCCCTATTTTGTTCAAGATGACATGCCCTAATTAATGCACTCAGGAGTTCAGCTATGATTAATGCGTAGGATATTTCTAAAGTATTTACTACATGACTTTTTAAAAATCTGACAATAATTATTTCAACTCTGGACAAATGATTGTCTTAAAATGGAAATCTAGAATTAAAAGTAGCTGAAATATTTCATCTGGTTGATGTAGGAACTGGGGGACTCAGGTTTCCTGAACTGGTTTTTAGTCATTGTCATTAATCATGCCATTCTGTGCTAGTCTGTTCAGAAGACAGTCTGTTGAATTCACAAGGGTTTTGGATAAATGGGTATATCATGCTGAATGGAGGACACTCTAAGAGAATAATTTTACGTGAGATTGACAAGCAAGAACTCTGGGCCAGCTCTATAATTAAGTAAAATGAGACAGCTGCCTTGGCAGCAGATGGAGTGGGAAAGCACAGAACAGTGCTGGAGAACAGAATTATGTGAGCCATATTTAGATTTTGTCATATCTGGGTAAATCAGCAGATGGCAGCAAAAGAGATTCTGAAGCCCTTGACTGTTTGCTGCCATCTACTGTTTGTCCATTCCAGTTGCAGTGACTCTATTCATATCAATTATAGCAGTAGTCACCAACCAGTGAGCCGGGGACCACCGGTGGTCCGCGAGAAAATTTTGGTGGTCCGCAAAGAAATGTCACCCCAAAGCACCCCCAAAGCAATTAACCCAGGCTGCAAGGGAACACAAGGCTGCGCCGCTCACATGGCCTGCAGGAACACAAGGCATTGTGAACAATACGAGGTAGTGAGGGGAGGAAAGGATGGGGGGTGGGAACTTGCCCCACTAGCCTCACACGCCTGGCCTGGCCACCGGGCTGCTTCTTTCCACTTCTTTCTTCTTCTGCTTTTGGCTGCACGCAAGGAAAGCAGCAAAGGACTTTCTTTCTCTCCCCCAAACTCCATCAGAAATGAGTCTTTGGGACCCAGCAAGGCATCCTGCTCCAAGAGGCTGCACCGGCAAAGACTCATTACTGGAAGAGTTTGAGGGAGACAAAGAAAGACTTCTGCTGCTTCTGCTGCTCTCCTTGCATGAAGCCAAAAGTCTCTCTCTCTCTCTCTCTCCCCCTGAGAACAGAGCTGGAGACGGTATCCTGCGATCCTAAATAAAGAATGATTGATTGGTAGGAAAACGGGGTGGGTAATTTTCCTGCAGACTTTTTTGGGGGATTTTCCCAGGGGCTCTGGTCCACGGGAATTAAAATTATGAGTTTGGTGGTCCCTGAGGTCCAAAAGGTTGGCGACCCCTGAATTATAGTACTTTAAGTCCTGTTAACTCATGTGGGAATCAGATGGGGGAGACCACTTTGCCCCACCAGCCTGTGTCATTTTGTTCTTCTTCAGGCATTGGTCTCTTTATGCTTTCAGGTGAGATGTGGAGACTGGATTTGTAAATTCTGCTAAGCCGGATGATGTTTGTTTAGTTCCGAGGTAGCACATGGTCAGACTCAACTGTTAGCGTTTATAAATCTCAGCTTATGCCTTAATGTATTGTGTGAATGCTGCCAATCTGCCTTTCATTAACAAGCTACAGCTAAAAAGCAATCTGATTTAGCATAATAAAGGCAGAAAATAATTGTATTTATTTTCTTGTACACATATTGTGCCTTTTCCTTGCTTCATCTTACTCATACCACAATAACTCCGTAAGGATGAGTTGAGAGAGGAACACTCAAACACACTCAAGGGCAGCAGCTTCTCTTAAAGCAGTATTTCCCAAACTTTAAGATCCATTGGACTTCAACTCCCAGAATTCTCCATTCAATGCATGCCGGCTGGGGAATTCTGGGAATCGATGCCCACACGTCTTAAAGTAGCCAAGTTTGAGAAACATTGGGTTAAAGCCTTTCCTTCACATTTTTGTTTTTAAAACATGTCTTAGCATTGTAGAGATTCTCAGTCATCCAGGTCATTTTAGAAATTGTCCCAAAGGTGCTTTTTCAAGAGGCAACTGGACTTTTTACATCCTACAAGAATGCAACTGACCAGCTGTCTGCAAGGAATATAAATCCTTCCATTCCCCACTATCCTGTCAGAGCTGAAGAAGCTTCTTGGATGAGAAGCGAAATGTCTTCAAAAGAAAAACCAAGAAGGTCCAGTTGCCTCTTGAAAAAGCACCTTGGGGTCTTAGCATGGTGTTTTTTATAACACAATTTGCAAGATTTTGTTACGTCTGTTGTAAAGACACCTAAAATGTTAGTGAGCTTATGAAATTCAAGGTGGTTTGTGCATTGCAGAGGTTAGTCTCTCGCATCTAAGAACTGGCCTGGGCATGTGCTTCATATCAGTAAAAACATCCATGCCTTGTGCTTTTCAAGCCATGCTTTTAATAATGATTTAGCACCTGCTAAGTTTGAGGGGAAATTGTCCTAAAGTAACCCAGTAGGACATGAGCAATGGAAGCAGATTGAAGAAAAACATCTATTATCCATTTTCAGGGTCAAAGTTTTAGGTGAAAATGAGAACAGAAAAAAAGAAAGCAGTTCTGTGAACAGGCTGTGGCAAGTTTTCAGTGAAAATAACCATAGACACAGACCAATTGTGGAAAAAATTTCTAAAATTGTTTTCTTGCCTGCTTTTCAGACAGTAAGTCCCTCTTTATCTTAGAGTTGCATTCTGTTTGTTACCATTCATGAAGTCAGCCATGATCCCTGGCTACTCTCTCCAGTTTTCCTGCCAAGTTTTCAGAAGTGACCTGCCAATGATCTCACCCCTAGGATTGAGATAGAGATTGATTGGCTCAAAAATCACCCAATCAGCTTCCGGGGCTAAATGGGATTGGAACTCAAGATCTTAGCTTTTAATTCAGCATCTTTAACCATTGGACCAAAATGCAATTTTTTTTATTCTACCTGCTTTTCCAACTTCTCTCAATCTTCCTTTCTTGTTTTATTTTTATTTTATTTATTTAAATATATTAGCTACTCAGCTACAATGGACTTTGGGCAACATACAAAACTAGAAAAAAAAGGTAAAAACAGCTAAAAGCATTAAATTAAACAGACAGCTCAGGCTAAAATGATTTACTAAAGAACAAAATAAAAACAATTAAAACTTAAAAAGAGAGAGATCCAGTTTGTTGTAGTGGCTAAGGCATCAAGCTAGGAACCATGAGACCAGGAATTCCAGTCCTGTCTTCAGTACAAAGTCAACTGAGTGTTGTTATACCCCTTCAGTCTTAGAAAGGAATCAAAAACTGACTTGATAAGAATCACCTTAGCAAGGCATCCAGTTTGGGTCACCACACTATAAAAGAGATGTTGAGACTAGAAAAAGTACAGAGAAGAGCAACCAGAATGATGAGAGGACTGGAGACTAAAACATATGAAGAACGATTACAGGAACTGGGCATGGCTAGTCTGGTGATGAGAAGGACCAGGGAAGACATGATAGCAGTCTTCCAATATTTGAGGGGCTGCCACAGAGAGGAAGGAGTCAAGCTATTTTCCAAAGCACCTGTAGGCCAGACAAGGAATAATGGATGGAAACTGAACAAGGAGAGATTTAACCTGGAAATAAGGAGAAACTTTCTGACAGTGAGAACAATCAACTAATGGAACAGCTTGCCCTCAGAAGTTGTGGGACCTTCATCACTTGAGACTTTTAAGAAGAGATTGGACTGCCATCTGTCAGAAATGGTGTAGGGTCTCCTGCTTGGGTGGGGGGTTGGACTAGATGATCTACAAGGTCCCTTCCAATTCTGATTGTCTGTTATCTGTTACCATTACAAAGCAGGGGTCTTTGACAAATAACAAACCTCTGGTTCTTTATTTGATACCCTTCCTGAATTTGCATAGCCCTGATCGGACTTCAGCTCCGTGCCTATCTCGTTGACACCATTGTTATAGGTAACTTGAGCAAAATCTGCAGAGCTTTGAAAGAGCAGGAGTTAAAAGAACTGACACCCACAGCCCAACCTCCTTGCCAAGTGAGCTTCAGCCTCCTGGCATGTGCACAAGGCCAGGAAATGAATGGTGCTGGGCTAAGGAAAATTGGCAGGTTTAGTAGGCTTAGGGAGGTGGGCACAGCAGGGCAGAAATTGCCTGTATGTTCAAGCCAAGCTGATAAGAAAACATATCAGGAGTAACTAGAAATCCTTGAAGATGCCCTGTTTATGGAGTTATGGCTTTCTGGTTAACAACACGTACAAGGAAACAAACAGCTTTAATTCTGGATGAGTAGGAATTGCACACAAATTACACAAACCCAGGCAGAGTTGGTCCTTTGTTTGAGGACATCCTCAACCAAAACGATTTCCTACTTCTATAGAGTTACAGATGTTTACCTGGAGGGAATGGGGAAACAAGCTGTTCTCTCCAGCTGTGAGCCTGCAGCATATTTACCCACAGTTTTTAACCACAGTTTATAGCATTCACCCCATCTGGATTTGGGTGTTCTTTGAACTGTAAACAGACCACGGGGTGAGATTTGCACACCGTGGTGAAGGATGGAGCGTGCTAAGCTGCTGTGAGATACCTTGTTGAAGGCGAACAAAATTTCTCGTTGCTGGAATTGCCCGAATTGATACCATTGTCAGAAATTGAAGTGGCAACTCTCAAATCCAGCTCCAGGATTCTTCCAAGGAGAGTAAGAAGGCAGCATCCTGTATAGAGAGAGAGAGGTTGAAAAAGTCAAGATGGCGGCCATAATGATACAACCAAAGCGCTAACCCTTTTTTATTTGCGCTCATACAATGCATGTAAAAAAGGGCATAGTGACAACTCTATCCTGACACATAGCTTCATTCAGATCTAGCGGCTGCCATCTTGACTGTTTGCTCCCATGGACCCCTCAGTCTTCAGAGGTGGCTAATTTGCCTTAACAGAATAACAGAGTTGGAAGGGAACTTGGAGGTCTTCTAGTCCAACCCCCTGCTTGGGCAGGAAACCCTATACCATTTCAGACAAATGATTGTCCAATTTCTTCTTAAGAACTTCCAGTGTTGGAGCATTTACAATTTCTGGAGGCAAGTTATTCTACTAATTAATTGTTTCAACTGTCAGGAAATTTATCTTTAATTCTAGGTTAGATCTCTCCTTGATGAGTTTCCACCCGTTGCTTCTTGTCCTGCCCTCAGGTGCTTTGGAGAATAGCTTGACTTCCTCGTCTTTGTGGCAGCCCCTGAGATATTGGAACATTGCTATCATATCACTCCTAATCTTTTTCATTAAACTAGACTAGAGGTCTGCAACCTTAAACACTCAAAGAGCCATTTGAAACACCGGGAGCCTCAAAACCTGGGTGGGCGTGGCCAACCCAACATCACTCCCACCCAGTCACATGACACACATGCACTCCACCACACTTACCCAGGTTTTGTGGCTCCCGGTGTTTTCTGTGGGAAATGGGTCTCTCTCTCTCTCTCTCTCTCTCTTTCTCTCTCCCCTTCCCTCCTTTTCATTTCTGTTTTTTGTGTTTAACTTCTCAGGCCAGGCGAGGAGTGAATGGGAGGGGAGGGCGAGTAGTGGGACCAGCCAGTGGTGGGATCACCCAACAGGGAGCCACAGAAGAGGGCCCAAAGAGCCACATGTGGCTCCAGAGCCACGGGTTGCTGACACCCGAACTAGACATACCCAATTCCTGCAACGGTTCTTCATGTGTTTTAGCCTTTGGTCCCCTAATCTTCGTTGTTGCTCTTTTCTGCACTCTTTCCAAAGTCTCGACCTCTTTTTTACATTGTGGAGACCAAAGCTGGATGCAGTATTCTTAGTGTGGTCTTATCAAAGCATTATAAAGTTATATTAACTTATTAGATCCCTGGTGCGAAGAGCCAACTCTTTAGTGATCATTAGACCTCCACTCCCCTGGATTATGTGTTACAGCAGTCTCAGTGTCTCTTATTAAGTGTCACTGCATCGGAGCTGCTGGGACAGAGGAGGGAAGCTCAACAGAAGGTAAGCTACCAGGAGTTTGTCTTTGAAGGAGGAGATTGCTCAGGAACTCTTCTGAAATGGCGGGTTTTCTATCACAGGCTGTGCATCCTTGGAAAGCGGTGGGCCCTTGATCCTGAAGCTGGGTGGAGGTGAAATCAGGTGGATTTTGCAGAGATGGGGGCTGCTGGCAGGGAGAAACGGAAGAGGCCTGGGACAAGAGGGGCGTTGAGAGACCCACACAGGTTGCCTTTTGTTAAGGGCCCCACCCCACCAGGATCAAAGCACCCCTTGTGCCCGAGGCTGTGAAAGATGCTGGCAAGTGGGTGTCACTGGCAGGCAAACAACAATGTGTGTTTGTCTTCTCTTCCCCAAGCAGCTCTTCCTTTTGCTGCTGGCCTCCTTTGGGGATATGTTCCCTGGGGCTGAAGATCATATGGGGCTTGCAGGTTATCAGAGGAGGAGGGGCACAGGGGTAGGTTTAGGGCAAACAGCTGAAACCTGGGAAGGCAGAGTAGTAAGAAAGGGAGATAGGAGACCAAAATGCAGCCACTGCCTCCGTTTTGAAGGAAAGGTCTACCCATCAGGATATGAAAGCCTTAAGCTAGAATTGAAAGTAACCCAGCTGTACCCTGGTAGATGCACCAAAACTGCTCTTGAACCATGAGCCATGGTAGCCATAGTGTATTAAGGGACTATATATTGTAAGGCATATAGGGAAAAAAATTGGCACTATTGTGTCCTATGTGTTTCTTTCATTTGCTAACATTCCCAGGGACTACAAAACATTTTATAAAATAAAAAAATATCTCATTTTCCTCAATTCTCAGGTTTAGGAGAATTAACTTTATTAAAGCCTTATCCCATGCATTTAAAAAAGCATTACAAAAATAATTGTGAACTTGTTTTGTTCCTTGAAGCAAAATAAATTTAATACTACAAATAAAAAAAAAGAATGCTTCTGTATTGTAGGCTAATTTAGCTCCCTCCTGGGAGTTTGATCCCCACCGGCTCAAGGTTGACTCAGCCTTCCCTCATTGAGTAATCAGATTGTTGGGGGCAACTCTGTAAACTGCTTAGAGAGGGCTGTAAAGCACTGTGAAGTGGTATATAAGTCTAAATCCTACTGCTATGATCAGCAGGCCTGGCTTTCTCAGTCTTGGCTGCACATTTCCCATCTTCTTTAAGGAGTCCAAATCAAGGCAGGAAGAATGAAAAATGCCAAATCTGCTCTTGAGTGCATCTGTTTCCCCCCATTTGCGTTCCTTTTAGCCTGGAGGCATTCCTCCCCCACACTATGTACTTCATAAGTCTACTCACTGACTACAATTAACCTGCTTTGCAAAGCTCCTGGAGAGTCTCAACTGGAGGTGGAAAATAATGGAGTCCATGTGCTTTGGAGGCAAAGCAGCTGTTCTGCTCTAAGCCGCTGCCTTTCTTATCAGAGGAAGAACCAGGAGCTGTCAACTCAGGCTGCCAAATAAAATTGAACGAGTGGGACTCTAACAAAATAGTGCCAGGGTATGGTTGCCCCTGGAAGCTGTGTTTCTGCTCTGAAGTCCAGATAAGCATGCCCCAGAATAGTCTAAAGATTAGGAGATCAAGCTTTTACATTGTATTTTTGTCCAAAAATTTGGACGAAAATACGTACATGGCTAGAGAAAATGATAAAACAACATATAGACCTAAAACAAAAAATGTTTTTGTTAGGTATGCTGCCAGAAAAATATGACAAAAGGAAGGTATATTTAATATTACATGTTTTGACAGCAGTGAGAATTGTAGTTGTACAACATTGGAAAACTGAGGAAACCCCTGCAGAGGAAAATATAATCAGAAAAATATTAGACTGTACAGAAATGGATAGGTTAACATTAAAGATAAAGAACAAAGAAGACACAGAATAGTTTTTAACTTGGGAATTGTTTTACCATTGGTTAGATAAAAAGGTAGAAATTAGAAATTGGAAGAGTATTATTATATATAAGGAAAGAATGCTATTACTGTTATCACTATATATTTGTAAATTGATTCAAACAATACATGGCTTATTAAGCACTTATATATGTTAACAAAAAATGTATAATTTTTTTTAAAAGCTTTACACTGTAGACTTTCCAAGTAAATCAAATAAGTATAGACCAAGTTTCAAGAATCCCTAGTTCAACTAGAGTCTGGTTCTGATTATCAGAACTGAACTGAATTTGTTACTGAACATCCACAGAAAACCATTTTTCCTGTCATCCCGTCTTCCCCCAATGATTTTTTTCAGCAGGAAATTGAGTACCAGCAGTATTTAGATCACGCCAGGTTCCACGTTATTTTCTTTGATAAGTCTTCTGATTATCTTTCACTTTTTTCTCAGCACATCACTGAGGCTCATAAAAGCTCATAAAAGAAATCCTGGTGATTTCAGAGTTTACTGATTGGCTACCCTCAGTAGTCTCACCTATGAATCTTTGAACTACCTAGCAAGTGATCTATTTGTGACATTCTTCTCTTGCAAAAAGAGGTATTGGTTGACACTTCACCTTCTTGCCTTCTGCTTATTTGCTTGCAAATATATCTATTTCGCTTCCAAGTACAAGAACATCACTAATTAATTATAATCTGAGCCCACAGGCAAAGGATCTGTGAATCATACCAGGGCAGCCATTTCATTTCCTAAGATTTAAAGAGACATCCGTGTTAAATTGTAAATCTATTTCCTCCTGGAACATAAGGACTAGAAACATGTTCCTTATATATATATTTTTAAAAATGAAAACATGATGCTCTGCAGGATGCTTAACTATAATTGTGATGGGGCAGAAAAGGAAGCTGCCAGGAGATTTGAGGACAAAGAAGCAGAAGTTGGAGGTGAATCAGTTGCCTTAGCTACAAAGACATTTCGATTTGTCATTGGTTCTGGAGACACACAACTGGAGGGATTTTGCACATCTGATATTGTTTATTCCAGCTGGCAATACGGATACCCTTGTGGGGATAATATATTATTTCAATGTAGTGTTGTTACAATTTGAAAGCATGCGTTTCCCTCAGCACTAAACATTAAATCCCGCAATGGGATTTCTTTGTGTGGGTGTAATTTTGGATTCTATAAGGACTTTAAGGACTTTGTGCAGGGCATTGAAAATTTTAATTGATTGTGTGCCACGGAAATGATGTGGATTCTTATCAAGCACACAGATTTTTCTTCAGGAAGATCTGGTCCTTCAGCTCTTCCAACAGTGCCGTATCTGAGTCTATCCTGACTTACTGCTCAGCATTCTCTTCTTTCTTTCCATCTTTCCCAGCACTGGAGATCATTTAGCTGGTAATGAATCTTTATTAAATCCCAATATATTGATTGAACACATAAATAAGATTGTGAGGTTCTTGGAGCTCCCTAAGCTTGGCTGTTTGCTTGCAGACATTTCAATACGCCACTACTTGAGGGAGTATGTGATTTGCTGCCTGTTTATATACCGATAGTCCTCAACTTAAAAGCATTCGTTTAGCAGCCATCTGAAGTTACAAGGGCTCTGAAAAAAGTGGCTTACCACGGTACCAGTCCCTGCACTTAACAATTGTCATAGCATCTCTACTGTCACATGGCCAAAAGTTGGGTGCTTGGCAACCAGCAAGTATTTATAATGGTTGCAACATTGCCATTTGCAACCTTCCCAATTGAATTCCAACAAGCAAAGTCAATGGGGCAAGTTGGATTGACTTAATGGCCTGCTTGATTCACATAACAACCTCAGCTATTTGCTTCACTGTGGCAAAAAAAAGGTCATAAAATCAGGGCATGACTCACTTAACAACTGCCTTGCTCCTCAATGAAAACTCTAGTCCCAATTGCCATAAGTCAAGGTAAGCTACTCTCCGTAGCTTATCCTGCCAGTACTGGAAGAAGTATTGTTTCTTCCTTGGTGCTTCTTTCTAACCGTGTAAAATTATATGTTTAAAAGTCAAGCAGAAAGACAGTGGATTATTTGCCACTGCAAATAATGAAACTCCTTTGTGTATCCCTTTTGTTAATTCGGGGACTTCTCTAGCTTCCTCTTCAGTGGCTTAATGGAACACTCACTTTACACTTTCTGTCATGCCCCTGGTGGAGACTGACTCTGAGGGAAAAGAGGAACAGCTGACAAGGAGAGGGAAGTGTGGCTCCGGAGGTTGTGGAGGAGGCCGGGGAAGGGCAGAGGCTGGCTGGGGAGTCAGAGGAGGACCCAGGCCCATCCCTCTTCATCCTAGGGCACACAGGGAGGAGAGGATAAGGGAGAGACGTGGTCTACTTGGGAGGAGAGGGCCTTGATCCTCTTCATGGGCTGCAGCTGGGACAACTGAATAAGAGGACAGACCTGCATACGGGTGAGCGCTGGAAACAAAGCATGGAAATATCTCTAGTTTTGGTTCCTCTCTGAGGTTGGCATCCTTCCCAGTGTGTGTTCTGTTATCTGTGGACATCCTCCAGCCCTTATCTTGCCTGATTTGTGTTGTTCTTTACTCTTTATAATTTAAACGGCATTTCCTCCTTTTTGTAACTGCTCCTGTGAGAGTTTTTTGTCTCCAGTTAAGGATACAGTATTTGGAGTTTGGAAGCAAAGTGAAGGAATAAAAGGGGCTTCACCTGTTTTTTGTGACTGTGTTTATTTTGTATCCCACCCTGGGTCATCACACTTTCAGGAGAGGGGCCGAAATATTCACTTTATACTCTGCAGGAAAGGGGCCAAAAATGTCTATTTGGAGACCCCAACCCTGTGCTCAGATCTCCGCCCTTTTTAATGATGTGTACCACGAAAGGAATTGGGCTTTGAACACAAAGATGTAGTGTAGCTCCCATCAACATCTTTGAATGTGAAAAGAAGGACTAGGGATGACGTGACAGCAGCAGTGAGCCAATATTGGAGGGGCTGCCACACACGCACAAAAGAGGGCATCAACCTATTTTTCCAAAGCACCAAAGAAGGCAAGACAAGAAACAATGGATGGAAACTAACCCAGGAGAGAAGCAACCTAGAGCTAAAGAGAAATTTCCTAACAGTGAGAACAACTAACCAGTGGAATGGCTTGCTTCCAGAAATTGTAGATGCTCCATCACTGGAGGCTTTTAAGAAGAGGCTTGGCGGCCGCTCTGCCTGGAATGGTGTAGGGTCTCCTGCTTGAGCAGGGAGTTGGACTAGATGACCTTCAGGGTCCCTTCCAACTCTGTTATTCTGTTCTTGACTTTTTTTTATCCCTCCTCCACCGGCATCCCAGTACTTCTCAACTTAGTGACAGTTCATTGCTGATATTCTTTCCATGGGCAACTCCAGCTCAGCTCCTATCATTACCTCGCAGGCCTTGTTTGTCTGACTGGTGAATCCCAACGATTGAGCGTCATAACTCGCTGTGCCAAAGCAGCGCATTTCTGTTCAATAAGCAAAATGGGGCTTAATACAATTATGCGATGCTTCCCCAGGGAACTGTGTGTTCACATTCAAGATATTCCTGAAATTTCAGCCTCTGCTGGGTGGTGTGTAAATTTCCGTCAGCCAGTCAAGGGAAGAGAAATATGGCAGTTTGCCAATCTTCTCCCAAGAATTGTAATGATATGTGGGAATTATTTTGGGAGGCAGGAGGGAGAACCACAGTTTGGAAAATCATTCAAGAGGTAATCTCAGCCTCCAGAAAGAGGAAGGGCATGTGTGAAGCATTGAAAAGAAGGACTAGGGGTGACATGATAGCAGTTTTCCAGCATTTGAGAGGCTGCCACGAAGAAGAGGGAGTCAACTTATTCTCCAAAGCACCAGAAGGCAGGACAAGAAACAATGGATGGTGTTATGTATGTAGGTTTGAAGTCATTGGTTTAGTTTGAACTGTTCTTGTAAAATGTTGGAAATGATTGGTTTAAAAAGTGCGGGAAAACCCTGCACTCTGATTGGCTGGCAACTGCGGCTGCTGGCTATAAGTAGCAGCCGCAGCCCAGCCAAAGTGGGTCCGTTCTGAGCTGTAGTCACTAATAAATTAAGAGCTTGAAGCACTCCGCATCTGTCTCTTCATGCAAACTTAACAGATGGAAACTAATCAAGGAGAGAAGCAACCTTTGGAATTAAGGAGAAACTTCCTAACAGTGAGGACAATCAGCCAGTGGATTGGCTTGTCTTTGGAAGTTGTGGGTGCTTCAATATGCAGGTCTTTAAGAAGACACTGAACAGCCACTTGTCTTAAATGGTATAGAGTCTCTTGCTTGAGCCAGGGGTTGGACTAGAAGACCTCCAAGGTCCCTTCTAAGTCTGTTACTCTGTTATTCATTTCAGAAGGGACCCTCCCCGGTTTTCCAGAGAGTAATAGGAAAGAAGGGAAAAAAAACTTTCAGTCTTCCAAGATTTTGTTAATGTAACCTTATAGTAAAGACAGAGTTGGTACTCTTGGTTGTGCCTCTAATCTGGATTACCTTGCATTGCTAGCAACAGTCCAGGATCCATGACCAACTGTGTGGGATTATCAATTCTTAGGTTGCTGTTGCACTAGGACTGTATGTCAGATGGGTTAGCAAAACTTGGCTTTGGCAATTCAGGAGCCCAGCCAGTTCCTTTTCCCCACCACACCCCAAAGAGGACCTTTTAAATATTTCTTCTTTCATGCTGGAAAACATTTCTCCTTGATGCACAAAGAATCTTCCAACAGTTGGGCTGAAGGATGGAAATCAGATTTCAAAGCTGCCACAGTTCTCTGCACCCTTGCCCTAAGAGCACACAATCAGGCAATGGAGAATATATGAAGTACTGCTTCCCTCTGCTGGCACAATAGAGCAAACAAAGTAAAACAATGTCTTGATTTTTCTTTCAAAGAAAAATATTGTTATATAAGCATTACAGTACATTCCAACTTCCAGGAGAACACCTCTCCCAAGTTGGCTTTGCAAAACTTGAAAAGAAACCGATATTACTGTATATGATAAACATCCAACAGCAATACCTTGGATAACATTGTTCATTTCTCTATGACAGGGTTCACCCATCACACCAAGAGTCAGAATTTCTTTAAGCACAGTTCACTGCATAAGCTACAAGTAGGCTGGCTTTACACAAGGTAATATATCAAATTAGGCAATATTACAGCTTAGGCAATGTATGAATACAGTGTGATTATGACAGCCCCTGTTCAACTTCCAGCATTGTACATGTATGCAGGAGGAGGTTTGTGTATGAATTCTCACCAAGATTGTATAAAACATCAACCAATGGATGAATCAATTTTCCTTCTGAGCATCCTCAGGTTCAGGTTGCATTCAGTAGCCTAAAACCTCAATCTTGGTCATTTGAAAATGGGTGGATATTCAGGGAAATGAAATCAACACAAGGTAACTAAGGTTGAGAAACACTGTTTAAACCCTTTAGTTGCCTGAATATGGTCTTTGCATGAATGCACAGCATACGATCTGCATATTAGCTGGTACTGACCTAGTTATGGAATGCAAACAGGAAACAACTTCTGCTGTACTGGCACAAATCCAATTTCTCCTTACTGATGGTCTGATGCTATACATGCCTGAGGTCTAGCTAGCAATTTTCTTTTGTAGGAGGTCTCTCTATGGAAGAGAGATCATAATGGAAGGGATCTCAGTGGAAGCGACCCCCAGGGGGAGAGCCTTTTCTGTGGGTGCGCCCGCCCTCTGGAACCAATTACCCATGGAGCTATGGGTGGCTCCTGACCTTCGATCCTTCCATCGTGACTTGAAGACTTGGCTTTTTCAATCAGCCAACCTGGACTGAAGGGGACTTTAATTGTTTTAATCTGTGCATTGGTTTTTAATGTTTAAATTGGGATTCTTCGATTCAATAGTTTTTTAATTTTGTATTTCTGTTTTTTACTGTTGTGAGCTGCCCTGAGTCCCTTGGGAGATAGGGAGGCATAGAAATCTCAATAAACCTAAACCTAAACCTAAGTCTCTCTATGGAAGAGAAATCACAATGGAAGGGATCACTAAGGCAAAGTTTCTCAATCTTGACAATCTTAAGATGTGTGGACTTCAATTCCCCAAATTTTCAGAATTGACATACACACAACTTAAAGTTGCTAAGTTTGCGCAATACTGCTCTAGGGAATGTTCTATTACGCCAAACTATTGTCCTCTTACTATCAATGTCATCCTACTTCTCTCTCTTTCCTTTAGGTTGACCTACACATTTCTTCAAAAATAAACAACATGAAGTTCTTCTGCAAGACGTTGCTGGCCTTCTGGGTCCTATCTGAAGGTACTTTTGGACAAAAGAAGAGAGTTCTGCCTTGGTAACATTCTCCCAAATTACATGGTGATGACCCATCAGAAACCCGAGAAGTGGGGAGGGTGGGGCTGACGTCGCGACGGTATGACGTGCATCTTGGGGCTCCTATTTCTCACTGGATTAACTATTAAGAGTTGTCAAGCTTGTCAACTTTAAGATGTGTGGAAGTCAACTCCCAGAATTCTAGAAGTTGAAATCCATACATCTTGAAACTTGCTAAGGCTGAAAAACACACACTGCTATAGAGTATATAACACCTTTGTTATTCCCTTTAATGCTTTTTTTTTCAGCAGGGGGGCATGGGTTTGGATCATAGCTCTTGTGGAGGAAGTACATGGCTTGGCATAAATATGGTATTCTCCCTTCCCCAAAGAAAATATTTCATTTCATTTCATTTCATTTATTGGATTTCTATGCCGGCCCATCTCCTGAAGGACTCGGGGCGGTGTACAATCATAAAAACAATACAAATACTATACAATTAAAATGAATTAAATATGAAACCCAATCAATTTAAAATTTATAAAAACAAATTCACGAAAACCCCCATCCCCTCCATCAGTCCAGGTCGGCGAGTTGGAACAGCCATGTTTTCAGGCCACGACGGAAGGATCGGAGGTCATATGTGGATGACTTAAGAGTCCCCCAACCCTGCCTTGTTGTTCATTATGGACAACAATTGGTGGCAACTGTTTTTTCCTTCCAGTAAATGTTAGCAGTCTCAGGGGAAGGAAATCAAGAATTCCCCAGTCTTTACCCTGAAACTGTCTCCCATTAAATCTGTAGAGCTAGCAATGCTATTCAAGTCTCACTGCTGAGACACTTTCAGCCATGGAGATAAATGATCTCCATGGCCTTTCCTGCTGATTCAAAGACAGGTGAGCCACAGGTAACACATTTCTGAGGGAGGGTCCTGAAAGGGACCTCAAGACTATCTCTATTCATCATATCCAATATGGGGGTTCTCAGGGGTTCAGGAGAGCCCCTAGCTAAGATTCTGTGCAGTTCAGAGAGCCCCCAAATCCCACTCCTGCCTGGCCCTGCCCACCTTGCCCCTCCCAGGAGTCCCCATGCAGCCTGTTTTGGATGCAGGTAAGTGCAGGGCGTGTGTGGAGCTTCAGGGAGAGTGAATAATGGGCCTCCCGGAAGTTTGGGAAGGCCAGAAATGGGCCCATTTCCAGCTTCCAGAGAGCCTCTGGAGCCCGGGGAGGCTATTTTCACCCTCCTGGAGGCTCGAGGAAAGCCTCCGGAGCCCAGGGAGGGCAAAAATGCCCCCCCACACTGTAGTGCAGCAGGCAGACTAGGCTACGCCCACCATGGCCATGCCCACTCAGCAACCAGGCAGAGAACCCATTGCTGAAATTTTAGAAGGCCATCCCTGGTCACAGCAGATAATGAGAAAACTCAAGATCAGCCATGGAGCAGGCAGTCAATCAGCAACCATATGTTTCTGTCATTGTGATTCTCTTCTGCCTCCTTCCAAAGGGGTCTTGGCTGGACCGTGGAGTGCCTGGATGCCCGAACACATCACTGCCTTTGAGGGCACCTGTGTGGTTATCCCCTGTCGCTTCAGCTACCCAGAAGAGCTACGTCCACCAACCATCCATGGCATCTGGTACTTCAACAGCCCATACCCCAAGAATTATCCCCCAGTGGTTTACAAATCCCGCACCAACATTGTGCATGAGAGCTACGTTGGACGCAGTAGACTGCTGGGAGAGCTGAATTTCCGCAACTGCACCCTCCAGATCTCCCGTCTCAGCCCTGAACTCTCAGGGAAGTATTACTTTCGGGGAGACCTCGGTGGCTACAATCAATATACCTATCCAGAGCACTCTAACCTTGAGGTCATCAGTGAGTATCAGGGCAAATGCTGGTGGAAAATACCAATTCCAACTCTTGCTTATATAGAGTCAGGTCTAAGCTGGTGAGTCCTTTCAAATAGAATGGGAATCAGCAACAATTAAGGGATGTAGGAGGCTTCTATAGAGTAGGGTAGGGTAGGGTAGGGTAGATAGAGGTCAAGTAGTGCATATACATATATAAAATATGATGCATCATATTGTTTGAGTTTGCAAACTCAAACAGAAGCAATTCCCTAGCTATCTGCTTTCAAGAAACAAAGTCATACTAGTCTGGTAAGAATAAACATAGATAAAATAAATCAGAATTGCCTAGGTATTTTGCCAGAATTATACAGCCCTATCTCCTTACAGAGGAGGTACAGTAACAGGACCTGGGTTTGATAAATTCTTCACCACAATGGCGCAATCTTAGCTCAAAAGGATTATTTTTAGTATTCTCCAAAGAAGCTAACCTCTTATATATCCAGAGTTCCTCTAACCTACAGTATCAGTTCCTAGACGTGAATTTGATTTAATAGTAGCTACTATTGCTTAATACTGTTACTACTGCTAAAACTCTCATTGTATTGTGTATATGTATATGTTGCACAAACTTTGCTTTTTACTGCAACTATTTTTTAATCCAGCTATTTAAATTTGGCTAACTTAAAGAATGTTTATAAAAAAATCTGGGACCCATTACTTCTGTGGGGCTGAAATTCTCATGATGATCAGATTTGTTCATAAAGTTGTGGCCATTGCAGTGTTCACGGAATTTTCATCACTTTCTGTTAGCTTCCCATAAGTAAAGTAAATGGGGAAGCCGGCAGAAAGTCAAAATTCGCTCCCACTGGGTTGTTATTGCTGTTGGGGTTTTTTTTGCCTTCCTACAATCCTTCCTCCTTTATTTGTTTAGGTAAGTAAATATTGGTTCATTATTGAAATTTGCTTGCAGTTTACAGTTATTTTTCTATTTATGATACATAATCTACTACAGGGGTGTCAGACTCAAGCCTTAGAGTGCTTAGAACTGGTCTGCAGGGCAGCCATGGAAATAGCAAAGGTGCCTCTGCCAGTGAAAATGGAGCTTGGGAGGGCTGTGTGCGGCCTGCCCAGGCTCCATTTTTGGCTACGATGGCCTCCTGCAGCCCTCTGCCAGTGAAAACGGAGCCAGGGAGGCCTGCCTGGGGAGGCCCACCCGAGCTCTGTTCTCACTGGCAGAGGGCTGCAGGAGGCCATCATAGCCAAAATGGAGCCTGGGCAGGCCACACACACCCCTCCCAAGCTCCATTTTCACTGGCAGAGGGCTGCAGGATGCCATCAGGGCTGAAAACGGAGCCACACGTGGCCTCCCCAGGCTCCGTTCTCGCTGGCAGTGGGCTGCAGGAGGTCATCATGGTGACCTCAGGTTGCCCACATCCACCCAGGCCCCTGAGGTCAAACACAACCCTGATGTGACCCTCAATGGAAATTGTGTTTGACCCCCCCCCTACTAGATGGGGGTGAAGGTTCATTCTCTGAGTTTATGGCTTGGTTTCCAAACACTTCATTACCAGGCTAGGTAACATCTTCAGCGGAGTTTAGGGATGTCAGTGGCTGTGTTCCCCTGTTTATAAGGGCTTCGTGTGGTTAGTAGGAGAACGAACCTTCACCTCATCCTACACCCGAGCTACAGATATTCACCACTATTGCAAACTCTTCTAGATGCTCACAGGACTATTTGGCTTTGGCATTTAAAAAAAATGTAGCCTAAAATGTAAGGTTCATTCTGGTCACATCAGACTGCATCTGCCTTTCTCCCAAAGGAGGACACAACTGGTCAATGGCTTCTTTAGGACCCTCTCAATTGAAGGAGAAGATAGGAAAGGGGAAGTTTTTGTTTTCTCCATATTCTCTGTCTCTTTCTACTCCGTAGACAAGCCCACCATTGTGAATCCTCCAGAAGTGGTGGAGGGTTCAGATGCAGAGCTGCGCTGCGAGGTACCTGACAATTGCCCAGACATGAAACCTGTCATCACATGGATGAACTATGAGAATTTGGCTGAGCATTCTGTCTATGCACAGATAGAGGAAGAAGGTAGCACTTGGTCACTCATCTCCATCCTGAAGTTCCTACCATTGCGTGAGAACCATGGACATGAGGTGGGCTGCAAAGTCAGCTACCCCAACACCACTTTTGAGTTTGATGGCTTCTCGACTCTGGACGTCAAATGTGAGTTGGGTGTCGATAAGTAGTATATATAACAGAATAATAAAGTTGGGATATTGGAGGTGTTCTAGTCCAACCCCCTGCGTGAGCAGGAGACACTATCCAGGGGTGGGCTTCAAATTTTTTAGCAAGGGGCTCTCTGCCCTAATGACTGGCTGGGTGAGCATGGCTGGGTGGTCATGTGACTGGATGGGTGTGGACAACTCGACATCGCTTCTTTGCCCTAATTATCTAAAAAATGATAATATACCAAAAAGCTGTTTATTATTTCATGCATTTAATACTTAAATAAAAGACTGGGTGAAGTGGCTTTCCCTCTCAAGCACTGAGTGGATTGTTTATCTAGCTTGCAACACTTTTACGAGGTGTGAAATGCTCTTGGCTGAATGCCCAGAAGTTCAGTTAAGCCTATTAAGAGCTTTCCCTTGCTGCTTCTCTTTCTGAGGCTATTGGGGGCTCTCCAAGCCCTGCAAAGTCTTAGCTAGGGGCTCCCTTGAGCCCCTGCGAGCCCCCAGCAGCCCACCCCTGATCCTATCTCATTTCTTTCTTCTTTTTGAAAGCCTTCAGTGATGGAGCACCCACAACTTCTAAAGGCAAACTGGTTCATTGTTGTCGCTGTTAGGAAATTTCTCCTTAGTTCTAGATTGCTTTTCTCCTTGGTTAGTGTTCAACCATTGTTTGTTGTCTTGCTTTTTGGTCCTCTGGAAAATAGTTTGACCTCCTCGTCTTTGTAGGAGCCCCTCAAATATTGGAAGCTTTTATATATTTTTATATTGAAGCATAAATATGTTAACTTGTATATCAATAAAACTTTCATAGAAATATATTAACTTTTATATTTTTATACTTTACATTTTTAATATTGCGTGTAAGTGGACACCTGTCATCTTAATCTTGGAGAACACTGGAGGGTTTCTGTCAGGTGAGGCTCCATTCAAAATCCAAGAAAGAAAACCTTAGACTCCATTGTTATAGGGAAAAAGACATTTACTGAAAATTGAAGTGGTAGCATCATAAGAATATAAGATCTGATGCAATTGGCACGAAAATCACATATACAAAGTTATTCCACGTTCCCACCCACAATAGTTCAAACTGGCCATCCAATCTGAGATGTGTATAATGTCATGTGGGGTATCTTCAAGTGGTGTTTCAGACAACTGGTATGCCAAGACAGTTGACCTTGGCTTAGACAGATAAGAGGCTACATCTGAGCAGTAAGCAAGTAAGCATAGTCAAGAAAACAACCCAACATTTACATTTCACCAACTCAAACCTCCAGCACTTTTCCCTCCCCCCCTAAGTCCAATTATTCTTCCCTCCCCCTGTTTCTATGGCAGCCAGAAAGATAAGCAGAAGAAGGATTCTTGGAGGCTGACAGTTTCTGCAACAAGACTCGGTGGACTCAGACTATTGAATTACCTCCCTACTATGACACATTCTGCGGTGGTATTGCTTTTCTGCAACCATCTAAAAGCAGAATTAAAACCATGGTTCAACATTTAATCAATTATTATAAAGATAGCCCTTGACTTACAACCATTTGCTTAGTCATTGTTCAAAGTCAAAATGGCGTCCAAAATATGACTTATGACCATTTTTCACATTTATAAGCATCGCCAGGGTCACATGATCAAAATTTGGATGTTTGGCAACTGGCCTGTATTTATGATGGTTGCAGTGTGTTGGGGTCATGTGATCACCTTTTGCAACTTTCGGATTAGTAAAGTCAGTGGGGGAAATTACATTTACTTAACAACCATGTTCCTAGCTTAATAATTGCAGTGATTCAACTGTGGCAAGAAAGGTCATAAAATGGGCAGAACTCACTTATTAACAGAAATTTGGGTTTGATTGGTGGCTCAGGCTGTTAATTGCCTGCACTTAAGTTCCAGCTGCCTACAACTGCTGTAGGCTCGAATCCCACCAGGCTCAAGGTTGACTCAGCCTTCCATCCTCTCGGGGGAGGTAAAGTGAGGACCCAAGATTGTTGGGGGCAATAAGCTGACCTTGTAAAAATGCCGCTTAGTAATAAGCAGACATATACAATGGAATGAAGGCTATTGCTGAGCACACTGGGTTGTATCCCAAGGATTGTAAGCCGCCCTGAGTCTCCGGAGAAGGGCGGCATATAAATGTAATTAAAAATAAAAATAAAAAAATAAATAATAAGTCAATGACTACCTGTAGTATCTGGAAATGCCCAACATCAGGACCACAACTGTGTCTTCCATAAAATAACTACAGTAAAAGAAACATTTAACATTTTCTAATGTTAAAAGTCCATCATCTTAATTAGATGGCTCAAGCTTCTGTCACAGAAAATTGCTGCCTATTCTGCATGAGTGGAAGGGATTAGCAGTTAATTTAGCACTTAATTATGTGGTAATTAATGGATTCCTGGCCCCTGAGCCATGTGAAAAGCAGATATTTTTTGTTCCCAGTTTAATTTTAATGTATTCGTTTTCCTTTTTTTATTGTCAAAGATGATCTGTTTTGCAAGTCACATTCCTCAAACATGCATATTTCATTTCTCATGAGACTTCCTTCATCTCTAATCAATGTCATTTTCTCTTCCACGGGAAAACGAGTAACTGGCAATATACGAGTTTAAATGAAAAATGAGCTAGCGTGCTAATCACAGCTTCTCACCCATTGTCATCTTCCCTCTTTAATTCTGAAACTGCTTTTGGTTCACATACTAACAAAAAAGCTTAGGTAGCCAGGGAAAAGTTACACACAAACATAAGGAAAAGTTTTTTTTTTAATTAGACATCGAGCCTTGCAATCTCATCATTTAATGGAATAAAACAGGTCCAACTCTGTTTTTGTTCACATAGGGAACAAAGCGGGGGAAGTACTAAGTGGGATGTGACCAAGAAAGTCAAGATAGCAATAGCACTTAGATTTATATACCACTTCACAGTGCTTTACAGCGCTCTCTAACCAGTTTACAGAATCAGCTGATTGCCCCCAACAATCTGGGTCCTCATTTTACTGACCTCGGAAGGATGGAAGGCTGAGTCAACCTTGGGCCTTTGAAGATCGAACTCCTGACAGTGGGCAGAGTTAGCCTGCAATTCTGCATTCCCACCACTGCACCACAAGAGCTATTTATGAGATTAATATTAGGATTACATAAATTTGTTTAATGTAACAAATATTATTATTATTGCTACTTATATAAAAATACACTGTCCATGTATTGATATTGATGTACATTTAAAAATAAAAATCCAAAAGAAGTTTTTTTAAAAAAAAATCAATCTGGGTTCTCATTTTACCAACTCAGAAAGATGGAAGTCTGAGTCAACCTTGAGCTGGTCAGGATCGAACTTCAGGCTGTGTGCAGAGTTAGCTTGCAAAAGTGCTTTCTAACCATTGTGCCACCACGAGAGTCATGATGATAATGAGGATGAGGATGCAATGCCCATAAAAGACAACAACAAAAGTCCTGGTTGCCCTAACATGACTGCCATCCTGACTTTTTTGACCACACCTGGCCGATACCTTTCTTACTATCTTTATCTGCTGCAGAAAGAAAACCGGATATGCACCTCAAAGGTGACCTCTTTATCTCTCCTTTGCAGACCCACCCCGTATCCTGCAAGTCAATTCCTCCGTGGAAGTCCTACATGGCGCTCACGTGTTCTTGATGTGTATTGTGGACAGCAGTCCAACAGCCATGATTTCCTGGCTCCGAGAAGATGAAATTCTCCATGAGGACTTGGCTGGGAACCTCACACTCTACCTTGACAATGTAACTCACCTGCAGGATGGCCTCTACACTTGTGTGGCGGAGAACATTTATGGCAAAGACAACCACTCCCTTGCCTTGTCTGTGCTGTGTGAGTGTTAATCTGGAGCTCTGGAATGCATTCCCTGTTCTGGCATAAAGCCTATTGATTTTATTTATTTATCAAATTTATTTGCCACCCATCTCGTGTCCAATGGTTCTAGCAGTGAGGATAACCTGAAACCCATTACTCCTACCCAAGGTTTCTATAACATCCTTTAAAATTTGTAGAAACCTTGAGTCGTGTTAACGCAGGGGTGTAAAACTCAGGGCCCACGGGCTGGATTCAGGCTGCGATATGGTTGGATCTGGCCCATAGGGCAGTCCCAGTCTACCCGCATCACTTCGGCCTGGTCTACCCAATGCAGAGAGGAAAGATCAGGCCAGCGAAGCTTCAGCCCGGTCTACCATGTGCGAAGAGGAAAGATCAGACCAGTGTAACTTCGGCCCGGTCTACCCAAATTAGGCCAGTGTGGCTTCAGCCAGGTCTACTCAATGCAAAGAAGAAACATGCCAGCAGTTTGGGGAGTGGTGGCAAGATGACAAAAGCATGAGAAACAGAATTTAAACAGATTTATTTTTCTGGAGACCAGAGAAAAAGATCTGAGAGCCACATGTTAGACCATTGGCTATCCATGCAGTACCTGTTTAGTTATTGCTAAGTTTGAAGGAAGAATAACTTGATGTAAGTCAAGTTTCAACATTGCTAAATCTTTGAAAGAGCGTCATTGGAACCATTCTGGGAGGAGGAATCTGTTCTTAGCTGGGGTGACCATTTTGGACCATGTTTTGGTTAAAATAAAATGCATGTTCTTCTTGACTTTGTCTCCCTGTGCAGATGCTCCTTGGAAACCAGTAGTCAACGGATCATTGATGGCCGTTGAAGGAGAGCCTGTCACTATCTCCTGCAGCTCACAGAGCAGCCCTGACCCAACGATCACCATCTTCAAGGACAAGAAGCCATTAGCCATGGGGGTCTACAAAAGCCAGGTGGAGATGGAGTTTGAATCTGTGTCGCACGAAGATGACGGTGAATACTGGTGCACAGCAGAGAACCAGTTTGGCCAGAGCAGCACTGCTTTCAACCTTACTGTTGAATGTAAGTACTGGCTTTGTGCCTTGAGAGCCCTTTTTAGTTCTAAAGATCTCAAGCGTGTTTTGGAATTGGGTAGAGTGTGGTGGTAGCAGAGGTGGTATTCAGCAGGTTCTGACCAGTTCTGGAGAACCGGTAGTGGAAATTTTGAGTAGTTCAGAGAACCAGCAAACCCCAACTCTGACTGGCCCCTCCCCCATCTATTCTCTGCCTCCCATTGAGTCCCAGCTGATTGGCTGGGTCTTCTTTGGTTGTCCTGCACAGGAGAACGGAGCTGGAAAGCAGGTTAGTGGGGTGGGGAGGGAATGGGATTTTGCAGTAACCTTCCCCTGCCACGCCCACCAAGCCATGCCATGCCCACCAAGATACACCCACAGAACCAGTAGTAAAAACTTTTTGAATCCCACCACTGGGTGGTAGATCATGTGCTTTGAATGCAGAAGGTTCAGCTTTGAGCTCTCGCATTTCCAGGAAAGATCTGTTCTTAAAGTTTTGGGGAACTGTTGGCAGTAAATTTGGATAAAGCTGGAGAAGAAGAACTAGTGAATTCCTCCTCTATATTATTGTAGACCTGGATCTATGCCTCTCCCCATTTATTCTCTTTCCCCTGATGTATTTGTTGGGAGGTGACATCTCAAGAGCGTGAACCAACCCTGTTGTATGGCTTTCCATAAATGGAGGAGCTCCCATAGAGAGGACTTCTACAGTCCAAGAAAGCTATTAGAGACATGGTGGTGCAGTGGTTAGAATGCAGTATTGCAGGCTAGCTCTGCTCACTGTCAGGAGTTCGATCCTAACCAGCTGACTCAGCCTTCCATTCCTTCTGAAGTTGGTAAAATGAGAGCCCAGATTGTTGGAGGCAATATGCTGACATTTCTAAAACACTTAGAGAAGGCTGTAAAGCACTAGGAAGTGGTATATAAGTGCTATTGCTATTAGTTCATCCCGAATCTCTTTATTTTTTCTCCATAGTTGCTCCCCGTATTCTTCCGGACTCCAAGTGCACAGCCGCTCGGGATACAGTGAAATGCATCTGTGCAGCCAAAGCCAATCCAGAAGCTATGATCACCTTTGAGTTGCCCACCCGCAATGTGACGGTCAATGAGACTGACCGGGAGTTTGTGTACTCCCAGAAAACAGGCTACATTGTCACCAGCATCCTGACTGTTCAGAGGGAGGTTGATTCTCAGCTCTACATAGTCTGCTCTGCCAGGAATCTCTACGGCACCAAGAACCAGCAGCTCCAGTTCCATCACTCCAGTGAGAGTCCCTGCAGGCAAACATCACCACTGATCCCTCTGGTCCTCTTCCTCAATCTATTGGACCATCTGTTCTGATCCGGCTCCCAAACACAACAAACCCTCTGTAGTTAACTAAAGGTTCCTTTTATTAGGAGCGCCATCAGCTCCGGCAAAAAATCTCTCTCTCTCTCCCTCTCCCTCTCCCTCCCTCCCTCTCTCTCTCTCTCTTACACACACACACACACACACAGACTAACAAGTCTGTCCAGCAGGGAGATGAATAGTTACTGCCACATCTATTCAACTCCGCCTCGCTGCCTTTTATCCCCAGAGCTAGGGTAGGGCTTCGCTAGCAACAGTGGCTCTTCCATCCCAAGGATCGGCCCACGGATTTCCACTGCTCTCCTCTCCCCTGCCTTCTGCGCAGCTGTGCATCAGGCACTGGACCCAGCTGTTCCTCTTCTTCTTCATCAGCTACCTCCAGACCTGGGGGCTGTTGACTCTTCATCTGATGGATGGCCCAGGCTCCACTTCTGTCTCTCTGCCAGCTCCATTCCCTCTTCCCCCCTGGAGCTCCCAGGTTGTCCTGATGCTGACCATGACTCTCATGCTTCCTCCTCCTCTGATTCGGCTGCCGGAGGGGCCAGTGGCCAACGCAACACCCTCCATGACAGCCACTCCAGGGCTGCCATCAAGGGCCAGCCTTACTAGTTGTCTGAGAAGGCTGACACATCAACTACTGGCCCACTGAAAAGCCAGCAGCCCCTTGATCATGCTGGGTCTCCCCCTGGGTGGTGCTCTTTCCTGTTCAATTGCCTTCTTCAAGTGAGAAGGCAATGACCACTACAAAGAACCACAGCTTTTGCATAACTTGCTGTCTCGCCCTGGGCGAGAATATGAATTAATAACATTAGAGGGCAAAGTGTTGAAAAGAAGTTGAACTAATTGGCCAACATTAGCCTGGAAAATAAACTATCAAAAGATTATGTGTCAGAAGTTTTCAAATATCAGCTGGGCTGTCACATATAAATGAGAGACCAAACTTGATTATCTCTGACTCCAGAGAGCCTAAATTCCAAGCAAAAAATACTTTTATTATACTGTATTGATTATATACTGTATTATACTCCTTATTGAGTAAAGAGTATAAACTAGCAGAGTGGGACAGACAGGAGATATGGAAAACTGCAAAAAAGTTGTAGATCGCTGTCATGTGACTGCAGGACACTACAACCAGACAAAAATGCGAGCTAGTTGTTCCCAAGCACCAAAATGTGATCATGTGACTGTAGGGGTGGGGTGCAGTTTCAAGGATGAATCATAATCATAAGGAGCCTCTGTGGTGCAGTGGTTAGAATGCAGTACTGCAGGCTGCTTTTACAGACTGCCGGTTGCCTACAATTTGGCAGTTCAAATCTCCCCAGGCTCAGGGTTGACTCAGCCTTCCATCCTTCTGAGGTAGGTAAAATGAGGACCCAGATTATTGGGGGCAATAGGCTGACTCTGTAAAACCACTTAGAGAGGGCTGTAAAGCACTGTGAAGTGGTATCAAAGTCTAAGTGCTATTGCTATAAGTAGCCTTTTCTGCCAGAGCTTTAAACAGTTGTTAAACGACTAGTCATTAAGCAAGGACTACCTGTATTAAATCCTTTTGACCCTCTTCCAATTCCCACTTCTGGGGCTCCTCTCTTTGGTGCAGGAGGTCCAATTTCCATTGATTGATGACTTTTTTTTTGCAACAATGAGATCTGTTTAACATGCCCTGCAAATCCAACTGTAGTTTACTCAACAATCACCATTAAAACAAACTTATGTTGGTGCTGTGTATGAACCAACCTTTGTTCCCATATTCCTGGGTTATGTTCCGCCACCATCTTGTCTCTTTATATCAAGGGTCTTCAAACTTGACAGCTTTAAGACTTGTGGACTTCAGCTCCCAGAATTCTTCCTCCAGTCATGTTAGCTCAGGAATTCTGGGAGTTGAAGTCCATAAGTCTTAAACTTGCCAAGTTTGAAGACCCTTGCTTTATATGGTTTCTCTTTGCATTCATTTTTAAACCTGTTGACCCGTGTCTTCCTTTCTTCCAGACAGTCTGATGTGGGCAAAGGTTGGACCAGTGGGAGCTGTTGTGGCCTTTGCCATACTCATAGCTGTGGTGTGCTATGTCAGCCAGGCCAGAAAAAAGTAAGTTTTGGGGAGAAGGGAAATTCAAGCCCAACTTTCTTTGATTTGCACCCAACTGAAAATGGTTTTTCTTATGGCTTTGAGATCTAAACACACAGCAGGGTTTCCAGGGTAGTGGATCACAAATCAGGCTTTGTGGGCACACTAAATCAAGAGGGGGAGGGCTTGTAATCCACTGTATACACACACTTATCATTGCTCAGCTTTGCATTAAAGTCAATGTTTCCCTTGGCAACTTAAATATGTGGACTTCAACTCCCAGAATGGAGTTGAAGCTGCTTGGGGAATTCTGGGAGTTGAAGTCCACATATCTTCAAGTTGCTAATGTTGAGAAACACTGTACTAAGCCATAATTAATGCTTCTTTCAACTACATTTTGGTGTATTATCTAAATCAAAAACCAAAATGATACATATATGCAATATCTATCCATATCTATCCTTAATGAGGAGCCCATATTAATTTCCAGAAGAGCTGATTCAGAATCTCGACTTACAACTTACAATTTTGATCATAAGTTGTGACCATCATAAAGTAGGTCTCCTTGTGACTGCATCCAATGTTATGCCCTTTTTGGGGGCAGTTGTAAAACAAAACACCATGGTCATTAAGTGAACATGTCGTTTGCTATTTGAAGTTTTTTTGGGGGGGGGCAGGAACTGAAAGTAAACACTGGTTTTCAGCAAACACATCATAAATCACCATTGTGTGATGCAGGATACTGCAAATTGCCATAAATGCACAGGCCAAATGCCCAAAATGTGGTTGTGTGACCATGGTGGGTGGGAGACAAAGATCAGAACTTTGAATTTGAGTTATAAGTCCCATTTTCAGGATATGTTGTAACTTCAATCACTAAGCAACCAGTCATAAATTGAAGACTACCTGTTTTATGTTGTTCTAAGTCTTACGTTATTGGGGCAGTTAATATTGTTCTTGTGATTATCTCCATTTCCCCAGAAAAAACAATGAAAATCCTGGCTTTGGGCAAACAGAAAACCCTCCTGTTGTCTACAGCGGAGATTATAGGACTCCAGGCAATCTGGAAAAATCAGAGGTACCAATAACTGTAGTTAAGTTGCTCTTGGTAGGACTGCGTTGATGGGTCCCCTCCCTGCAATGCACACAACCACTCTCACACAATCTCTCCTCTGCCTCTCTTTCGTTGCCTGGCCGCAACTGCTGTAAGTTGCTCCTGCCTTATAGGCTGAATACATTCCCATCTTTTGGAAGGAGAGGACAAGTGTACTTCTCTCAGCTCAGTATTTTAGAAGGCGGCAAACCGGAAAGCTTATTTAGAGAAGCAGGGTGGATAGTTTCCCCTTTAGGCCTTTTTTGTGGGGCAGTAGAGGCAATTGCCCTTGGACCCATCCATGGGAAGTGCCCTTCCAATGGATAGTTTGTTTTGGATATGGTCAGAGAGGAGGTACTTTTTCTTCCATGTTTTTTTGCGCTCAAGTCAGAAGCACCGCTTCCTGCTGGAAGGATTAGCTGGTGACATCACCATTGTCCTGCGGATGCCCAATTTGGGCTCTTTTCTTGTCCCCAGGAGGAGCTAGAGTAAAGGACGAGAGCTCAACCCTGCCCCACAGCAGCTCTCAGGTCTCGAACGCAGGCTTGCTAACCTCCTGCCCAGCGTTCCAACCACTTGAGCCACTGTGCTCCTTCGTGCTTCCTGATAGCATAACTACTCGTGCCTAAGAATGGTTTCCTTACTTGGGGTTTGCTGACCTATTGATTTCAGCAGAGAGAAAAAGCAAGCGCAGACCCCAGATATGACCTTGACAGAACAAGACATGAAAAGTTCAGATGGACATTCTACCGTACATCATTGTCTCACGGCCATGACCTATTATTCCACAGAGATCCCCCAGTTTCAATCTCTCTCCCTGACTTAACTATAATTCATGGTGCCCCAAACTCATTTCATGGCAGGGTTGAGTTTGCCCAGGCTGTCCTTTCTCCCTTGGAGTCATTAGTGACTACTCTTCCTTTTCTAATAGTCTAAAGAGATCTGCTCCCTGGAAAGTCACTGACCTGGCCAAGTAAGTATGGACTTCCGTGTCCATGTGTAACATTGTCATCATCCCATTGCCCTCTCCTCCTTTCCCACAAATGAATCCATGCATGTTTTTATGGGCTTGTATGTCCCTTCGTGGTAGGAATCAGTAATGGGATCGTACCTTAGTTGCTATCGGTTTGGTGGGTGATTGTGCGTGTGCGCGCACGCTTGCCTAACAAGCCAATCAGCTGAGAGGATGAAGAAACGAAGGAGCGACCCTCGGTCTTTTATCCTCTCATCTGATTGTCGAAGGCTTTTTTTCCTCCTCTCAGATGATTGGAGGCTTTTTTTTACTACTGGGTTGGCCAACTGGTAGTGATTTTTACTACCGGTCCGCGTGAACCATGCTGAACCAGTAGCATACCACCACTGGTAGTAATCTAAATGTCTTGTCCGGGGTAAGAAGCTAAGCAAGGTTGGGCTGGGTTATGAACTTGGAAGCGGCATCTCCAGGGAATTCCAGGGCTGTAGGCTTGTTGAAAAACACCTCAGAAGAAGCCACAGACAAACCCTTTCTGACCTGGTGACAAGGAAGCAGCATGGACACTTCCGTGACATCACCAGGAGTTCAAGGTGGATGCAAAAGGAGATGTTACCTTAAAAAAAAAAGAACTTTAGGAAGCTGAGAATATACTGAAATACATAACAAGGTCTTTTTTAAAATCCTGGTTAGAAGCAAAGCCTAGAGAGACATTAATAAGAGAATTCAGAGGAAGAATCACAATCTGTGGAAAATAAACTGATTTATTTTTCCTCATCACAATTCTTCTATTATTATTTTTTTAAATTTCCCCTTCATCTTTACTCTTGGCATGCTCTCTCAGGATTGAAGCAGAATAGAGCCACTTTGATGAAAACTGGTCCGTGACTTTCATTTTGGATGTTTAGAAAAAAGGTTCTATCACAATAAAGGCTGACTAACTTAATTTTTTTTTTGCCATGGGAGGCCACATTTTTTGTCCACATTATTATTTTTAGTTCAAAAAATTGCCAGGCATATGGTAGTAACATCTCTGAAGAAGGCACAGCCAGATTTTTTCTGCTCTGCTTTTTCACTTTTGAGGGGGAGATGTTTTTTCAGAGGAAAATAGATGTGTTAAAAAGGCTTAACCTAGTTATTTTGCTTGTCATATTGCTCTGCTGCACAAATAGGATCTTTGCAGCGAATAGCACTTCAATTGGATTTTTTTTTTTGCATGCATTTCCCACGTCTGTAATTTGAAAACAAATCTATCTTGGCTAAGAGACAGGCCTCGACATGGCCTGTCTTGCATTAACAGTTGTCACGTCTGCACACAGTTCCAACAGCAGCTTCTGAATGTGTTTGTGTGACAATATGTTTGTGTCAAATATTGTGTCTTGTGGCTGAATATCTGAAATACTCAGATATTTCTGAAAAACCCAGGAAGATAGTTTTGTCAAGTTTCTGTGGTGTCTATCATCGTAACCCTTCCTGGTGAAATTATGTTGCGTCTATCAGTGCACCTTGGTTAAATGTTTGCATGTAAGTGGACACTTTCCATTTGTGGTCTATATACATAGCATCCTGTCCCTTATTTCTACCACCTCAGGTCTTGCAGCTCAACTTGTCTCCCCACCTCAGATGTTGCTGAACTACACTTCCTAACATCCCTTAGCATTGATCCTGATGGCCAGGACTACTGAGAGTGTCCTCAGCAATATCTGGAAGCCTACTTTGATTCTACAGGAATAAACCAAATGATGTAACTCAGAGAGTGAGTTGGTGCAAGCAATAACCTGCTCTTGTTTGTTTGCTCACCTCCTCCTCCAGTATGGGCGTTGTGACAAACGGCTGTTGAACAAGCGTGAGGACCTGGGGATTGATTATGCCAACATAGACTTCACCAAATTATCCACCAAGGACAGCTATACCCTGACCGAGGAGTTGGCTGAATATGCTGAAATCCGAGTCAAGTGAGGCCTCTTCTCACCAAGGCCTTTCTTCCAACTGGAACTATAGTAGTTGAACGAAACCCCGAGCCGTCACCATTCCTGGGCTGGGCATCCATCATCTCTCAGGGGGACTCCACATTATCCACTGTTTTTGATATCCTGATGTTCGCACTCCAAAATACGGGGTGCATTTTCATTTCCTGGAGAGTGCATACTGAAGGTCAACTAACACAGATTAGGATTCCCCTTTTCTCTCATACACACAAACCCTACAAGTAAACACTTGTCCTTTTGGCCAGCCAACATGTTATAGTTACAGAATTATAAGAGGGCAGCTTTCTGCTTCTGCTGTGGTAAATTCCTAAATCTTGGGTACCTAGTCTAATTTGCTAGCAAATGATCAAAGTAGAACAAGATTCCAGGTCATAATCGTAAGGATCAAATTGACAAATCCAGAATAGCTGTGATCTAATTGGTATCCCCCTATCTGACAGGGTTCCATGAAAGAGGTTGTGTTTCTAGGAGAAATTGAATGGATTGGTTTTCACCACAATGCCCAAGAGTCTTGATCTATCTCATCAAGGCTGATGATCATAAGCAGTAGAGTCGGCTCTCTATCTGTCCAATGTTCACTTCACATTCCAGATTCAAGCTGGAAATAAAATCAAATTCCAGCTCACATGTCTCAATAACTCTACATTTCTGTCTTAAACAAAATAAAGAAAGCAGGGAATGCTTTAGGCACATCATTTATTTCTCCATGTATAAGACAGCAGGACATTTTACCACCCTGTTTTGATTACAGCATCATAGATTTCAGTTAAAAAGAAACAAAGTAATGAGATGACCGAAAACATCACCTAGTGAATTCTAGCATCTCCAGTGCACCCACCAGCTATGGTTGAAGAAATATAAAGCTTGCCCAGCTACTGTCCTTTTGACATAGCAATGGTTGGGTGACTCTAGAAGATGCTATGAATTGCTAGCATGGAAATGACCTTCATTGTCAAGCCATTTTTACCAGATATGCTTAGATCCAATTTTACATTATGTATATCTGTTAAGTAGAGGACTAACTTCTGTTTCCTAGAATGTATGTTCTGTTTCACCAAGGGTTTCCTTCTGCACCCCATAATAGTCTCCAATGATACGTTCCTGTTGTTGTTAGCATGACTAATGAAAGTGCTGTGTGTTTTGCTGAGCAACTGGATATTGTATTCTGTAGCATCCACTCAATTCTGTCAGCTTTGCCTTTTGAGAAAAAGTGCCCTTTCCAATAAGTAAATTGTTGGGCAAAATATCTTCTCTTTCTCTGCTTGTTCAACCTCAGGAAGACAGAATGCTGATCTTTGATGTTTTAAACCCATCAAGAACCCCATTGATTTTGATGACACTGGAAAGTTATAGAAGAAATATCTCGGATCCTTCATTATTTGCTGAAGACCTATGATTATATTGAAAACCTTGACTGTTCATCCTCATGGTCATATAGCAAATCCTCCCAAACATAAAGCAGTTTTAACTGCAAAAGTGATGGGACTTCACTTCACTTGAATGTGTTCAAGTTGGGGCGAGATAACCATCATTTGGGGAGCATTTAATTTGAAAACCTGCAGTGAGCAAGTGGTTGAATTTTGCAGTTTAAATTGGCCTCTTCTAACTCCATGAAGTTATGACCAATATTGATTAGACATCCACTTGGGATAAGGAGAAATGGAAAAGCTAAAAAAACTTCTCTCAAAATTACAATAAGGAAATAGTTTGGTTAACAGTCGCCCAAGTGTGACTGTTACATGTTATAGGCATGAATATATTAAGTTCTCCAAAGCTTTTAAGCCTGTGACAAAAGCTTCAGCATTCAAAACCTACTCAAAATGGTCAGAGTTTAGTGAGTCCTTATAAAAGTATTGCTGTTAGTGATTTTTTTTTTTGAAGAAACAGACCGTTATCAGCCGGAAGATGAAGTCAAAGAATCTAGTAATCATTATTCCTTTTAATTTCCCCATTCCTTTCTTTACATCGGGAGTTTAGCAACAACTGTCCATGAAAAAGGGCAAAACAACTAGGATTTCAAGCATCTGAAGCTTTTCGTGTTTTTAAAAATAATCTCAGGAAAAGGTTTTACTGCTTGGAAAGCCTCCAGGTCTATTGTTGCATTGGAGTAATGTTTACAGAATCAAATTCCACCTTTGGTTTGGTTTTTAAATCAAGGCTCCTCCCAAATCCCCATCTGTTCCAACACACACACACACACATATCCTGTGTTTTTTGTACTGTACAGAAAAAGATACTGTATTTTGCTGATTAAGCAACAGTTGAATCATTGTTTTAAACAGTTGTCAAAGTTAGGAATTCATGAAACCCAGCTGGGAAGGAACCCTCCATCACTGAGTTAATGAGATGGTGTTCCAATTGGTGTTTGTGAAGAAAAGCTGTAATTCTCAGCTGGCAAGCTAATTCTAGTCTCCTAACAAGATTAATACCTAACATTTCAGGCAAAAGCATGTTTCTATTTATTGAAAAAGCACCTTTAAACAAATGCTTTCGTTAGAAGCTGCAGTTGTAGGGGTAAAAAGTTGGAATCTGATAACATGACCTAAAGATCTGGCTGTTTTGTCAAGGATCCACTGAGCTGAACTCAGTGAAAGTTACACATTGAATCAAGCATGAGGAAACCTATAGCACTCCACATAGTTAGTTTATACCCATCAGCTACAGTTGCTACAGCCAGTGGTCAAAACTGATGAGAGTTGATATCTATAAATATTTTGGAAAGCAATAAGCTGTCCTTGTAACTATGCTTGGAATGCAGCTCAGGAGCAACAATTAAGAATAAATCTTATTGAACAGAACGGTCCTTATTTAGAAAAAGGGGTAGAATTCTATTGGTGAGGTATTTGCGAACAGATCAGTTGTATTAGTGGTGGAAGTATATCTTTAAGTCCAATAGAAGTAAAACACTCTAACAATCTTCCCATGAGTAAGACAGAGCAGCCACCCAAATACCTTAGGATAAATGATTGAAGCAAGAACTGTTGATCTGGCTGGAAGATCTTTTTTACTTCTGATCAAGCAGGTTTGGCGGAGTTTTGGACCTCTGGTGAATTTTCTTCTTTCTGTCTTGGTATCTGAAATCCTTTGTACCAGTCCAATTTTAGCAAAGATTAAGATTGCTTTCCTTAAAGTAGTATTGGAAAAAAGAATTTCTCCCTCTGGTTCCTGGGTATAAACCCTGCATTTAGTCATGAAAATATGAAAATATTCCCGCTGGATCATGCTTAGGCCGATCTAGCCAGCATTCAAGTCTCACTTGATCCACCAGATGCATCTAGGAAACCCATGGATGAGAAGTCGAAGTAGGCCTTCCCTCCCACTACTGCTCTGGGCACGTAGCATGTGGAGACAAATTATCCCATGTCTGAAAGCAGCATCAAGGCCAAGGCCATTGATCTAAGAATTAGTCTAGCATCCTTTCGAAGCCTTACAAACTAGTCGCTAAAATTACATCTTCTGGCAGCATATTCCCAAGGTTTATAACATCGGTAGTCCTCTGATCAATATCAATTCTTTTGCTAGTAAGGGTCCTTAAGTAACCTCTAGTTCTAGCATTATAGATAAGGAGAATGATCTATCCTGCTCATCCTTTCTTCAACATGCATCCTTATATATAAACCATAATCATACTTCACAAGTATCTTTTTTTTAACACAGTGTTTCTCAACGGGGCAATTCTAAAATGTGTGGACTTCAACTCCCAGAATTCCTCAGCCAGCTTTCTAAATCCACACATCTTGCTAAGATTGAGAAAAATCTGCTCTAAACAGTTTCAACCATTGCATCTTTTGCTTCTTAGGATGCAAGCAAGCCTAGAGGACACCTGCATTTATCCAACTTTTAGATCTTGTTTCTCTCAAATTCTGGAAATCTTGGATCAAATATGCTGAATTATAATGGCCATAATCCCTAGTCAGTAACAGCCTCTTTAAACAGGCTTGGAGGATTGTATTTCATTGCTTCTGGGGAACAACAGGCTAGTAAAATGGCCATTTAGTTTAAAAAAAAATGTCTGCACATGGAATTCTTTTCCCGGAACTTTCCTATCTTTGCCTTGCAAAAGGATTTTTTTTTCTGCACCAGGAAATGCTTCAGATCATAAGCTTTTGGATTGTTTTGAAACTGAATTTTTTTGGATATCAGAAAGAGAAACTTAATTTCTCATTAAAGCACGTCTGAAACAGGGTCTTTACACTGCTCCCAAATAAACTCAGATCTTAATATTCTCATGCTGTTGTCTGCAGTCAGCAGCTGAGCTGTATCCCAAACATGCAAACAGTAAATAAATGAACAAATAAATCAACCTTTCCTTTTGTGAGACTGAAGCCCTACAGAGCTTGTGTGTGGCTTGCTTTCTTACTGGGAGAATGAGTGTCTCATTCCATCTTCAGCTGTTGTTTATAGTTTGAATATTCATGGTCCTTAAAGGGAATGGTGGCTTGCCAGTTATATAGATCCCTCTCATAGAAACCAGTCGGATGTTTCCCCCCAAATGTCCAAAGTCAGCTGCTGATCTACTTTTAAGATGCAGTTGGAATTGGTTGAAATTGTTGTGAATTTTAAAATCCTTAGAAGTTTTCCACCAGGAACAGAAGCTCAGGAAAGCCCTGTTGCCTTCCTTTTTACTACAAGGGATAAGTAAGCATGCAAAATTCCAGGCTGTTCCCCACCCATTGACTCCTTCTACATGGAGTATGGTTTGTTTCCAATTTCTTTTTCTTTTTTCTCTTTTGTCAGAAGCAGGCTAGTTTTTTATTGCTCCTATGTTTTTCCTTTCATCCTCTCTCTCTCAGCCTCCCTCCAGCAACTTCTCCTGTCTGCCCTGCAGCCTAGATTTTTTTCCCCTCTCTTCCTCTCCAACAATATGCAATCATGACTAGAGTTAGTGAGGTGGATGGGGATGATTGATTGCAAAACTGTCAGCATGCTATCCTTTCAGCATAATAAGTAGCAAGGTCTTTACAACAGATTTTGAACACACTTTTTCAAGGTGGATGGTGGTGGGAGACATAAAGAGATACAGTTTTCATTGCTCCAGGAACTGCAGTAGCTTAGGATGGGTCACTGGTTGAATTTTCCTTTCTTTCTTTTCTTTCTTTCTTTCTTTCTTTCTTTCTTCTTTCTTTCTTTCTTTCTTTCCTTTCTCTCTTTCTTTCCTTCTCTCTCTTCCTTCCTTCCTTCCTTCCTATTTTCTGCCTGTAATCTGATTTTGTAATGGGAAGATGTCACAAAGTTTGCAAGTCGAGGTCAAAATATTTGTATGGATGTGGGAGGGGGAAAACCGATATGATATGAAATTGTCCTTATTCACAAAATTGACATTTGTTTTTGGATGTCATGTTAAAACTCCTGATTCTAAAAACAGATATTTTCTCTAAAACGTATTAGTTATGCATCTCCAAAATATTTCTTCTTCTTTTTCTTCAAAGAGAAACCATTGGTACTAAGGTTGTGATTCAATATCCACTAAACTCTGAGATGATTTTTGAGAAGACATGTAGAGTTCAACCTTGGCAACTTTTAGATGGGTGGATTTCAGCTCCCAGCATTCCCCAGCCAGCCATGAATGAGGCAAAGCACATTATCAGCTTGCCAAATTCAGCTGAGTGGTGTGGGGAAAGGATTGCACTTGAATGCACACTTAGATAAAAGGCAAGAAGCCAGGAAAAATGATTTGGGCTGGACATGGCAGCTTTCAAAGAGTTTCTAACACCTCAAAATTGGGCCTGTGATTCTACCCCCCACTCTCCCCCGCTTTCTCCTGCATTGTCTGAATAGGTTCAAATTTAATACATATTCCAAATAAATTATTTACACAGTGGTTCTTAGCTTTGGAACTTGCTTTATTGCATTTCAAATGTATGCATTTAAAAAAAACTTTTCAGCTTCAATGCATAAATGTTGTGATTGTTTCATGTCATGTATGTTGTCCCTCCGTTTGCTGACAGAGACAAGGACAGCCAGGGAGGTGTCCGTAGCCGATTGTACTGTAATTTATTTCTCATGACAGGCACTTAGTAAGGCTTCCTTAATTAGCGGTTCTGACTGTAAATAGACACCAGACAGAGCATTTTTCAACCCACGCACACAATTTGCTTTTGAATTTCTTTAAGCATCTTTTCTCATGTACATTGCACGGAGAGGAACAAGTAAACATATTTCTAGGCGTGTTTCAGGCAGATTTAAATCCCTTCAGTGTTGTGTGGGCAAGCAGACAAAGAGAATCTGAAGGTGAACTCACCTGTCAAGTGTGCAGTATTAATTTAGGAAAAGGCTGGGCTTTTGTATGCCTGTATTCCCACAATACAGCAAATGTTTAATGACTTTAACCCCTCTGACTTTGTATCCTGAAAGAAATAAAAAGTCTTTTACAAATTCCATACAGCAGCCCATCTCCTTGAATAGCATCTTCAGATACAAAATCAAATCATCACTCTCCAACTAGGTACAACCATTGGCAAAGTTGGTTTCAAAGCAGTAATCGTTTCCTCTCGCAAACAAGCCCTTTATTATTTTCTCTCCCTGCATCTTAGAATTATTGAGAAGATTATTTTAGAATTGATTTTGTGGCCAAATCCCCTCTAACACACTTCGCTTTGCAATCCTAACAATAATAAATATTTTTTCATTTAAAACAAGAGTTCTAATGTGGATGTATGTATGTTTCATCCGAGAGAGTGTTGTTTTTCAAACCGATGGGTGGAAAGCCATCATACTGCCATGGTTTGTTTTTACCATAAATATAACGTGTAAGAAAGACATACGGCTGAATTCACTTATAGTTTGCATGAAATAGGAAATGCATTTTGTTTTGAGGTTAGGACAAAGCAACCCCAAGAAAAGTTTATGTCAGAGGATTGTATTCCAAGACAAAAAATCAAAATCAAAATCAAGAGTTTAATGCCAAAGAAAACATTTTCATTTTGAAAAAAAAATCATCCTTCAAGCCTTTATTTTTTGCCAACCTAATAGTTCAGAAGCATACAAATCATCATCCTCTTTTAACAACTCCATAATCCCTTGCAGAGGGTGGAGTCTGGGCAACTGAATGGAGCTAGCAGAATGTTTAATGGCCGGATGCCCTTCCTGTCACCAATGCGGAGTTTTGTTCAACTTTAGCAGATATATTCTCATTGTGCCCATAGAGAGAAATATCTGCCTCCACCTAGGATCAAACTCACACATTCTGACTGTGAGGCGAGAGGTCCACCTCTAGGCCACCACACCACTCCAGAAGCATACAAATGCAAGTAGATAAATAGGTACCACTTCAGCAGAAGGTTGCTGCATTCCCTATTTTCATGCTGGCCACATGATGATAGAAATATCTCAGACAACACAGGCTCCATCAGCTGAGAATCGCAGATGAGCACTGCCCCCTTGGGACAGTCACAACTGGACAGGGAAAAACCTTTAAATTCATTGGATGATGACCTGTGCCATAAACTAGCTTTAATGAGCACCTAGTTCTCCATATTAGACTGCTTTGTCATTTGATACAGGTAGTCCTTGACTTACGACCACAACTGAGCCCAAAATTCCTGTTGCCTAGCGAGAGAGAGTGGTTAAGTGAATTTTGCCCCATTTTACAACCTTTCTTGCTGCAACAGTTGTTGAGTGAATTACTGCAGTGGTAAAGTTAGTAACATCTGGTTTCCCCATGGACTCGGTTTGTTAGAAGTTCACAAAAGGGGATCCCATGACTCCAGGACACTGCAACCGTCATAAATAGGAGCCAGTTGCCAAGCATCTGGATTTGACCACAGGGATGCTGCAAAGGTTCGTAAGTGTGAAAAATGGTCATAACTCACTTTTTTTCAGTGCTTTTGTAACTTTGAGCGGTCACTAAACAAACTATTGTAAGTTGAGGAGTACCTGTAGTCTTCCTATTGGGCCCAAACTCAGAAATGACACATCTAGACACAGCTAGATCCCACTGAGTTCAATCCTTCATATGCTTATACCTAATGGACAGAATCTTGCCTACAGTAAGCTATGGTAAATGTTAAATATGGTAATTAGAAGAGAAACCTTGAATTGAAGGTTTCCCTCTGGTCTGTCATCCTGGTGGGAGGAACCAAGTTTAAACTGATCAGTTCACAGGACAGGCGGGAAATTTAAGCAACCTCAGTGGCTGAGCTGTCAAGACAGCTCTCTATAAAAGAGAGAGCTGTCGGGCAGCCAACACACTTCTATGTACCGGTCAACTAGTAAAGAGCTGTTTTCACTATCCTGTGGCCCTGCCTCTTCATTCAAACCCACAACTTAACAGTATAATTTTTTAACACACTAGGTATACCCTAAAAGAGTCTAAGATGTGGCTCAGCTGAATTTCTTCCCCTCTCTGTATCCAGAACCAAATCGCACACTCTCTTAGTCTGGGTTTCTTTCTAGGAAAACTCAATGTTGCCAAAACTTTTCCTCACTGCTCTTGAAG
The DNA here is from genome assembly GCA_009733165.1 of Naja naja. Taxonomy (NCBI): domain Eukaryota; kingdom Metazoa; phylum Chordata; class Lepidosauria; order Squamata; family Elapidae; genus Naja; species Naja naja. The sequence goes on along the minus strand of CM019160.1, from coordinate 20,190,169 downwards.
ATGTACATCCCATCCCATAATATCCCCCATCTATACTCCCCATTATCCCCATTATACTCCCCCATCTAATGCTCCTACCCTTTTTAGATTCTTTTAGGCTCATTTTTTTGTATATAGTTTCTATTTTTTAATGCTGTACATATATTTTATATCTTCTAGCTTTTCATAATTTTTTAAGATTCTGATGTAGCTTTATTTTTTAATCAACTCTAAATCACCCTTCTTATGCTGGTTTTGACCATAATAAAAATTCCATTCGATTTGGCAGATGGTTTGCTTTGAACCCTGGCCTTGCGGAAAAGGGCATTCTGTTTTTCAGAATCTTCATAAATAAGAGGGATGGTTCTGGAAAACAAATCACAGCTCCTTGGTAAAGTGCCTACTTTGCATTCCAAATGCTGTGGGCATCACTCCCTACCCTGAAAAGAACCAAAGGCAACACAGAATTTAACAAAGATTTCTTTCATTGGGGAGAAGGGTGCGTGGCATTTCGTAAGACTTGCATTCATTCATAGGTGTTTGGTGGAGTACAGCTGGAGTTTTAAGTACCCTAATAAATGAGAAACCTCCACCCTTTTCTATACAGGACAGCTGCTATATGTAGGTTGCAAAACTCCAAACAGCAGCAAAGGCAAACAGTACAGAAAAATAAAACCTATGAAAAACGGTTGCAGGAACTGGGCATGGCTAGTGTAGTGAAGAGAAGGACCGGGGAGACATGATAGCAGTCTTCCAATATTTGAGGGGCTGCCACAGAGAGGAATTTTCTAAAGCACCCGAAGGCAGACAAGGAATAATGGATGGAAACTGAACAAGGAGAGATTTAAGAAATGAGAAACTTTCTGACAGTGAGAACAATCAACCAATGGAACAGCTTGCCCTCAGAAGTTGTGGGAGCTTCATCACTTGAGACTTTCAAGAAGAGATTGGACTGCCATTTGTCAGAAATGGTGTAGGGTCTCCTGCTTGGGCGGGGTTGGACTAGATGACCTACAAGGTCCCTTCCAACTCTGATTATCTGTTATTCCATCGAATGGCTGTTTGAGTTTTTGCAAACCAAATAGGAAAGCCTTCCCCACACTTCAAGGAGACAGCCACCTTAAAATACTTTCTGAGCCCAAACTCACCTACCAGTATTTTTGTAATAGTTGAGTTACCACAGCAAGGAGGACATGGTTATATTTCGCAGGAGGTTATTCAATTTCAGGCACCTGTGACCAACCTGGCGACCAACATCTCTAATGGGGATAACTGTTACTGGGCATATTATACAGCTGAATGCTATTTCTGGTCTATTCTGCACCTCACTAGAATAATAATTACAGAATTAGAGATTAAAATACAAGCCAGCTTTCCTTTATTTAAGAAAACGTGGGTTTTTTAAAGTCATTTAATCCATTTAGCAGCACCCAAGCTGCATCATAAACATATAACAACATAACGGGTTGAGCAACTAATAAATGTAATAAACAAGAATATAAATAAACCCAAACAGGTAACTTATTTCTAATAGATAATAAATCTGTTTCAATTTACATTAAATAAACCTGCTGCATATTGAATGACTTACCATGGTTAGCAACCTAAGAGGAGTGTTCATACAGTATGCTAAAACAGGGGTCTTCAACCTTGGCCACTTTAAGCCTGGCGGACTTCAATTCCCAGAATTCCCTAGCCAGCTTTGGCTGGGCAATTCTGGGAGTTGAAGCCCGCCAGGCTTAAAGTGGTAAAAGATACTCAAGTTATGCTACACACAAAGGGCATGCCTGGTTTACACACTTAAGAGACATAATTATTTTTTAAAACCATGGTTTCTTTTAACTTGACAAACAAACACGCCCTTATACTTTGCTCCGTTTAACTGCAACTTCGGTCTCAAATCAGAAACAGCCCAATTGAAAGAATACAACGTCTCTCTGCCCTATTGTACTTTCCAAGAGAGTATGCGTGCATAAAGGGCACAATCGTGCCGACTGTCCCTGTCCTATTGTCCCCAATTATTAGTTCCTATTTCTTGTATTTAAACTTATGTTTATCCTTGTTTGTTATATTGTAAGCTTTTGACAAATAAATAAAAATAAATAAATAAAAATAGATTCCCCCCACATACTTTTGGACAACTCCCGTCGCCCCCGCGGAACAGCCATGGCTCCATGACAGCTGCAGTTTGCATCTCCCTCTTGGGTGTTCACCCTAGCCAACAAACTACAAGTCCCATAGGGCATCGCGAAGGGACTCAAACAAAAAATGTATCCGGAAAGCTCCGCGCGGTAGAAACCACATTTCCCAGCGTGCTCTGCGGAAGGCGTAGTCTATCTCGAAGGGCGCCGGAGTTTGAGACGGGCGATGGCGAGCAGGGAAAATGTCGCTGGTAGGAAGGCGGAGGGGACGGGGGCATCTCTGGCTCAGGAGCTCAGGCGCTGGGCGGCTGAAGAGATGAAGCTTCCTCCGGGCAAAGTTCCCTCCGAGATAGACGCACGCAGGTGGGTGAAAGCGGGTGGAAAGGGCGAGAGTGTTTCTGAGCATCTGCAGAGTGCTCTCCCCAGTCTCTCGGGGGTCGTGAGAATAAACGTACCAAGCATTGCAGGACTGGGCTAGAGAGGAAAGGACGCTCCTCTCCTAACCATGGCTAGGTTCGCTTGCACCTTAACAGGGTGACTGAACTATTATTTTTAATATTAATTTAATTGGCCCTCGACTGCAAATGGAGAATGAATTGGTTTATAATACAGTAGGTTACGTAGTTTTAGCGCTTAGAACAACTTTATTGTCGCTTTGAATGTACACTAATCGGCATACATTAGAATGAAATGTCGTTGCATGCAGCTCTCAAAGTTTCACCACCTCCAGTATACACTACATAAAGCATGACAAAATAAATAGAATAGAATTCTTTATTGCCCAAGTGTTATTGGACACACAAGGAATTTGTCTTGGTGCAAATGCTCTCAATGTACATAAAAGAAAAGATACATTCGTCAAAAGTCAAGAATCGTCAGGTACAACACTTAATGATGGTCATAGGGCAAGCAATCAAATCACACTAGGAAACAGTCAATATAAATCATAAGGATACAAGCGACAAAGTTAAAGTCATACAGTCACAAGTGGGAGGGGATGGGCAAAAGGGAGGATGGGAGGATTAATAGTAATAGTAATTCAGACTTAAGTAGTTGGACAGTGTTGAGGGAATTATTTGTTTAGCAGAGTGATGGCGTTCAGGAAAAACTGTCCTTGTGTCTAGTTGTTCTGGTGTGCAGTGCTCTATAGCGTCATTTTGAGGGAAGGAGTTGAAACAGTTTATGTCCAGGATCTGAGGGGTCTGTAAATATTTTCACAACTCTCTTTTTGACTCGTGCAGTATACAGGTCCTCGATGGAAGGCAGGTTGGTAATAATTGTTTTTTCTGCAATCCTAATTATCCTCTGGAGTCTGTGACTGTCCTGTTGGGTTGCAGAACCAAAGTTATAGAGTTATAGAGGTGCAGATGATAGACTCAATAATTCCTCTGTAGAACTGCATCAGCAGCTCCTTGGGCAGTTTGAGCTTTCTGAGTTGACGCAGAAAAAACATTCTTTGTTGTGCTTTTTTGATGACATTTTTGATGTTAGGTGTCCACTTTAAATAAATACAAAATTATGCATTAGAATGAAATTTCATTGTATGAGCTCTCAAAGGGTCACCACCTCCAATATACACTACATAAAGCATAACAAAATAAATACAAAGTTATGCATTAGAATGAAATTTTGTTGCATGCAGCTCTCAAAGGGTCACCCCCTCCAATATAACACTAAATAAACCGTGAAAAAAATAATTAAGTACAAAATTATGCATATGTCCACATATATGATATGATATACATAGAAACAACACAGTCTAGTTTGGATGTATATGTGTATGTGGTGAGAATAATGAATCTTGCAAGTTTACTGGACGGATGGCCTAGGGAACAAAACTGTTACAGAATCTGGAAGTCCTGCTAGAAATACTTGAAACTTCCTCCCAGAGGGGAGCAACAAAACAGACTGTAAAGTGGGTGTGTAGGATCTCTAACAATGCTTTGAGGGCTAAGCACATAGTGCTTATAAGCGCTATCCTGAATAACGGGAAGTGAGCTTCCTATAATCTCCATTGTCCTCACCACTCTCTGTATGGACTTTCTACCAGAGGCGCTGCTGCCACAAAACCAAACAGGGATGCAGTTTGTTAAAAATGCTCTCAATCGTGCCTCTGTGGCCAGGATAGAGGAGAAAGATGTGCTCTCCACATCCGACGCAGCAAATGCAGACGCTGGTTTGCAACATAGTTAACAGACAGCATATCAATACTGTTTCAGGATAGGATTATAGGTATGGCTCCAATAGTTTGGAGTTCATATATAGAAATACTTTGAGAAATATGTGAACTTAATATAATTATCAACATCATGGATTTTTACTGCTACTTCCATCTCATTCTTCCCCAGAATGTGCTCAGGTCAGTGTGCTGACATCTGGAAATATATCATCCGCCACGTTCATCATCAGAGGTAAGAATACAAAGATGGAGATGGGATACAGGTAGTCCTTGATTTACAAGAGCTCATTTAGTGACCATTCAAAGTTACAACGGCACTGAAAAAAGTGACTTAGGACCGTTTTTCACACTAAAAATCATGGCAGTATCCCCTCATGATCATGTGATCAAAGTTCAGATGCTTGGCAACTGATTCATACTTATGACTTATGAATTTTCCTTGAGGCTTCTACCTTTGTTTAGTCTGTGACCCTTTGAAGGGTTTAGAATTTCTAGATTTGAAGCCCAGAACTGTCCCAAGGGATTTGAATTACAGATCCCATCACCCCCTGCCAGTAAGGAGTAGAGGAATTTCTTCCAGGAATGGATAGCTATAGATGACTTTTGCTTGGCATCTTATCTGGCATTCACTCCTAAGAGTCTCAGAAAGAAAACGGGCAGCATTTTAAAAGAGGTCCTATTCTCTGAGTTAAGAAAATAGAAATTCTGTATTTATATAATACTCGAATGGAATGGCTCAAGACCGTGATGGCGAACCTATGGCACACATGCCACAGGTGGCACGCAGATCCATTTGTGCGGGCATGCGAGCCCCAGCCAAACTTACTTGCACTGCACATGCCTCCCAGCTGATTTTTGGCCCATTTAAGGCCGTTGTCGCCCCCCCCCCCCGGAGGCTCGAGGAAAGCCTCTGCAGCCTCAGGAGGCTGAAAAACGGGCCTTCCTGGAAATACCGGAAGTGCCGAAACAGGCCCATTTTCAGCCTCCAGAGGCTTCAAACGGTCCGAAAATCAACTGGGAGGTGCGTGCATGTGCAGTGCAGGTATGAGGGCAGGGTGGGGGTGTTGCACAAGCATGCACAAGGGAGCGCATTGCATTTTGGGTGCCGGCACACGCGCTTTCAGCACACCACAACAAAAAGATTCGCCATCACTGGCTTAAGATAATGGACTGGTTCATGTAACAGTGCAAGATTGTGCCTGGTTTCCTTTAAGTAGATGAACCACCAATTGAGCTTTAGCGTAGTCTAGCCTGCTGTGTAAACCCAACCACAGTGTCATCTTTCCCTTTGTTGTCCAAGTATATAGATCGCACTCCAGCACAACATTCATTGCGCTGGGGCTGACTTCTGTTATTTGACCCACGTTATTCTCCATCTTAAGTACATTTTTCAGGGTGCATCCTGTACTCTGTTGAACACTTTTATCTTGCTTATATTGCAGGACTGTAAAGAAGATCCGTGGGAATTTACTATGGTATCCTTTTCTTAACCCTTTTTCTCGATAAGTTTTCTTCTCCCTTTCCTTCATGGGCTTGAGAGGTTAATTCTGAAACCCCCAACTATCATGAATATTTATTTCTCCCCTAATACTTCCTATTGGTTGGAGCAAAACAATGAAAAGCATTGCAATAACAATATAGTCTTAGAACACCTCGGTTGATTAAATCTGCTGCTAATGGTGGAAAGAGAAAGAGATTTAAAAGCCTAGCTCTGATCACACAATTTTGGTGAAACACTATCTAACCTCGGGCTTCTCAACCTTGCCAACTTGAAGATGTGTGGATTTCAACTCCCAGAATTCCTCAGCCAGCTACGCAAAAGTAAAAATTCCATATATTTTCAGGTTGTTTAGATTGAAGAATCTAAGCCTATGTCATACGTTGACGTATAGGATGTAGGAGTCACCTGAGGGTTCCCCCATCATAATCTTCCCTTGCTGACTAAAATAACACCTAATAACGCTGTTTCTTCAACAATTTAGTTTAGTTTATTGTCATTGCACCTTGTACAATGAAATCTAACACCATCTTCAGTGCACATCATGACCATGAAAGTAAACACAAACACACATCCTTCACCCTTCACACATTGAACCGGAAACCCCCGACACCACACCAACACTGCACTATACAGTAGAATTCAGTAGAGTTACTGCCCTGGGATAGAAGCTGTTTTTCAGCCTGTTTGTCCTTGTTTTTATTATCCTGTACCGTCTGCCAGATGGTAATAGTTCGAAAAGGGATTGTGATCTTGGAATTTCTTGAACTGCTGAGGAGAGGCTAGGATTTTGTTTTGTAGACATTCTTAGGGCACAAGGGCAAAATTGAAATATGAGACCCTTTTTCACATTCTATGCAGTTCGATACTGTAGATGGAACTTTGCATCAGGTTTATCCAGGAAAAAAAAATTGGCAGTCAAAAGTTGTAAAGGGTGTACAGAATGGCTTGGAAAAACAGGAAGGCCCTAATCAGAGAAGAGGAGTTTGAATCCAGGCCAAGAAAGTAACTTGAGAAAATATTCAGTGAACCTTTCCCTATTTCACAATATAAATTGAGGGATGGGGGAAGGACAGTCTGACATGCAAAATTCTTTTACTAGAGTTGCTCCTATAAAAATAGTCCTGACCAATATGGCATTGGTCTATGATTATTGAGATGACAAGTGTGCACCAAGGGAGATTTTGCACCAAGTTGTGCACCAAGGGAGATTTTGCACCAAGTGTGCACGAAGGGAAATGTTGCACAAAGTGTGCACCAAGGGAAATGGTGCACCAAGTTGTGCATCAAGGGAAACGTTGCACCAAGTGTGCACCAAGGGAAATGTTGCACCAAGTGTGCACCAAGGGAAATGTGCACCAATGTTACACCCCTCCTGCGCGACTTGCATTGGTTGCCGGTTGCCTTCCGGGTCTCCTTCAAGGTGTTAGTGACAACTTATAAAGCCCTAAATGGCTTGGGTCCAGGGTACTTGTGGGAACGCCTCCTGCCGGCATCACACTCCGATCGCCCCGTGCGCTCCCACAGGAGGGGCCTCCTGGGAATACCGTCGGTTAGGCATTGTCGGCTGGCGGTTCCCAGGGCTAGGGCCTTTTCTGTGGGAGCGCCCGTCCTATGGAATCAGCTCCCTGCGGATCTTCGTTTGGCCCCTGATCTCTGCTCCTTTTGTCGAGACCTGAAGACTTGGCTGTTTCAGCAGGCCGGCCTGGATTGACCCGGGGGTGGGTTGTTTTAACTGTATTGTTTTTATTGTAATTTTAATTGTTTTTAATGTTTTTAGTAATTTTAGACTTGTTTTTGTTTAATATTGTTTTATTGTAAATATTTCTCTTTTTATATGTTCGCCGCCCTGAGTCCTTGGGGAGAAGGGTGGCATACAAGTCTAAATAAATAAATAAATTAAATTAATAATAATAATAATAATAATAATAATAATAATAATAATAAATGTTGCACCAAGTTGTGCACCAAGGGAAATGTTCCCATGCTTTAAAGATGTCAACCACAATACGGATTCTTTCTGCTGCACAGTCTTCTTCTTTTGACTAATTGCTACCTTTCTAAAAAGGAAAACGTACCTTGCACAAGCCCAAACCCGAAGGATTTCCAAACAAGTGAAATGTTTGTGTCCTTGATCCTATTTTTTGTCATATAGGTATCAGCAAATGGAAAAAAGTGAGGTGAGTAAGAACAAAATGAGGTGAAGAATTTGCTTCATCTCCAAAGGTTTGGGCTGAAGGTGGGGAAGTGGGGGGTCTCCCGATGTAACACTGTTCCCCGTCAACTTTGAGCTGGTGGCAATTGGAACCCAGCAGTTGCAGGACAGTCAAGGATATGGCTTCTACCATTTGGAAAGATCCACGTCTCAGACTGTTGACAGCTAATGTAAAGAGGTGTGAATGACATGCAAGAACTTTTCTGGTCCTCCAAAGAGAAATAAGGCCATCACAGCAAGGTGTGGTGACCCAGGGGATGGCACAGGGGTAACCCAGGTAGTTGGCAGTTCAAACCGCCCCTTTATTGCTCCAAATTTCCCCAAAACTCCCATGTTTCTGGCAAGTCCCAGAGCAAAGTGATAACAACACACACACCTCAAGCAGCCTCTGACTGCAAATAGTCCAGCCCAGCATTGTGTACACCAAGGCTGCACAGCAATATATCCAGCAGGGCAAATCAAAGAGTTCAGGAAGCAAAGGATCCAGGTAATTAGTCCAGAAAGCCAGAAAGAATACAAGGATTCTTGGAAAGTTCAACACTTCAGTAACTCGGTGTTTGTTCCCAACAAATGCCCCTCCCCACAGCGTTTCCTTAAGCCTCATTCCCCAGGTGTGCCTTGTGAAGATGGCCTGCTCAGTCTGCTCTGTTCTCGCCTTCTCTCCACTCTCCGTGCTCCTGGATCAGGAGGGGGGTGCCGCTTGCTCATCGCTTGAGTTCTGTCTCTCATGTTCAACCTGCCCCACTTCCTCCCTGTCTACAAGCTGTCCTAATCCTGAAAGGGCCTGGCCTGACTGGCCCTGCCCTTCCCCATTTTCCTCTGCAGCCAATAAAGCCTCCCCCTCAATCTCTGTCGGCTCAGGTTCCAGCTCCTCTTCCCTCGCAGATTCAAGCTCCAGTGGGAGGGGGCATGACACAAGGATGGGCTTCCAGCTTTGGACCTTTTAAAGAAGGAGCGGGAGGGATAATTCTAGGAGTGTGCTCAAATAGGAAGCAAGAACTAAAAGATGGATAAGGTGGCCTCCTTGGTAATGTTGCAGTTTGATCTTTCTTCTCAGGGCAAGTCCAGTGCCTCTGAATCGGATAAAGAACGTCGCAAGCATCTAATCCAGGCCATCTCTCACTTGAAGGAAGAAGATCACCAGTTGGACCTCCAGATAGAATTGGCCCAGCGCGAGTTCATAGCCAGCGGTGAGTTGAGAGCAAGCAGCGAAAACGTTTTGACACCATTGCGAACTCCTTAGAAGACTGTTGGGCTGTGTTTATAAGCCCCCTGTCATGCCCCTGTCTGAATCTGACTCGGAGGAGGAAGCCAAACAGCTGACAGGGAGTGGGAGTGTGGCTCCTTTGGCTGTGGAAGAAACTGGGGAAGGGCAAAGTCCGGTTGGGCAGAGCAGGGGAGAGGGAATTCAGAGGAAGACCCAGGCCCAACCCCTCTTCATCCTAGGGCATGCAGGGAGGAACGGAGAAGAGAGCAACGTGAGGTGCATGGCTTACAGGGCAGGAAAGGGCCCTGATTCCCTTCATTAGCTGCAGCTGGGAACATAGTGTATAAAAAAGGCAAGCTGCATGCAGCAAGTTGGGAGCAAACGTGACTTGTATTATCGTGGCTTATCTGTGTTCCTGGTGTCTTCCCAACTGTGTGAGTTTTGCTGTGCTTTCAAGTTTGAAATTCCTGCTCCTGCCCTGCCAAACCAATTACTTCAGTTTGGTTTGTTTGGATTTTAAGTTACAGTTTGTGTGCACCTTGTTTTTGTCTGAATTTTCTACAGCCAAAGGCTGTTCCTGGGAGACTTTTTCTCCAGCCCGAACGTAACCTGGACATTGAGGGCAAAGTTGGAGACAATAAAGGGACTCTTATTGTTCATCTGACTGTGTTGCCTTTGTGCCACGCCCCGGGTCATCACACTCCCCCCCTTGGCTGAATCCCAGCATCGAAATGCATCAAATAGAGCAAGTGAGCTCCTGCCGTAGGTTCAGCTGTTCACGTCTGCACACCTTGATTTGCAACATCTTGTTCTCCTTGGCATCTAGAGGCCATCCCGGAAAAGACTGAGATCTGGGATGCCAAACGGCGCCATTTGCTCCTGAAGGCCTACTCCGCACGGGTCACAGCAGAACAGCAACAACTGCACAAGAAAACTGCCCAGATCAAGGGACGTTTGGAGCATTTGGAAGAGATGGAGAAGTACGGGCTCGGTTCCTAGGTCCCTTTATCTCCTTTTGGCAAGAGGGGATCCTAGTTGGTGGAGCTTTAGCGTGGTGGAGGAAGAAAGAGTGATTTTGGGTCACATGCAGGGATGGGCTTCAAACAGTTTAGCAACTGGTTCTCTGCCCGGTTGCTGGGTGGGCGTGGCCAGGGTGGGCGTGGCTTAGTCAGCCTTCTGCACCATGGCAGAGGGGTGTTGCCCTCCCTGGGCTCGAGGATTTCTTCGAGCCTCCCGGAGGGCAAAAACGGCCTCCTCAGCCTCCGGAGACTGGAAACGGGCTCGTTTCCGGCTCCATGCAGGCCCTGCACTCACCTGCATCCAAAACAGGCCGCGTGGGGCTCCGGGGTGGGGAGGGGAGGGCAGCCAGGGCTGGGATTTGCGGGTTCGCCAAACTGTGCAGAATCTTAGGTAGAGGATCGCCCGAACCCGTACGAACTCCCAGCAGCCCACCCCTGGTCACATGTACTAAACCAGGGGTCTTCAAACTTGACAGCTTTAAGACTTGTGGACTTCAACTCCCAGAATTCCTCCTCCAGTCATGTTAGCTCAGGAATTCTGGGAGTTGAAGTCCACAAGTCTTAAAGCTGTCAAGTTGGAAGACCCTTGTACTAAACTGTGGCTGGATTAGCCATGGATGAATGAGTGTAGACACAATATGCTGGATTCATGCACTGTGCTAAGGCAGCCTTCCCTAGGTGGTAACTTCCGGAAGTGTGGAATCCTAGAATGATTAAGGAATTACGGGAGTAGAAGTCCATGTTTCTGGAAGGCACCAAATTCGCTACACCGGTTCTGAACCATGATGAGTTAGCACAGTGTGTGAACCGAGCTGGTCTCTTTTCAGCCAGCTGGCCTGTGGCATTCAAGCGTGGAAAGCAAAGGTTCATCTAAAACCCTCTTGTGGTTTTCTTCCAGGAAAGCCAAGATGGTCATGGTTTTTGGTGGCAAACACCCAGAGCCTCAGTTCCCAATCTTGAAGCCTGAAGTCCTGGTAAGGCCTGATTTATTGCTTTGCAGGAAAAAAAAGAAAAGAGAGAAAGGTTTTAAGTTATCCTTGGGGCCCACAGCTTTGGGAAGAAGTTCATCAATCATTCAAAGTTACAGTGGCACTACATTCATAGTATTTGGTGCCCAGTCCTCAAAGTTAGGGCCATTGCAACATCCCAGCGCCAATATTTACAACTACAGGGTATGCTTCAACTGCCCATCTCCCTCCCTCTGTCTTTTTTGGACACTCTGCACTCTGCTGCCCCTGCTGCTTCCACCCGACCTTTGCTGTCTTTCTCTGACCCAAAGGTGCTTTTTCAAGAGGCAAGTGGACTTCCTTGTTTTTTCTTTGAAGACGTTTCACTTCTCATCCAAGAATCCTCTTCAGCTCTAACTGGATGGTGGGAAATGGAAGGATTTATACTCCTTGCAGACAGCTGGTCATTTGCATCGTTTCAGGGGGTCATTAAGGAGGTTTACCTGTGTTTACCAGGGTCACCTGAATGGTGCAAATGGGTGTGGAGCCTTCTTGGAACTGTTGCAAGGACTGTGTTGTAGACTGGAGATAGATGATGTCGTATCCCTCCTCTTCGGTTGAGAGAGGGCTGTTCAGTTTTGACCTAGGTGGCCTCTTTGACCCCTCTTTCAAACCAGCTGTCTGCAAGGAGCATAAATCCTTCCATTCCCCACCATCCAGTCAGAGCTGAAGAAGCTTCTTGGATGAGAAGCGAAACGTCTTCAAAGCAGAGAAGAAGAAGAAAGAAAAACCAGGAAGTCCAGTTGCATCTTGAAAAAAGAAAAGCACCTTTGGAACAACCATGACTTGGATGACTGAGAATCTCCATAGACTTTTTTAGAGAGCCGTTGAGGCCACTTGGGGGCTTGTCTGTGTCCTCAGGGTCACCTGAGATGTGCCAAAGGGTGTGGAGCCTTCTTGGCTGCAGGATGTTTTCTGCCGTGTCCCTTCCCTGTTGAAGACTGGCACAGGCTGTTGGGGGTGAATCTGTGCAAATGGTTGCCCTTCAGTTTGAGATGCAGACAGATATTTTGAACACTTGAATACCAATTCTCCTTGCTCTGGTTGAGTCTGTCATCTGCACCTCTAGAACTGTCTGGTTTGGTTCTGCAACCCAACAGGACAGACACCGACTTCAGAGGGTAATCAGGACTGCAGAAAAAACGATGGCTACCAACCTGCCCTCAGTCGAGGACCTGTATACTGCACTAGTCAAAAAGAGGGCTGTGAAAACATTTACAGACCCCTCACATCCCTGACATAAACTGTTTCAACTTCTGCCCTCAAAACGATGCTATAGGGCACTGCACACCAGAACAACTAGACACAAGAACAGTTTTCCCCGAACGCCATCACTCTGCTAAACAAATAATTCCCTCAACACTCTCCAACTATTTACAAAGTCTGCACTACTATTACTGTTAATCTTCTCATCGCTACTTATCGCCCATCCCCTCCCACTTGGGCCTGTATGACTGTAACTTTGTCGCTTGTATCCTTACGATTTATGTTTCCTAGTGTGATTGGATTGCTTATTGTACCCTGTGACTATGATTAAGTGTTGTACCTGATGGTTCTTGAAGAATGTATCTTTTCTTTTATGTACACTGAGAGCATTTGCACCGAGAGAAATTCCTTGTGTGTCCAAACACACTTGGCCAATAAAGAATTCTGTTCTATTCTAAAGCAAAAGTCTAAAAGAATGGAAAAGTGAAAGATACGGATTGCATAAAAGGCTCAGCTCAGGTTTTATGCCTTCTTTTTTTCCACCTAGCGGGATGTCCAGGAAAGCTGCCAGCTGCGTTTCCAGTTCCTGAAGACTCTCTTTGAGAACAGCATCTCTGGGAGCTCTCCGTAAGAATCCTTCCTCTCACCTTTCTGCAACTGGTGTCTTTGGCTTAGAAAACAAGCCGGGTCTAATGTCACGTGTGAACACGCCCACCCACTAGCTTTCTCTTTAAAGTTCTGATGTGTTTCTTTGGTTCTTCCTGGCAGAGAGACGAACGAGGAAGAGATGAATAATACTTACCAACATTGGTTGAGCACCGTGGAGGTAAGGCAGACTAGCATACTGGTGCAAGGGTGGGAAAACTGATGCCTTAAAGACATTGTTCCTAGGTCCCTTGGGATGGGGCTGCTGGGAGCTGTAGTTCAGCCAGATAAAGAGAAACAAAAGCAGTGCAATATACAGCATTGGTAAACAATGTTTTTTAGCCTCGGGGATGCTGTTTGCACCTTCCTTAAGAACAGCGGAATGCTTAACTGGACGTTATCAAGGCTGCTAGATACAGTGGAAACATTTAGCTCTGGGCTTCTCAAAGTTTGCAAACTTGAAAAATGGGTGGACTTCAGCTCCCAGAATTCAGGCTGGAGCGGAGAATCTGGGAGTTGGAAATATTCTGAGCAGCAAAGACAAGATTAAAAACCAACAAAAGAAAAATACATAATGATAAACCACAATGACATCATAATAGCCATAAAAGGTTTTTTTTTTTATCCTCCAAACAAAAGAATCCACATTTTTAGCCCACTCTGGGGTTTGCAGATGAGGCTGGGGTTGCATTTGATCTGTTGGTAACCCATACTTGTAAGGTCTGCTATATGAGGGGCCCCCAAACACTGGGCCACAGCCCACTACTGAGCCGTGGCCTGTTCGGAACCAGGCCACATGAGCGTTTGGCCAGCGCACATGCATCAACTTGCATGAGCAGTCAATAGCAATTAGACTTATATACCACTTTGCAATGCTTTACAGCCCTCTCTAAGTGGTTTACAAGGTCAGCCTATTGCCCCCAATACTGTGGGTCCTCATTTTACCCACCTCGGAAGTATGGAAGGCCGAGTCAAAACCTTGAGCCTAGTGAGAATCTGCCCAATTGCAGGCATCCGGCAGTCAGTAGAATTGGCCTGCAGTACCGCATTCTAACCACTGCGCCACCACGGCTCTTTAGCCCAAACATTGGATATTGCTAGCTGTGGCAATGAAGGCTTGGCTTAGAGGTTGGATCAAGGACAATCTCAGCTATTGTTTTGCGTCTTCCTACAGAAAGTTGTCGGTACCCATCCTCCTGCCCATATCCTTTTAGCTCTGGAGCACTTGGCCTGTCAGAACACAGTGAAGCTGCAGGAATTGACGAACAAGATCAACATCTCCCAAGACGTGGCTGCCCTCAAGTAAGTCCTGACCTTTGGATAAGAAGGACTTGATTATGGTGTCCTTCCCAGGGTAAAACTGAAGGCATCTCCATTGCCAGTAAGAATATTCAGCTTCTTCATGGAATTGCTTTTGAGGTCATGATTAACATGCACATAATACTTTCCATTTTCGGCTAGTTCAATAAGTGCTGGCTGACAAGACCAGTGAGATTTCCCAAAATGCCTTAGGCCACTCCCAAAGCTCTAGGGCAGTGATGGCGAACCTTTTTGGTGTGCTGAAAGTGGGCACGTGTGAGATAGCACGCGCATGCGCCAGCACCCACAATGCAATGCACTCCGGGGGGGTCTGGGCATGTGCACGCAACACCCTCTTACCTGCACTGCACATGCACGCACCTCCCAGCTGATTTTCAGCCCATTAGAGGCCATTTTCACCCACTCAGCTCAAGGAAAGCCTCTGCAGGCCGAAAAACGGGCCCGTTTTGTCACTTCCGGGCCGAAAATCAGTTGGGAGGTGCACACATGTGCAGTGCAGGTAGGTTTGGCTGGGGCTCGTGTGCCCGCACAAATGGCTCTGCGTGCCACCTGTGGCACGCGTGCGATAGGTTTGCCATCATGGCTCTAGGGAATTCTGGGAAGCTTTCACATGCCACCAAGCCAGCTCCCACTCACAAAAGTACTGCTGCCCACGTAAATCTTGCCCAAAAGGCCAGTATATGGCACAACAGCATTTCTTGCTCTTAGAAGCCCTTCTCACTTTTAAAATTATGGAAGACCCCAAAGGAGCTTTTGTTTGCATGGGTTTTTTTTAAATTCATATTTATATCCCGCCCTTCTCTGGAGACTCAGGGCGGCTTACAGTTTTTGGGATACAACCCAATGCACTCAGCAATAGCCTTCATTCCATTGTATATGCCTGCTTATTACAAAGCGGCATTTTTACAAAGTCAGCTTATTGCCCCCAACAATCTTGGGTCCTCAATTTACCTACCCCGGGAGGATGGAAGGCTGAGTCAACCTTGAGCCTGGTGGGATTTGAGCCTGCAATAATTACAGGCAGCTGGAACTAAGTGCTAGGCGTTTAACAGCCTGCACCACCAAGACCCTTGGGTTACATTTGTTGATATTTACCATATTAAAAATGAAAGCCGGCACATTTGTAGAATATATATTTCTAGAGGTAAAAATGTAGAAATAGCAATATGAAACTCGCTAGATAAAACAAATTCATTTTTTAATGAAAAAAAAAACCCTGCTTTTTTTTTAAACAAATAAATAAGAGTGGTACTGTTTTTAAATTTCTGCAGATACCTTCAACGCCTGGGAAATGATTTCACAAGCCCCTGAGGGGTTCTTGGGAGGCCCTCCGTGGTTCCTCAGAGCTCACTTTAAAAAAACACTGTGATAGAGGATAAAGTTTGAGATTGTGGAGACTTGGATTCAAGTCTTAATCTGACCGTAGAATTTAACTAGATGCCTTTGGGCAAGGCGCATGCATCTCTTAGCCCAGCTATCATTTGTGGGCATGGAAGCCCAGAGTTGCTGCCACAGTGAGATGGGTGGCATATAAATTTAATAAATAAATAAAACTTGGTTCTGGGTTTTCTATCGGCATGTAAGCCTGCAAGCCCCATTCTGCTCTCTTCTTTAGGTTCCGTTATGACAGCACACACCTGCAAGATGTCTCAGATTCTGCAGACAAGCTACCTCCTGTCCGGGTTCTCATACAGGTGAATAAATTGGATCTCAAAAAAATTTTTCCCCAAAAGTCCGTTTTTGCAGTTAGAACAGTTTGTTTCACAGAGCTTTCCATTGAGGTTTGGAACAGCATGTTTCTGGGTGGAACATTCTGACTGGGGGAAGGGACAGGTTAACAGATTGAATTCACCTGGTGGATTTCCTGTATATATGGGGGAAAATTCTCGACTTGGTCTCTTTTCTTTGCATGGGACAGGAGGGCTGGAGCAAATGCGAGGTGCTGTGTGTGCAACAGATTCCCCTACACGCTGAGGAGAAAGGCCTGCTGGCACGTCTTGAAGCCCTAGTTAAGGAGATGCATGGTCTCCTGTGTGACGGATCGGAGCGCTCCATCCTGGCCAGGTAAGACTCTTCCAGATAGGCTTCAGACGAGGGAATGATGATAAGGAGTGGTGCGGTGGCCTAGAGGTGGAGGAGTTCAATCCTAGGTGGAGGCAGATATTTCTCTCTCTGGGCACACTGAGAATATATCTGCTGAACAAAACTCTGCATTGGTGACAGGAAGGGCATCCGGCCATTAAAACTCTTTGCTAGCTCCTTTCAGTTGCCCAGACTCCACCCCGATGCAAGGGATTATGGAGTTGTTAAATGAAGATGAATGAGATGTGTGTTTTTGTTGCTGGAACTAGGTATGCCTAGTCTGATCAAAAGAATAGGATAGGATAGAATTCTTTATTGGCCAAGTGTGATTGGACACACAAGGAATTTGTCTTGATGCATATGGTCTCAGTGTACATAAAAGATGCATTTATCAAGAGTCAAGAGTCAAGAATCAGAAGGACTAGGGGAGACATGATAGCAGGGTTCCAATATCTCAGGGGCTGCCCCAAAGAAGAGGGAGTCAAGCTATTCTCCAAAGCACCTGAAGGCAGGACAAAAGCAACGGATGGAAACTAATCAAGGAGAGAAGCAACTTAGAACTAAGGATAAAGTTCCTGACAGTTAGAATTAATCAATGGAACAATTTTCTTTCAGAAGTCGTGAATGCTCCAACACTGGAAGTTTTTAAGAAGAGATTGGATAACCATTTGTCTGAAGTAGTATAGGGTTTCCTGCCTATGCAGGGGGTTGGACTAGAAGACTCCAAGGTCCCTTCCAAGCATGTGATTTTATTCTATGCCTGGGTAAGGGTAGTTTTGGGGTGGCCTGCCAGACCTTCAGGGAGTGCTGAACCTACAACTGTTCAAAAGTCAACAGCAACTGTCAAAAGTCACAACCATCCTCACACTTACGACCATTGCAACATCCCCATAATCACATGGTCAAAATTTGGGCTCTTGGGAACTGGTGCGTATTTAGCAACTGTTGCAGCGTCCCGGGATCAAGCCATAGCCCCTTGCGACCATCCCAGTCTGCTTCCCACAAGTAAAGTCAATGGGGGAAGCCTGATTTGCTTAATTGAGCTCCCCTTGATTCGAAATTGGATTTGCTTAATTAATTAAATTTAAGATTTGTTTCATTGTTCAGTGCGATTGTTCACTGAACAATTGCGGTGATTTGCTTAACAAAAGCAAGGCAAAAAAAGTAATAATAATCATAAAATCTGGCGCCTTGCATACCAACGAAAATTCCAGTCCCAAATGTGGAACTACCTCGACTTACAACCATGAGCCCAACATTTCTGTCATTAAGCGAGACATTGGTTAAGTGAGTTTTGCCCCGTTTTGCAACCTTATTTTGCCTTCATTTGTTAAGTGAATCGCTGCAGTTATTAAGTGGGTCACACGGTTGTTAAGTGAGTCTTGCTTCCCCATTGATTTTGCTCGTCAAAAGGGGATCACACAGCCCACAGAACACAGCAACGGTCTCAAGTATGAACCCGTTTCTGAGCATCTGAATTTTGACCACATGATCACAGGGACGCTTCAGAAGTCGTAACTGTGAAAAACGGTCCTCGGTCCCTTTTTTTTTTCAGTGCCGTCATAACTTTGAGCGGTCACTAAATGAACTTGTAAATCGAGGACTACCTGCACTACATTCCCACATCTGTCAGTTAGGCCTGACTCAGTCTCTTCCCCTCGCAACCCCAGAACAGTGTTCGAGCTGGAACTCCGGGCGGTGAGGTTGCGAGGATACAGGGATGGGCTGCTGCAGGGATGCCAGAGACTTGAAGAAGCTGTGAAGGTCCGGTACGCAGAACTGCTGAACTTGCAGGCGAAACGCCAGCGCATTTTGGACTTCCGCCATTTGGTGGTAGGTGTGCAGGAGGAGGAGAAAGGAATGGGAGGGAGGGAGGGAGGAAGGCAGTGTGTGATGACCCAAAGGGGTGTGGCACAAAGGCAACACCGTCAGATCATCAGTAGGAGTCCTTTTATTAGCTCGAGCTTTGCCCCCAATGTCCTGGTTACCTTCTGGCTGGAGAAAAACTCTCCCAGGAACAGCCTTTGGCTGCAGAGAATCAAGTCCAAAACGTGGTCAACAAAAACTGGAACTATAAGTCCAATCAAGGCAAAATGAGGTAATTAGTTCAGCAGGGCAGGAGCAAGAATTCCAGGCATGAAGGCACGGCAATAACTCAACATGATTGGGAAGACGCCAGGAACACAGATAACCAAAGTCAACACAAGATACACTCACGTTTTCTCCCAGCAGCATGCATCTCTTTTAAACTCTCTTCCCAGCTGTGGTTAATGAAGGGCATCAGGGCCCTTTCCTCCCCCATAAGTCATGCAATTCATGTTGCTCTCTTCTCCGTTCCTCCCTGCATGCCCTAGGATGAAGAGGGGGTGGGCCTGGGTCTTCCTCTGAACTCCCTCTCCCTTGTTCTGCTCCCCTGTTCTGCCCAGCCGGGCTTTGCCCTTCCCCAGTTTCCTCCACAGCCAACGGAGCCACACTCCCACTCCCTGTCAGCTGTTTGTCTTCCTCAGATTCAGACTCCGACAGGGGCATAACAGCAGGTGTGATGACCCAGGACAAGGCACGAAAGTTACACAGCCAGCTGAGAGTTCAAACTCCCCTTTAATGCTCCAAATTTCCCCCCAAATGCTCCCACATTTTTGGCATGTACCAGAGCAAAGCGCGCGTGCACATACACACACAAACACGGCAGCTTCTGCCTGAGCCCAGTCCAGCAAAGCAAAGGGATGGGGAAATGAATCTACAAAGTCAGGAACAAGGCGCTGAGTCCACAAAGCAAGGAAGAAGCAAGCAGTCCTGCAAACTCCAAATGTCTGTACCGGCACACCAAACTACCAATTCAGTGTTCATTCCCAACAAAAGTCCCTCCCCACATTCCTTCTTAAATCTCAGTCCCCAGGTGTGCCTTGTGAAGAGGGGTGGGGCTCTCTCCTCCTGAGTCATTGGGTCAGCCTGCGCTGTTCCTGCCTTCTATCTACTCTCCATGCTCTGGGATCAGGAGGGGGCGGTCTTTGCTGATTGCCTGAACTCCGTCCTCCTCAGTCATCCTGCCCCCGTTCTTCCCTGGTAACAAGCCGTCTCAATCCTGAGGGGGCCTGGACTGCCTCGTCCTGCCCCTCCCCACATTCCTGTGAAGCTGCCCCCTCGATCTCCGCAGATTCGTGTGTGTGTGAGAGAGAGAGAGGAGGGAGAGAGAGAGAGAGAGAGAATCCTTGAAGTTCAGGAAACTAACAGGCAAGGTCCAAGGTCGGCAGTTGTTTTATTTTATGGTTTTGTATCATGCCCTGGGCAATCATTTACATTTTTTTTAAATGACCCTTTTAAAACTCAGGACAAACTTTTTCAAACATTTTAAGTGGGTGGACTCCTGAAAAAAAAATCTTGTAAGTTTTGGCCTTGTTAAGTTTTGAAAACAATTTTAAGTTTAAAGAATGCAAACCCGTTTCTGTCACGAAAGCACTTTGGAAAGGATAAAAACAAGGGGTGGGCTTCAAGAATTTCAGTAACAGGTAATGTTTTTTAATCTTCTCCCAATTTAAGAACAAAGCCTCTCGAGTATAATGTCTCCTAAAATATCCTTGTGTTTTAGTTCCTCTATACCAAAGAAATGCATGCCACCCCAGTAACAAATCATGTCCTTCTAGAGTCAGTAATCTATTGTTCCTTAATGTTATCCAATTTTTACTCACATCAGGCTTGCCGCCTGATAATATAGTTCCCAATTGGGTAGTGCAAAGCCTCCTCTTATTCTTGCATCCTGTAGCAGCTTGAGTTTTATTCTCGCTTTTTTACCCTGCCATATATATTTCAAAATAATTCTATGTAAGTCTTCAAAGTACTCTTTCCCTAGTCTAATTGGAATTGTCTGGAACAAATATAAGATTCTAGGCAATATATTCATTTTAATTGTTGATATTCTTCCAATAAGTGATAATTGTAAATTTTTCCATTTTTCCAAATCTGTCGCTATCTGTTGTATCCATCATGGATATCTACGATTGAAGCCTTTTCATATCTAGTGATATACAAAAAGGAACAAACAGTTAGATATGGTGAGATATTAAATGAAAAGGGTGAACTTAAATCTATGCAAGCGTTGGAAGAAAAAGGTATAAAAATGAATTGGTTTTCATATTTGCAAGTACAATCTAGATTTGATGAAGATATTAAAACAGAAAGTATTTATAATAAGTTGACTGAGTTAGATAAAATATTGATGGGTATGGATGAAAAAGTAATTAAAAAACTATGGATATTTGTTAGAATTTAAAATGCAGGAGGAGCAAGTTAAAGAAACGATTGCATGTGGGAAAAATTTTGGATATGGGATTGACTTAGAGAAATGGGAAAAACTATGGTCTCAGAATTATAAAATGACAATGTCAACTGCTTATAAAGAAAATTTGTATAAGATGTTTTACAGGTGGCATTTACCCCCAATGAGAATTGCAAGAATGTTTAAGAATAAATTGGATAGATGTTGGAAATGTCATCAGATACCTGGATCATACTACCACATGTGGTGGACATGCTCAGATGCGAAAAGATATTGGACTAAAATCCACACGTGGTTGGAAAAAATGATACAACATATAGACTTGAAGCCAGAAATATTTTTACTGGGAATCGTACCAGATAGCTATAGCAAAGAGTTGAAGTATTTGATTGTAAATGTTTTGACAGCAGCTAGAATTGTATTTGCCAAAAACTGGAAAAACGATAAAATACCTATGCAGGAGGAAGTTATTAAGAAAATTATGGACTGTGCTGAAATGAGTAGACCGACGTTTGAAATTAGAGAACAAGAAGATAAACAATTTTATATGGGATTTGTTTTATCAATGGTTGGACAAAAAAACATGGTAATAGATTTGATAAATTTCTAATAAGTTTAAATATGTGATATAAAGTAGGATGTGTATATATATAACCAGGGTAACATACTAGATTTGATAATTTTGTAATAGAAGTTTAACAGATATGAAATGCAACACAGATATATACAATTATTGGATGAAACTACAATATCAACTTTAAAACAAAATATTAAGTAGCACAAATTGGTGTGGATATATGTACCCACAGGGTGAGGATATATAATATATGATTTGGGATTTGTTTTATTAATGTTTGGATGAAAAGATTTGGTAATGTAACAGATTTGATACATTCTAATAAGATTAACATATAGATATGAAATATGATGTGGAAATATATAACCATTGGATAAAGGTATAGTAATGATTCTATATTAATGTAGAGAATATTTCGTATGAATAATGAAGAATTTCAGTAACGGGTTCTCTGCCCGGTTGCTGGGTGGGCGTGGCCTAGTCAGCCTCCTGCACCATGGCGGGGCGTTTTCGTCTTCCCCAGGCTCTGGAGGCTTTCCTTGAGCCTCCAAGAGGGCGAAAACTGCCTCCCTGGGCTCTGGAGGCCGGAAACGGGCCCGTTTTCGGACGTCTGGGAGGCCCGTTTTTCCCCCTCCCCGAGCCTCCACGCAGGCCCTGCACTTACCTCGCATCCAAAACAGGCCACGTGGAGACTCCTGGGAGGGGCAGGGTGGGGCCAGCCAGGGGTGGGATTTGGCGGTTCACCGAACCAGCCATAACGTTAGCAACTGATCCGCCCAAACACTGGCAAACCCTGTAGCAGCCCACCCCGTGAGCAAAACTCCTTCTAGTCAAACTCCTGGTATTGAGGGAATGGAGAATGAGACTGTTGAGAGACTTTCATCCCGTGGGTCTATTTCTCTGCTTCCCTCCCACAGAACGAGAAACAGCAACATATTCGGGCCCTTATCAAAGGCACTTCGTTTCTCAAATCCCAGCTTAAGAACCAGGTTGAGGTGAGATGCTTATTCACCCCGTCTGTCAGAGTTCTTTCCTCATCCCCTCTTTGACTCCTTTCAAGATTTGAGATATTAAGATTTCAAACCTTCATACAGATTACACCAGGGTTTCCCCAACCTTGGCCACTTTTAAGATGCGGTGGACTTCAACTCTCAGAATTCAATGGCTGGCTGGAGAATTCCGGGACCGGAAGTCCACGTGTCTTAAAAGTTACCAAAGTTGAGGAAATCCTGGATTACACCTTCTGTCCTGAAGCCACAAACCTTTCTAAAAAAAAAAAGACGTGGATTAACTGGCAAACTGGCTTCCCTGAACGTTATTTCTGTGCTCATTCGTAACCGAGTTGACTTACAGCGCGCCTCTCCTTCAGATCCAGGATTTCATACAGAAAAAGCTGCTCCCTCAGGCACAACAGATGCAGCCGGAGACCCAGAAGCTTCACAACAGGGTAGACCGTGAGGTCCAGCTTTTCAAAACCATTTCCCTGCCTTGTCTGCTGACCCATCAGATAGCTGAGTGAGTCATCTCCAGGCATCTCCATGTGGCTGGCTATAACTCTGATTTGTGGGGAGTGGGGTGTTTTGAGTCCTTTTCCAGGGACTTTCTTTTTTCCAAAGCTCAAAAGAGACCTGTTTGCTACCCTTTTTTTGCCCTTGAGAAATAAATCAGCTGGGAGAAGTGACTTGGGTGGCTTGAGAAGGTGGTTATCTGTGATGACCCAGATTATAACACAAACGTAACAAAATCCAAAACATAAATAAATGTCCTTTAATGCCTCCAACTTGGTCCCACTGTTCAATAATTCTCAGTGGTTGATAAAATAGTCTTCAAAAGAAAGCAATACAGTCTGAACTTAATAAACAGAGAGGTGAAATAAAAAAACCAAACAAACTACAATGACAAAATGTCCACAACAAACCAGGATAAGTGATTACCAAATTCAAGGAGATAACGAGGCACAGTCTGTTGGAAGGACGCCAACCAAGATAACTTCAGCCCAAAATAACACACACTTTGCTTCTGGCAATGCTGTGTTGTAATCATCTCTTATATAATAGTCTCCCCAGCTGCAACCAATGAGGAGGATCATGGCCGCTTCCTCTCTCGTAAGCCAAGTTGATGCCTTCTCTGTTTCTCCTTGTGTGTCCTAGGATGCAGAGGGGATGGGCCTGGTTCTTCCTCTGACTGCCCAGCCAGCCTCTGCCCTTCCCCAGCTGCCTCCACAACCTCTGGAGCCACACCTCCACTCCCTGTCTGCTGTTCCTCCTCTCCCTCAGAGTCCAACCCTCCAAGGGCATGACATTACCATTTAATGACGGAGAATGAAAAGCAGATGGTGTCATCATTCCAACTAACCAACTCCAAACCAAGAAACTCCGAGACAAACATTTCCTCAAAGTTCCATTTTATTAGAGTTGTCCTATTGGCACATCTGGGAAAACCCGAATCTGAGAGATCCTGGTTTTCCCTTCCCAAAAGAGAAATCAAAGGTCCATCCCCTGCACCCATCAATCCATCACATGGCCCAATCAAATCTTCATCCCAACTGGAGATATCCCTCCAGTTGCTTCCCTCCAGGTGCAGAGCAACATGTCCTTGACTCTGAGAAAAGAATGTTGTTGTGGTCTAATCTTGTCCCTCTCTGAAATCCCCCTCAAATTCCCGGGCACTGAATGTGGCAGCCTCAAAGTTTCCAAGTAAAAAATGGCTTCCAAGGCTGACAGATGGGCTATCGGTAAAAGCAGTAAAGTAATCCCAGTTTCTCTTCTCCTGAGGTTCATTTCCTACGAATGAGGTTGACCGAACATAATTTATAACCTTTCTTGGCACTTGCCTTTCTTCGATGCAAAATTTCAGGAGCATGGTTGGCCCCAGGTTTTTTTTAACAAAAAGAAAGTAGGCTTGATTTTCTTTTTATGCGTGGAGGATTGGCATGACTTAACGATGGTCAGTGTGATGTAGATTCAATTGGAAAGGGGGCCACTTCTTTCTGCCATTGTCTTTCAGGTCTCAAGACATCCCAGCCCACAAACTTTCCATCCATCGCTTAAGCTGGGCAGCATCCCCTGAAAACCAGGCCTTTCTCAATGTATGCAGTGGAATTAACTTTCCCCTTTATAAGGTAGGGTGTGCCTCTCTGGTGTAATTTGCTGGATTCATCTAGAGACAGATGAAATTCATTTGGACTGTTTTAGACCCTTCTTCTTCACCCTCCCTTCCACCTTAATCATAATCATTAAGGAATAAGGGCAAACTTCAGGGATAGGGGAAATAAAGTGGAAGCAAATGTGGCCAACTGGGTGGGCGTGGCAAGCTTGACGCCACTTCCCAAATTGCTGGCATGTTTCCTCTTCGCATTGGGTAGACCAGGCGAAGCTACACTGGTGTGATCTTTCCTCTTCGCATCGGACACCCCTGGCTGCATCTGACCCACATCACGGGCCTTGAGTTTGACACCCCTGCTCTGATCCATGCATTGTCATATATGGTATCTGTGAGTGTTCTTCCTCACCCGGTGCCCCTGCTTTCTTAATTTCCCCTGTTTTAGGCTCCTGAACAGCTCCTTCTCCATGTGGTGGAGCTGAAGAATATGGTCTCTTGCCTGCGTGCCCAGCTGAGCTCCAAGCAAAGAGCTTTGGAAAGCTTGCAACACCAGCTGGAGGCTACCTCAGAGCCCGATGTGCCATGTAGGGAAACCTCTTCAATTTTTATTTATTTTTTGCTGTTCCTGCTTCTTTCTTTCTTTCTTTCTTTCTTTCTTTCTTTCTTTCTTTCTTTCTTTCTTTCTTTCTTTCTTTTTTGCAATAATTTTTTTTATTTTTATATTTTAAAAAAGATCTCTTTGGGTGAACAATGTGGTTCAGGTTTTTTACATTTCAATACAAACATGACCGTGTTTACATATTCAGCTTTCATCTTCAATTTCATATCATATTATAACTTATTCCATTTTTCTTTAAATATTCTCATATATTATTATATCCTTTACACTTACTTTATCCAATTTCAATTCATATTGTAGCTTATTTCATTTTTCTTTCAATATTCTCATGCCTTATTTTACAATATTATCTAAATTCTTGTTTCATTTCTATACTCATTACACATAATTACTTTTATCTGTCACATTTGCAAGTTTATCACATACTATTATTCCATTCATTGTTCAATAAATTTCATCCTAATTCTAATTATCCAAAAGTTATCCCCTTTCAATTGTCAATTCGAGCCTGACACCCCTTTACCTTATGCATTCCTCCATTTTATTCCCTGCTTCTTCTTTCTGACCCTTGAGCTTTCATTGAAATTTTCCAAAACAGAGATCATAATCCTGCTTCAGAATTCCAATCCTTCTCTCTTCCTGTCCTAGCCTGTAAGCGAAAGAAGACACTCCACCATCCTTTATCCCACAAATCTAAAAGCTGCACTTGAGAGGCAAACATTTGATAATATTTCTCCATACCACATCCATTTGGGTTTGTTTTTTATTACATGGCAAGTCACAACGTACCCTGCAGTGAGCAGGGCATTGAACACTTGAGGTTCTCTGAGATTCTATGCATGGAGGTTTCTTGGTATCACTTCTGATTGTATGGCACTCCAAATGAAATGCATCCTTTTGGATAATGTGAAGAGGACCTTTAAGGCTAGTGGGGTCCTTGGTGCTCTCTGAGCTTGGTGGTTGTGATGACCTGGGCGTGGCACAAAGGCAGCAGAGTCAGATAAGCAGTAAGAGTCCCTTTATTATCTCCAACTTTGTTCCCAGTGTCCAGGTTACCTTCTGGCTGGAGAAAAAACTCTCAGGAACAGCCTTTGACTGCAGAAAATTGAGTCCAAAACTTGAGCAACACAAACTGTAACTTAAAGTCCAAACAAGCCAAACTGAAGTAATTAGTTTGGCAGGGCAGGAGCAAGAATTTCAGACTTAAAGGCACGGCAAAATTCACAGTTGGGAAGACGCCAGGAACACAGATAAGCCACGACAACACAGGATAAAGTCACATTTGCTCCCAGCAGCCTGCCGCATGCAGCCTGCCTTTCTTATCAACTGTCTTCCCAGCTGTGGCTAATGAAGGGAATCAGGGCCCTTTCCTCCCCCGTAAGTCATGCAACCCACGTTGCTCTCTTCTCCATTCCTCCCTGCGTGCCCTAGGATGAAGATGGGGTGGGCCAGGTTCTTCCTCTGAACTCCCTCTCCCTTGTTCTATCTCGCCCCTGCTCTGCCCAGCCAGACTCTGCCCTTCCACAGCCAACAGAGCCACACTCCCATTTCCTGTCAGCTGTTGGGTTTCCTCCTCAGATTCAGACTCCAAAAGGGGCATGACAGTGGTTTTCTTACAGATAGCAATAGCACTTAGACTTACATACTGCTTCACAGTGCTTTACAGCCCTCTCTAAGCAGTTTACAGAGTCAGCCTATTGCCCCCAACAGTCTGTTTCATTCACACTAGCAATACTGTTGCCAAGTGCGAGAAAACTACCAAGCTTAGAGAGCACCAAGGACCCTCATAGTTCAACCTTGAGCTACAAATATTCACCTCTGTCAGTACCTTTAAGGCTTTTTTAATGTAAATTATCATTGATGTTGAGATTCATTTTATGCTGGTAGCTCAATTGAATGTGTTTATTTCCTATTCCTTTTGTTTTGTTGCACTCGTTTATTTATCCACCAAGCCACGGTGACTCTTCTTCCTTCTAAGCTTAGGATAAAAATAAATGGAGAGGCAATCTAGGTATTTTGGTTAAGGCAGCAATCAGGCTAGAAACCAGAAGGCTTGTGAGTTCTAGTCCCACCTTCGGCACAAAGCCAGCTGGGTGACTTTGAGCCAGTCACTGCCTCTCAGCCCTATTGAGAAGGCAGTGGCAAACCACTCATGAAAAGCCTTGCCAAGAAAGCTGCAGAGACTAGAGCAGGCAGTCTAAGTGTTGGACCTGCTCGAATGGAAGGACAAATAATGGCTAAGCTCTTTTTCTTTTCTGTCCCCAGCCTTGGTGGAAGAAGTGCAGTCCCACGACCAGAAACAAGCCTTATTGCTGCTGCCCTGTATCCAACGCCTGACAGAGCAGTGCCAGAGTCTCATCAAGCGCCGGCCTGAGATCCAAGCGATTATTGATAACTGGTAAGCGAAAGGACCCTGCCTAGCAGGTATTGGGGGCCTGGTCAAAGAGAGGGGAGGTGTCAGGGTAGTGATTTAAGAACTGGCCAGCTGCTACGATGATGCAATGATGCATTGATGTAATGATGAGAATGAGTCAGCAAGGTTTTTGGCTGTTATCCCTTTAAGAGCCTGTATAATAAGAAGCCCTGTTTGTGTGTGTCTCTCTCTCTTCGCCTGTTCTGACCTAGGCTTCCTTAAAACACAGTCTTAGTCCTGGCAAAACCTCTATTTTCACGGCTGTGAATTACGTTCATTCACAACTTGCAAGGCTCCACAAACAGTCTTTCAGGGCAATGTCTATAAACACTTACCTTATTGCCCTTGGTATGCTGCCAGAGAACTAATTGCCAAACGCAGGGCAAGGCCAAACTTGACACAAAGTCAAACAGGATTTTTCAAAGCTTGAATCGACCAGAGGAACTAATTGCTTCCTGCAAAAGCTCACGTCCCATTCACTCCTCTTTTATGTCCTATGGGAGGTCAATCATCTCCGAGGTGTGGCCTTGCTCTTGAGTCGACCCTTCTTTCTCAATTGTTATTGTCTCCTGGAAGCCCTGCGCATGCCCAGGCTGGGAACTGGTTCCAGAAACTCCCCCACCTCACTGCTGTCTGAGTCCGAAGGCAGCTGATGACTGCCAGCCTGCCCTGACCCCATCTCTGCCTCTGATGCAGAGCCCTTGTCTGAGCCCCTCTCAGCCTCTAAGACTGGCCCAGATTCCTCCCCAACCTCCTCACCACTGTCCAACTCCACTGCCATCTCCATCAGCCGCCAGCAGGTCACAACAACACCGTGTGTTCCTCCCTGCTATAATTTGCTGTTCATTTGACTTATGCTTATAGTATGTGTATGTACAGTATATATTCGTTTGTAGATAAAACCACTATTTATTACAAACCTCTGTTTGCTGTTATTGCTCTGGGGTTGTCTCACGTAGTAAAGTTTGTACGCACTCTGACAGGAGGTGTCATGCCCCTGTTGGAATCTGATTCTGAGGGGGAGGTTGAGCAGCTGACAGGGAATGGGAGTGTGGCTCTGTTGGCTGTGGAAGCAACTGGGGAAGGGCACAGTCCGGCTGGGCAGAGCAGGGGAGAGGTAGACCAAGGCAGAGAGAATTCGGAGGAAGATCCAGGCCCACCCCCTCTTCATCCTAGGGTACGCAGGGAGGAACAGAGAAGGGAGCAGCGTGAGTTGCGTGGCTTATGGGGGAGGAAAGGGCCCTGATTCCCTTCATTAGCCGCAGTGGGAAAACAGTGTTTAAAAAGGAAAGCTGCGCACAGCAAAGTTGCTGGAAGCAAACCGTGAGTTAATCTTTGTTTGTCGAGCCTTATCTGCGTCTTCCCAACTGTGTGCTTTGTTGGCTTTTGAAGTCTGCAATTCCTTATCCTGACCTGTCCAGTTAATTGCTGCAGCGTGGTTTGTGTGGGTTTTTATTTACAGTTTATATGTACTTTGTTTTCGGACTGAATTTCCTCCACTTAAAGGCTGTTCTTGGGAGAGTTTTTTTTTTCCTCCAGCCGAAGGTAACCTGGACATTGGGGGCAAAGTTGGAGGTATTAAAGGGACTTTTCTTACTTACGTGACTGTGTTGCCTTTGTGCCACGCCCCTTTGGGTCATCACAGGAGGTGTGCCGCATTTGTACATCTTTTATGTTCCCTCTCTGCCTAGGTGGGAGCAGCCAGGACAGTTTGTTCTTCCTCATGAGCGCCGCCACGGCTTCACTTTGCAACAGTGGCTGGAGCGTTGGACCTTGGCTGCCAAAAAGCTGCAGAAACAGCAGGTGTAGCTTTGATGAACTTCTGGGTATCGGTCTGAGAAGCTGCAGTGCCCGGGAGACAGTGCAGTTATTATGCCCGTCCTTCCATCCGGCTGCTGAACGATGGCTCTTAATTTTACGAAAGGAGGTAGAAGCAGTTTTCTGCACCTCCCCTCCCCTCCCCTCCCTCCCTCCCCTGTTCTTCAAGGGCAGCTGGTGGGGGCGGGGGGGAGGAAGTAACGTTGATGGTACATCTCAGCAAGTAGCACCCCTGTATTTTCCAAGGATTTGAAATAAAATTGAAATGTATCTTCATTCATCCAGCCTTTGTCTTTTTTCTAACCTTTTCCCTCCCGTAACGGCTAAGAGAAACGTACACCTAACTTTTCCTTGGTGAAGAGGGAATCTGATCTGGTTTTGTTGTTTTTTTTCCCCGCTTCCCCACAAAAGAGAAGCTTTCCTCGAATTTCCTCAATGGGTTGCCCTTCATACGATGACAGTAAATTGTCCTAGCGCAAAGGCGCAGCAGGTAAAACAGTAGGCTCGCCCTGAACTACCGTGTTTTGGAGCAGCAAGGAGACAAGTTCATCGTTTCACAAATGCAGGAATATAAGCAGATGCCGCAGCCTTGTGCTACGTGCTGTGCATTAAAGCTAGCAAGCTAGGTGTTTTCTTTCCAAACAGGCTGCTTCTCTAACGATGCTGGGACGCGATACTAGCTCACATTCTCTTTGAGTTGCAACTCGCAGCGTTCTTCGCCATTGGATATGCTGAAAGGAAGCGTAGTTTTGCCATCCAGGGTACTTGCAGGAGCGCCTCCTACCAGCATCGAGGTCCAATCGCCCGGTACGCTCCCACAGGCAGGCCCTCCTGGGGGTGCCGTCGGCCAGACAGTGTCGGTTGGCGGTCCTCCGGGGGAGGGCCTTCTCTGTGGGGGCGCCCACCCTTTGGAACCAGCTACCCCTGGAGCTGCGTTTGGCCCCGGACCTGCGCTCCTTCCGCCGTGATCTCAAGACTTGGCTGTTTGCACAGGCCAGCCTGGACTGAGCAGGGTTGGGATTTTAATTTAAGGGTATTTTAATTTGGTTTTATTATAATTGGATTAGAGTTAATTTGCTAAATTTTGTATTTATTGTATATATATTTCTGTGTAAGCCTTGAGTCCCCGGAGATGGGGCAATAATCAATTAAATAAATAAATAAAATAAATCTCTGAGGGATGACTAAATTTCCTAGAGGTAGACCTTGATTAACAACTGGTCACTGAATTATGCCAAAACTACCCCCCACCCGAAAGGTACAGGTTGTTCTCAACTTACGACCACAATGGAGGCCAGAATTTTTGTTGCTACGCCACCACCGTTGTTAAGTGGATCACTGCAGTTGTTAAAGAAGTCCCAAAGGTGCTTCTTTTTCAAGAGGCAATTGGACTTTCTGGTTTTTTTTTTACTTTTGAAGACGTTTCGCTTCTCATCCAAGAAGCTTCTTCAGCTCTGACAGGATGGTAGTGGGGAATGGAAGGATTTATACTCCTTGCAGACAGCTGGTCATTTGCATCCTTTTATAGGGTCGTTGAGGCCACTCGGAGATTTATCTGTGTCCTCAAGGTGTCCTGAGTGGTGCAAATGGGTGTGGAGCCTTCTTGGAACTGTTGAAAGTATAAATTTTTCCATTTCCCACCATCCAGTCAGAACTGAAGAAGCTTCTTGGATGAGAAGCGAAATGTCTTCAAAGAAAAAACCAGAACGTCAAAAAGCACCTTTGGGACAACCATGGATCAGGGGTCGCCAATCTTTTGGACCTCAGGGACCACCAAACTCATAATTTTAAATCCCGTGGACCACTAATATGAATTTTGACTGACGGTGGCTTGCTGACGTTGGTGGGAAAGTCGGTCCCATATTCCAGAGCTGCGGGAGTCACAGGACTGGCCCTTTGGTCATCCCGGAGCAGCTGCTCCTCCACCCGGGTGCACCGGCCTGCCATGGTCTGGAGGAGCTGCTCCGGGATGACAAAGGGCCAGTCCTGTGACTACTGCAGCTCTGGAATATGGGACCGACTTTCCCACCAATGTCAGCAAGCCAACCCGGGGCGGATTTGCCTCCCCGCCGTTGGTCTTACCTTCCAGTTCCAGCTCACGTGGCTCTACTCAAGGTAAGGTTTGTGCTCGGCCGAAGGGTGGGGGCCAGCGGGTGTGCAGGCTATGTGGGCAGCGCAGCCTTGTGTTCCCACACACCCTGGGTTAATTGCTTTGGAGGGTACATTTTCTCGTGGACCACCAGTGGTCCCCAGCCCACTGGTTGGCGACCACTGACCTGGCTGGCTGAGAATCTCCATAGACATTTAGTAACATGGTTGTTAAATGAATCTGGCTTCCCCATTGGACTTTGTCCAGAGGTCGCAAAAGGGGATCACATCAGAGGTGGGTATTCAGCAGGTTCTAACCAGTTCTGGAGAACCAGTAGCGAAAATGTTGAGTAGTTCGGAGAACTGGCAAATACCACCTCTGACTGGCCCCACCCCCATCTATTCTCTGCCTCCCATTGAGTCCCAGATCATTGGCTGGGTCTTCTTTTGTTGCCCTGCACAGGAGAACAGAGCTGGAAAGCAGGTTAGTGGGGTGGGGAGGGAATGGGGATTTTGCAGCATCCTTCCCCTGCCATGCCCACCAAGCTACGCCATGCCCACCAAGCCACACCCACAGAACCTGTAGTAAAAAAATTGAATCCCACCACTGTATCACATGGACCCTGGGACACTGCCACTGTCATAAATATGAACCATTGGTCAAAACCTCTGAATGTTTTGGCCGCTTGGCAACTAGTTTGCTTTTATGGCTGGTTGCAGCATTCCCCAGTCACATGATGCAATTTGCAGTGCTGGCCCACAAGGCATCAACTGCTTAACATCTGCCACAGAAAAAAGCTCGTAAAATCGGATCAGTCGTGAGAAGACAGACGTCATAACTTACGGCAGAAATCCCGGGCTCCCTTATGGTCATAAGTCAGGGACTGCCTGTACACGTGAGATTATAAGGCTGGCTCAGACTGTGGCTGCAGCTCCTTAAGAAGCCAGGGACGATGGGTGAAAACAGCTTTCCGTAAAATCTTACCATTCTACCTTTGCTCAGTCCATCAATTAATTGGTTTGGTTTTTTTTTCATTTAAAAAACATGATGTGTTTTTTTTTTACTTTATTTCAGGTTGCATCGCCAAACTTCTTCAGAATTGAACATAGTTTACAATCAATATAACAAAAAGAAAATCTGCATTTTTCCTAACGGCTATGTACAAAGATTTCTGGCTGAGACGGATATAATTTTGACCTCTTAAAAAGCAGCAGCTGTTTAAAAAGGCAGCTCGCCGTTTTCCCTATGAAGGCACCGATTGAAGTAGATGCTTAAGGTCTGCTTAAAATCAATTGGGAAGGGGCCATGCCACACACACCCCCACCAACACCACAAAAAGGAGCTCAAAAGAGTTGAGCCCGGCGTGCAGAACCTCTTTTCCATTTTGGGAGGCGGAGCCGTGTTTTAAATGGTTTAATAATGGCTAAAGGAGAAGGAGTGGGATGGGTGAGTGTGTGTGTGTGTGTGTATTGGGGGAGAGCAGATAGCCTCAAGAATGGTAGTCCTTCTCCAAAATGTCTGTGAAAATCGAGATATTTAATACGTATCAAATGCTGCCAGTTCTTACTCCTTGAATCAAGAGAAGTAACGGACATGCTTTCATTTGCCAAACTTCTGCTAATATTCTATACCTGTGGTGGCTAACCTTTTTGGGCTCCTGTGCCAAAAATTGCGTGCACACTTGCACTCGCGTGCTCGCATGCCAGCACCCAGAAGGCAAATGTGCATAGGCCCCCCACAGTCCTTGCTCATGCACGCACGATTCCCCCTTCCCTGCCACCCCCTTACCTGCACTGTGACTGCCAGCTGATTTTTGACCCATTTGAGGCCTTTTTTTGCCTGCCAGAGGCTTGAGGGAAGCCTCTGCAGGTTTTGCAGGCCGAAAAATAGGCCCGTTTTGTCACTTCTGAAAATCAGCTGGGAGGCACACGCATGTGCAGTGAGGTAAGTTTGTCTGGGGCTCGCGTGCCTGCACAAATGGCTCTGTGTGCCACCTGTGGCACGCATGCCATAGGTTTGCCATCATGGTTCTATGCTTTTAGCCAGGGTTTATTAGCTGCCTCCCTGCCTTCCTTCTCTAAAGCTAGGATCAAGACCCCAATTCTATTTTTGGGGGTATGGGTGGGTTACGTTTGCCTATCCCATCCCACAAAAGCAATAACTTCCCTCCTCACGATAAAAAAAACCCTACTGTTTTTTTGTTTTTTGTTTTTTTGCTCTGCCCATTCCAGAGAGGGTCCGCAGCCCACAGCCAGCATTTTTCATACCCTTCTTGCTTTAGACGTAGCTTAAAAGGAGCCAGAGACTTCTCGAAGGGAGCCGCTCCTCTCTCTCTCTTCTGAGGTTTTGGTGCGTAAGGAATGAAGAAAAGGTTCTCTTTTTAAGACGGTTGTCGCGGGCTAAATCTGCAATTTCTTATCCAGTTCGGCCAGCAGGCCCTGGATGTCACAAACGAAGCGGTAGACGTAGCGCTGCCCGCTGGTCTTGTGAATGATGTTCTTGTGGTAATAGTAGCGTAGCCCCCGACTCAGTTTCTCGTACGTCATGCGGGGTTTGTTCTTCCGTTTGCCCCAGCGCCTGGCCACCTAGCAGGAAATGAGAGGGAGGGGGAGGCAGGGGGAGAGGGATGAGTAAGCAGTCCATTGGCACTGATAACCAGAAGCCCATTTTAGCCCGAGTCCTTATTCGAGCGTTGCTACTTGCGGCTTGTGCCCAGATAATGCTGCATTGCCTGGGCCTGTTGTGGCTACTCAAGCTAACCACAGAGACCATTTTGGTCATTGAGGGAGAGGGAGGGCCGCAGTGGATGAGGCCATGATGTTTCTTCTCTGGGTTTAGAACAGGGGTCTTCAAACTTGACAGCTTTAAGACTTGTGGACTTCAACTCCCAGAATTCTTCCTCCTGTCATGTTAGCTCAGGAATTCTGGGAGTTGAGGTCCACAAGTCTTAAACTTGCTAAGTTTGAAGACCCTTGGTTTAGAAGAAGGATGGAATTTTACAGGCGATGGAGTCCATTAAACTCACTGTACCGTTGGCTTCAGGAAGGCAGGAAATGTCTGGTCTTTGATAGGGTTGGTATGCTAAGGCAGGGGTCTTCAAACTTGACAGCTTAAGTCTTGTGGACTTCAACTCCCAGAATCCTCCTCCAGTTATCTTAGCTCAAGAATTCTGGGAGTTGAAGTCAATTTTTGAAAACTTGTGCTAAGGAGACCATATTCAGCCATGGGTTGTTTGTATGTCCTAATGCCGCCCTGAGTCCTTTGGGAGAAGGGCGGCATACAAGTCTAAATAAATAATAATAATAATAATGCTAGGCCATGATTTGTTGAATAAGCCACAATGGGTTGCAGCCAACACATTAAGCCAAGCCAACCATGCCCACATCTAAAACGTGCTGAAGTGCATACTTCTCAGCTTTCTTTTCCCTGTTGCACATTCAGAGGGACTAAGCTCCTGATTTAACAAACACAAAACCATTTCATCCTGAAGACCTAGATATAATAACTGTATAATATACATATGTGATAATATAATATCTGCATAAGATATTATATAGAGCAGGGGTCCCCAAACTTGGCAACTTTAAGACTTGTGGACTTCAACTCCCAGAATTCTCCAGCCAGCATAGCTGGCTGAGGAATTCTGGGAATTGAAGTCCACAAGTCTTAAAGTTGCCAAGTTTGGAGACCTCTGATATAGAGAATACAATATCTGTTGGCAGCAGACTCAGACAGTGAGGAGGTTGGGGAGGAACATGGGTGTGGAGTCTGGGGAAGGCTCTGACGAGGGTTCTGTGTCAGGGGCAGAGATGGGGCCAGGGCTGTCTGACAGTTATCAGCTGCCTTCAGAGTCAGAGATCAGTGGGGCAGAAGAACAGCTGGAGCCTGTTCCCAGTGTGGGCATGCACAGAGCTGCCAGGAGAAAGGAACAGCTAAGGAACAAGGGTCAACTCGGGAGTAAAGGCACAGGTGGACGGTGAACGGCCCCTCCCATAGGGAATAAAGAGCGAAAGGAGAGTGGTGCTTGCAGGAAACAATTAGTTCGATTCATTAGGGTGAAGATCTCTTCCTGACTTCTTGCCAAGTAATTGCTGCTACAATGCAGCATTTGGAAGATATCGGCCTGGCAACTCTCCAAGCCTGATAAAGGTCTGTAGTTGTGAAATCTCATGAAAGACTGTCTGCTGGGACTTTGCTGGAGAGGAATTCCCGTTAACCTAAATAAAAGGGGTTTTATCGGGATGAGGAATCTGCTTCATGATCTTGGGAAGCCCAGATCAGAACAGATCATAATATCTTATCTCTATATTATATAGAGAATACCATATCTCTGTATTCCCAAGACTCTTTGCCACAAGGGAAGGGTACCGTGGGTTGTATATAAATGAGGGAGGGCGAGGGGGACTCACCTCATGTGGGTCACAGAGCTTGAATTCCCAGTCATTCCCTGTCCAGCGGATGAGGGCTTGGCAGGAGCCATCTTGCAGGAGCTCCAGCAGAAAGCGCCATAATTGAATAGGTCCGGCCCCTGCCATCAAAACGGGAGATGCACAGTGGTGATTTGGATTCGCTTAACAACGGAGGCAAGGAAAGTGGTAAAATGGGGCAAAACTCACTTAACAAACGTCTCACCTCAACGGAAAATTTACGCTCCATTATGGCCGTAAGTTGGAGAACTACCTGTACTTTATTCAAAAGCCAGACAAACAAAATGGACGATTCCCAAAAATGGGACATTTCCTAATTTTGGAGTCACCACTCCATACCTGACCTTAATGTTAATGAGCAAGCAATTTAAAAAGTAATTGTAACTCCAGACCCTTTAAGACCTGAAGTTTAGTGTCAGCATATTGTGGGTTTCAGAAGTCTCCCAACCCCATGCTCCCCAATCAACATTACCTGTCCGATCTCTAGGTAAAGCATTGGGTTTCTTGCTGTCCACCTGGTCTCTGCGTTCCCTTTTTTTCTGGCTCCTGATTGGTGAATCACACTGGCAAGAATCGCTGTCCAAGGCACTGGATTGGCTGCCTGAATCGGGGCCAAGGGACTCGATCCAATGTTCTAGAGGCAACAACAATGGATGGACAGAATCAGGGAAGTAAGCATAAAAGCTAGTAAGCCCTTTGTGTGGGCACGCAAGCCTCTGCAGGCTTTGGAAGCTGAAAAACAGGCCCGTTTCATCACTTCCTGTGTTTCCAGAAATACCGGAAGTGATGAAATGGACCCATTTTTCAGCCTCCAAAGGCTGCAGAGGCTTCCCTTGAACCTCTAGGAGGCCAAAAAAGGCCCAAAAATCAGCTGGGAGGTGCATGCATGTGCAGTGCAGGTAAGGGGGCAGTGGGGGGGAATCGTGCGCGCATGTGCAGGGGGCATGGGGAGACACGTGCTTTGCCTTCTGGGTGCTGGCATGCCAATTTTCAGCACAGGAGCCCCAAAAGATTAGCCACCACTGCTCTAGACCAATTTATAGTGTCCTAATTAGAAATTAGAAATCATTGCTAATTATGCAGAAACTGAGTTGGCCTCATCTGCATTAAAACACATTTAATAAGCATGGAGTGGGGAACTTAGAAGATTCGGAGCATATCGATAGAGCCCAGCCACTACTACTCTTAGCAACTTGAGTGATTTCAGCCACCGCATTAGACCATCATATGGTTCAGCGGTTGAGACAGAGACTAGTATTTGTTTTCGTAGATTTTCACAGGTACAGGTAGGCAGGTCTTGGTGTGTTCGTGTAAGATTGAGAGTACCTTGGCGACGTTCTGACGAGGTCCCACTCGCCATCTTCAGGCTGGTGCCTTCTTTGCTCGCACAAGCACGAAGCCGAAAGCACCAGCCTGAAGATGGCGAGTGGGACCTCGTCAAAACGTCGCCAAGATACTCTCAATCTTAAACGGGAAAAGACCTGAACACACCAAGACCTGCCAAGAATAGTATGTACACACACATCCATTGTGCTTTCTTAATCTGGGTTTAAGGGCCTTGGTGGCTCAGGCTGTTAATTGCCTGCACTTAAGTTCCAGCTGCCTACAACTGCTGTAGGCTCGAATCCCACCAGGCTCAAGGTTGACTCAGCCTTCCATCCTCTCGGGGTAGGTAAATTGAGGACCCAAGATTGTTGGGGGCAATAAGCTGACCTTGTAAAAATGCCGCTTAGTAATAAGCAGGCATATACAATGGAATGAAGGCTATTGCTGAGCGCATTGGGTTGTGTCCCAAAAATTGTAAGCTGCCCTGAGTCTC
Source organism: Naja naja (assembly GCA_009733165.1). Taxonomy (NCBI): domain Eukaryota; kingdom Metazoa; phylum Chordata; class Lepidosauria; order Squamata; family Elapidae; genus Naja; species Naja naja. The sequence continues at coordinate 20,152,534 of CM019160.1, read as the reverse complement.
CAGAGAAGGGCGGCATATAAATGTAATTTAAAAAAAAAAAGATTAAACACATTGAGCGAGCACAGTGTTGAGAACAGCAGGATGTCTTACTCAAGATTTAGCACTGTGCTGTTGTTTTCATCATTCACATTCTACCTGGTGGAAAAGGAATTGCTTTTGCTTTGGGTTTGCAAAGGATAAGTCTTAGCAAAGGAGCTGCAGGATTCTGGTATCTGCTTCAGTGTTAGCCAAGGGATGTGTAAAGGATCTTATGCTGCTGGTTGAGGAATTCTGGGAGGTGAAGTCCATACATCGTAAGATTGCTGAGGTTGAGAAACACTGCACTAGAGTAAGATCTTGCAATGAGCAACTGACAGGGCTTCTTATCATCTTCATTTAATGACCCCATAATCCTTTGCAGGATTATGAATGGAGCTACCAGAGCGTTTTAATGGCTGGATGCCCTTCCTGTTGCCAATGCAGAGTTTTGTTCAGCAGATATATATTCTCAGTGTGCCCAGAGAGAGAAAGATCTGCCTCTACCTAGGATTGAACTCACAGCCACCTGATTGTGAGGCGAGGGCACCACCTCTAGGCCACTGCACCATTCCAACTGAAGGGCTTCTTATGCTGCCATTAAATCCCACAAATTTCTTACGGACCTCTTTTTTTAGGTTAAGATGTGAAAGAAAGACAAACATGCACACACACACAGTGATAATGTAAGCTGAGAAACAGCACCCAATTTTTTTTCTAAAGCATGTTGAAAATGAGTTTTAAAAAAGAATTCAGGAACTTGACAGGTACTTTGGAGGATAGGAATGATACAAAGAAAGTCATGCAAGTCTGAGATTTTTACCTTCCTTCTGCTGTTCTTGCTGATCTCCAGGAGGAAGCTGAGCAGAAGACACCTGTTCTCCAGGAGAATCAGGATACAGGACAAACCAAGGCTGAGGAGCAGCCGGGAGGCAACTGGAATCCTCGAGGCTGTGCGGGACACTGTCTTGTTGGAGCACCATTCTTGAAGCTGCAGGAGATTCAAGGTACAGGTGTCATCAGAATTATGGGAGAACAGTAGTCCTACCACTTTTCTCACCTTGTGTCTATCTATAAGCATAGGTGTCTATAAGATAAAGGTAAAGGTTCCCCTCGCACGTAGTCATTCCCGTCTCTAGGGTGCGGTGCTCATCTCCATTGCAAAGCCAAAGAGCCACTGCTGTCCGAAGACGTCTCCGTGGTCATATGCCCGGCATGACTAAATGCTGAAGGCGCACAGAACATTGTTATCTTCCCACCAAAGATGGTCCCTATTTTTCTACTTGCATTTTTACATGCTTTCAAACTGCTAGGTTGGCAGAAGCTGGGGCAAGTAACGGGAGCTCATGCCATTATGCGGCACTAGGGATTCAAACCACCGAACTGCCAACCTTTCTGATCGACAAGCTCAGCGTCTAAGCCATTGAGCCACCACATCCCTTAGGTGTTTATAAGAGGCAAGAATTCCAGGTTATAAAAATTGTCAGGCACCAGTCTCAGATGTCAACTCATAAAATATTTTATGGTCTTTTTAGAGTTGCCAACAGAAAGGGAGGGGGGAGCAGTGTGGCAGTTTGCAAACCAAAAGTGCATTCCATAAATGTTTTCAAAGGTAATAACTAGGTGACTGAAGTTTCTGCTGTGCAAAATTCTAACTGGAGAACATGATTGATGACTCTTGGCTATGGATGTGTCCCATTGGAGAATATGAATTACGATACACCCAGGGGGTGGGGAAAAACCAGGGTCAAGGGTGACAATAAATGATGTGTCTCAGAGTCGGCTACACCCAGGCAATGCCAGACAGTTTAATTCCCAATAAATCCTTTTTGAGTTTTGGAAGTTTGGCTCGAGACTCATGATTTAAATGGGGGTAGCTTCCAGAATCCTGACATCAGGAGAAAAACAACTTCTGGTACTAAGAGTCAAAAGACACTGAAGGAATTCAGGGCCTTCTCACCCCTCTCTTAAATAGATGTTCGGTTAGAGGTGGGGATGAAGAAGAAATAGAATTAATGTGCCAGCCCAACAAGGTAGACCAGACTAAGAGATCAATGCCAGATAGGTCAGGATTACTTTTGAATGGCTCTAATAAGAGTATCTTTCAAGTCTGAATGCTCTTCCTCCTCCCTCCTTTTATTTTTGTGTGAATTAGAGAGGGACTGATCTGAGACATTTTCTCATATTATTTTCTTGGTCCGGGCTCAAATTTCTGTTCTCTGATATTGGCTTGGTAGCAGCAACTCCATCTGAAAGTTATTCTTACAGCCCATGTCACCTTCAAGGCCATTCCCTGTGTCCTCTATACAGTGAGAAAACAGAGAACACATTTATTAAGGGCTTAACTGGGGTTTGTCTGAATCAGAGTTGCCCGGATTCACATGTTGCACTCAGCCATAAGCCAGGATTTATGAATAATGGTGGAATGTGCATGACACTTCAAGCTCTATTGTGGTTTGATCAATTGGACTTAAGATGCTAGCCAGCATTTGTCTCACCCCTCCAAACATAAGGAAAAATTTAAGTGGAAGGAAAAGTCTGGTGATAGTAAGATCTAAGGAATGGTCTCTCTATTGAGGGGATGGGTTGTCCATCTCTAGAAGTTTTGAAGAAAAGACTGGAAAATCATCTCTCATTAATTAATCACCAATTAACCAGTAGAACAGCTTGCCTTCAGATGTTGTAGGTGCTTCATCGCTGGAGGTTTTTAGGAGGAGCGTGGCAATCACTTGCCTGAAATGGTATAAGATCTCCTGCTTGAGCAAGGGGCTGGACTAGAAGACCTCCAAGGTCCCTTCCAGCTCTCTATTCTGATGGTTTAACTGATTCTCCTACATAATGCAGAAGGTTGGACTTGTAGCCCATTCTAACTCTACAGCTTTCCACTTCTCTGAGAAATGAGACTAGTGACTTCTGATGTGCCTTGTCTGGGAAACATCTGAAGAATTCTCATATCCACATATAATGAAAAATTGCCTTTTATGCTATACCTACATTGGGCAAATACAGCAATATTCCTGTTCTAATAGCACAGTAGTTTTTATTATTATTATTCCACCTACTCCTCATCCACATTTCGGATATATGTGGCAATTCCCTTAAATTCCCAGAGAATTGTGCTGGCAGGGGACCATGGGACTGATAGTCTAATTTTTCTAAAGGGGAACGTTTTTGGGAAAGGCTGATGACCGGCAGCCTTACAACATTTCAGCAAAGTTTTTAAACCTTCACTTCCTCTTGTTGTTTTAACTCCGAGTTGTGTCAGTTGATGCAGAGAGGTAATTTATATTGCGCTGTTATGTTGTTTCCTGCTCTGTCTTACTCCAAGGCCATGTTCAGTTTAACTAATTTCAAACAGAAGTGCATAGGATGTTTTTAAAAGGGTATAAGGGGTGAGTTGCTTTGTTTAAACTTCCCAAAACACATATGCCATCTTGCCAAGTCATTGTGTTCATACACTAAGAAATACCCATAAGGACTTGTGACATAGCCCATCTCACTTCCCTTTAAACAGGTACATGTAAGGTACTCTTTCTTAACTGTACCATTTTCAAAATTATTCATAGAAACGTATACAGATGAGACTAAAGACATTTTTCTCCTTCACTGAATGTGCAATGATGGCTAAGCCACATATATACCATAAGACCAGGTCCCATATAAATTTTTGCTCCAAAAGATGCATTAGGGCTTATTTTTTGTTTAGGTCTTATTTTAGGGAAATATGGTTCTAAACGCATCCTTCTGGCTGACAATCTTAACTGGTGCTTATTTTTGGGGTAGGGCTTATATTACAAGCATCCTGAAAAATCATGGTAGGGCTTATTTCCCAGTTGGGTCTTATTTCAGGGAAGCAAGGTAGTTATAATAGGACCAAATTTAAGCAGGAATATTTCCCCTATATAAGTCACATTACTATCAAGGCAAATTTAGATATTTGTAATATGGCTTCCGAGAAAAATAAGTAAAGTGGCTAACTAAAAAACACAAATGAAATGATTTAAACAGATATGAGCAAACACGCCCAATGTTTATTATTAAATATTAAATGTATTGCATCAATATTTATGTGTTCCAAGGGTGATGTTCAAAAGGCATCTGGACTTAATATTTAACTGAAGGCTACTGGTTGGTGGAAAAGAATGAAGAGAAGATTGTGCCATCCAATTCTTTATTGCAACATTTTTAGTTTGTTCTTTTTTTGCCTTTTATATTTTTGTTTTTCACTCTTTAGGCTTCTGCAATATAATAATTAAACAAAAAGTTTAAAAACGTTTGTTTTGATTTGATTTTTTTAGGTTTTTAAAGAAAACACATAAACATAAGTGCAAAATTAAAAAAACAGGTCAAGAAGATAAAATAATGAAGCACAAAAAGGGGAGTCTAAAAATCCCAAGGAGGTCATAACTTTCAGCTGCATTATTAATAAATTGCTGAATATAGTGCCTATATTTCTAGTAATATAGATTACTAAAAATCACTGTTCAGCTTTAACCAAGGAGAAATATCAAGAATCGCAGCCAACACAGTATAATTTGCCACATGAGCTACAAAAATTGAGTCAAAAGTGAGCTTTAAATATTCCAAACATTGAAGTTTGAATCAACTTTCAGTAAGGTTTGAGTCAACATGTATGAGTTTGGCAGCCAGTTTAAATGTGATTAATAAATAAATGCACCTGTTAATCCTCATTCCTATAGTTGTTAGAATATAAGCCTCATATTTCAGAAAGCACAAGTATTTCCCCTTAGTGCCACAAGCTTTCTCTACTCTCTCTCTCCTTCCAAGTATCATCCAAAACTCACCACCATGGTATGGTTCTCTGTAATCTGGATCAGAAGAAACCTGCTTCAATTCCACAATGGTCTTGGTGTACTCAGGAAAGCCTCAAAAGGAAAAGAGACAATTCCATTCATGTTTATTCTTGTAGTGTGTGGTGTTAGGGATGGTGCATTGACTGCTACTTATATCTCTACTGCTAAAGTGATACTTAGGGTCATTAATAGATGGTTTCTTTAAAATCGATGGAGAAGCAGCTTAAGAAAAAACACGGACCTTCATCTATATATATAAAAGCGAAATACCACTCATGCATTATCACAAAATCTCCAGAACCATGAAGCCTACAAACTTGAAATTTGGCACATATGTTCCTCTTGGCTTCTAGGTGCTCACTAAGAAAGGATTTTTCCAAATGACCATTTCGTATATTATTATTAACACGCTCTGATGCTAAGGAGTTCTACTCCCCTCTCCACCTGAAAAGAAACTTGTTCCAAATGCAAAACGCAAGCAGAGGAGAGGAGTTTCAGTTTTAGTTTCACAGCAGCAACCAGCTTTAGTACAGAACAGTTGGGCTAAGCCACACCTAGGCTCCTTGCTGTCTCCTTGCTCACACAGCAAATGCTGTTTCAGTTTCCAAACAGCCCTCAACTCTCCCACACACTGACAGGACACTAGCCAGATGAATACTGATGGATGTTGGTTAGGCAGAGGCAGAATTTTTCCCCCTTATTTTCCTCCCCAGAAGCTAAGCCCAACCACATAGTTTCATAGCAAAGCACGGGGATAGAACTAGTTTCTATATATGATAAAAACAGCGAGATCTTTGCAAGCATGGAGACCACAGGAGCTGCAAATTCCCACAAAGGAAGAATGGAGGGTGAAATTAATAAAACTGGCTGAAATGGTGAAACTAAAAACTTAAAAGAGAAATTTAAAGAGAAGAAAACTTTGGAGGCCACTTTTGAACATCTTGCTTGAAATGGAAAGAAATGAAACTTTTGATGTTTGGGACTCAGTGATGACAACTATTCATGATTACTAAAAATAAGGAGAGAAAAAGTGCTAAGAATAAAAAAAATAGGAAAAACTTCCAACTTTGATACAGTTACAAATAGATAGATAGATGAGAGATGATAGATAGATGGATGGATGGATGGATGGATGGATGGATGGATGGATAGATAGAGATACCGTGTTTCCCCAAAAATAAGACCTACCCCAAAAGTAAGACCTAGCACTATTTTCTAAACCTGCCCTAATATAAGACCTACCCCGAAAATAAGACCTAGTGTAAATCTCCAGTTCCAGGAAGACTTTTCAGGGAGCAACCGTGCACCTGCGAAACACCCCCTACACACTCACACCCACTATTTGGCACCATAAATATATAAGACCTACCCTGAAAATAAGACCTAGTGTGTTTTTAGGAGCCAAAAAAAATATAAGACAGTGTCTTATTTTCGGGGAAACACGGTAGATATGGATATAGCAAACATTTAATAAAGTATATTTGAAAAAAGAATATCCATCATTCATATTCCTATTAAAATTAGAATACTACTTTATAGTTAAAGAGAATGTTTAGCAAACTTTAAATTCAAATCTCTATGGACCTGCCTCCACACTACTCTTAATTTTGTTTAATCTCCTCCTTTCCTATTTTTCTTAGTGTCTAAAATAAAGTCTAAAAACAGAGAAAGAAAATAAAATCATTCCTGCTTGAATTTTCATAACTGTAATGGATTCAACAGAAAAGGAAGGAGGGATGGAAAGGGAAGAGGAAAAATGCAGATGCATGCACCCACTTAAAATGAAGGCAGAATTATTAGAAAACACCAGTTGGGATAAATAGTTCGGGGTGCTGATGCTGGGACTGCATCCCAACTTCTGCTGCTGCCCAGGATGCTGTTTACCTTTTAAGACAAGGGATTCATGGATTGGCACTGTCTTCTCAAAACCCTCCAGTTCAGCCAGATAACTTCCACCAGTCCAGCTTGGCAACTGCTGCTCCACCTCATTTTCAGGTAGAAACCAGGAACCTAAGTCACCAAAATCATCTTGGAAAATCTTCCTGTACTCTTCCAAAAAGTCTTGTGCAATGTAAAAAGAGAGAGAAAAGAATGTAAGAGGTGTTTGTATTCTTTTACTATGCAGCTGGAATTAGCAAAAGCCTGGGACTGATTCAGAGGTGGTATTCAGCAGGTTCTGACCAGTTTTGGAGAACCGGTAGCAGAAATTTTGAGTAATTCGGAGAACCAGCAAATGCCGCCTCTGACTGGACCCGCTCCCATCTATTCTCTGCCTCCCGAGTCCCAGCTGATTCGGCTGGGTCTTCTTTGGTTGCCCTGCCCAGGAGAACAAGCTGGAAAGCAGGTTAGTGGGGTGGGGAGGAAATGAAGATTTTGCAATATCCTTCCTCTGCCATGCCCACCAAGCCACGCCCACAGAACTGGTAATAAAAAATTTTGAATCCCACCACTGGACTGACTGATAGGTTGAGAAAGCTATAGCCCATCGCTCTCTCTGCATTTGTGGCCTGAATATTCACTCAGGACATAAACATGAAATAATATTCATTTCTTTGAAATTGATGCCACAGCAAATCTCAGCACCTGGCAACCTTGATAGGTTTTTTAAAACAAAAAAATCTAAGCAGGGTTAGACCCGATTATTGTTGGGATAGGAAACCACCAGAAAACGTCAAGTTTCAAATAAATAAACCACCTCATACAGGTGGTCTTCGAGTTATGACCACAATTGAGCTCAACATTTCTGTTGCAAAGTGAGACCTATGTTGAGTTTTTCCCCATTTTACGACCTTGTCAGAAAGCCGTGAAAGGGGACCGCATGACCCCCCAGGACCCTGCAAACCGTCATAAATATGAATCGGTTGCCAAGCATCGGCATTTTGATCACATGACCATAGGGATACCCCAGCAGTCTTAAGTGCGAAAAAGCAGTCATAAGTCACTTTTTTCAGTGCCGTTGTAACTTTGAACAGTCATTACATGAACTGTTGTAAGTAGAGGATGGTCTCTAAACAAACTACCACCAAAAAAAGAAGGCAGGATAAACCTTTTTTCCCATCGTGTTGCCAGAAGAATCCTACGCATGTAATCAACAGGAGCTGAGCTAAGAAATTTCTACCTTTTCTTGCTCTTTCTAGCCAGAAATGTTGGACAGAACATTGGACAGAAATTTTGATGAAAGAGTCCGGGTTCTATCTAACTGCCTATCTTTTATCAGCATGGTAAGTAACTCTCCAAAAGGTGAGCAGAAGAGATCCAAATTTGGGGTCACTCCAAAAGTTGATGACTCTTCCATTCTCAGCTCTCCTCCTTCATCCCTCCTGGTCATATGTCCAGGGGTGGGCTTCAAAAATTTTAGCAAAGGGTTCTCCGCCTGGTTGCAGGGTCGGCGTGACCATGGTGGGCGTGGCCTAGTTGGCCTTCTGCACCATGGCGGGGGGGGGCGTTTTTGCCCTCCCCATGCTCCAGAGGCGTTCTTCGAGACTCCGGGAGGGTGAAAACAGCCTCCTCGGGCTGCGGAGGCTCTCTGGAAGCCAGAAACAGGCCCATTTCTAGCCTTCTCAAACTTCCAGGAGGCCCGTTTTTCGCCCTCCCCAAGCCTCCCTGTGCGCCCTGCTCTTACCTGCATCCAAAACAGACTGTGTGGGGACTCCTGGGAGGAGTGGGCGGAGTAGGCGGGGCCAGCCAGGAGTGGGATTTGGGGGTTCTCAGAACAGCGCAGAATCTTAGCAAGGGGCTCTCCCGAACCACCCCTGCATATGTCCCAGAGTGGACCATATGCAAACACCCCTTGCTTTCCAGTTGCACGTCTACTTGCAAACATGTGGCCACATCTGGGGAAGGATTTGGCAAGAATTCCAGAAGACATGCTCAGAGGTGGGATTCTACCAGTTCACACCTGTTCGCTAGAATCGGTTGTTAACATTCTAAGCAGTTCGGAGAATTGGTTGTTAGAAGAAATTACTGAACTAATCCTGTAAGGAAGGCAGGAAGGAAACATTCTGATGTTGCTTACAGGAGCTACCTCTCCGTTAACCCTTATTACATTCTTGGCAGGACTAGACTTCCTGTCTCTGGAAGGTCTCTGGAGTTTTTTTCCCCTCCTTTGTTGGTACTTTGCTTGTGTGGAGTGACCATTCAAAGTTACAATAGCACTGGAAAAAATGACTTATGACCATTTTTCACACTTACGACTGTTGCAGCATCCCCACAGTCATGAGAGGCCAGGCGAGGAGATGCGTGCCTCGATGTGAATGATATTGAGTTGGCCACACCCAGCCAATATCATGACCACCAAGCCATGTCCATCCAGTCACATGACCACCAAGCCATGCCCACCACCTAAGCCACGCCCACAGAACCGGTTGTTAAAAATTTTGAATCCCACCCCTGGACATGCTCCACATGTTTCCTCTGTTTGGGTTAGAGGTGCAGGGGGCTTGCCAAGGCCAACTTAGTGGCCTGTCAAAAAGAAGACAAAATTTTGTGGTTTCATTTTTCCCAAACAAATAAAAGCATCTCTTACCTGTTCCTTCGATCTCTGCTCCAACAGGGACCGCTTGCACCGGGTTGTCCCTCCAGCTTTCTTGCCAAGAATCCATATCTGCAACCCACAGATAGAGACAAATATTATCCCCACTTCACTTTCTGCAAGACCGCGTTTTGTCCTGCTCAACTGTTCTCACCCTGACCACTTGCCAGGAGACCAGGTGGATGGTCCATTTTCATCCCTCAAGGTGGAATGATCAGGAGAGCCATGATTAAAGCTGCCCACCCCAAGACTAGAGCCCCCATCTGCCACCCAGATTCATTTCTGAAAATAAATAAACAAATTTTATTTCGCCTGCTTTCAAAACATCATAAAAAACATTTCAATTATTTATACTTTTATAAGAATGTTTGGCTGCATTCATAATGTGGGTTTCTCTTTGCATAAGGTCTTATTAGTCCAACTTTTAATGATCTGTTAAATAATCAGTCGTTCACAATGGACAGGAATTACTGTAATTCTTTATCATACCTTATTATTTACACTGTGCTGATTGTTGCCATTGCTATTTATATGTTAACCAGACTTTAACAATGATCTGATATTTTTTAATGATATAAATTATTCACTTATGTCAAACTAACTAACGAAACATTGAAAATTCTTATCTAACGCACACATAAATGTAGATAGATATGATACTCAGTTACATAAAACAAAGAAATATTGAAAATTCTTATTGTCTAGATATAAAATATTTTGCGGGATCCTGGGACATGTGTGTTTGCCTTCATTCATAAAATATTTTATATTTTATGAACAAAGACAAACACACATGTCCCAGGATTTTATCTATATATAGATTCAGAATTGCACGCATTTACATAAATATAATAGTTACGTAAAACTATTTTGTGAAATACTGAAGACTCTTATGTATATAAAATGGAAATTCATAACACACAAACAAATATAAATTAAATGTTATGTTTCTAACTGTATTTTTTCAGAAAATGGGTTTATTCAGTAACTCAATTCAATAATTAAAACCAAGCTAGAATCAAACCAGAGATGGCATTGAGGACAATTCAGGGCCAATGCACCTAAACTCTAGTGAAGAGAATGAATTGGATCGGATTTCCCTAACTCAGCATCATCCAAAAATGTTGGCAACTCCCAGAATTCCTTTGGCCACGATAGCCAAATGTTCCAGATGTTTGCAGTCTCAATATTTCTTGGCATCTTGGCTAAGGAGGGCTAAATTAAATAGATTTTATCATGTATCAGACTGCAGATACTAGATAATAGATCTGACATATTTTTGCATGAAATTTTCGTGCACACACAGACACATCACTCCAATACAATCCTTGCCTCAGCCCCTGATTCTACTCACCACCACTTTGCAGAGGTCTGTTATGGGATGTCCGGCTTGTAGAAATTTCTTGCAGGTAAACAAATCCCAAAGTTTGAGTGGCACAAAATATCTTCTGCTCCTTGGACTATGAAGTTGAGAGAAGAATAGTTACACCTAGAAGTATCTCTGGCCAATTGGCTTCTGCTGCTTTCCTCGTAAAAGTATTGGCCGGCGCTTATCCCTTGCCAGGGGTCTCCATCATTTCCACCCACCCACCCACCTTTTCTCTCTATATTCATCCTTGTACTTCTTTGCTCCCATTGGTTGAATAAAGGAGCAAGTTTCGTGACTTTTTCTGTGTTTTTTGAGGGGCGGTAAGAGGGAGGGAGGCAGACAGATTTTCCATGTCAGCACAGCCAATGTGGTGTCTGTGTGTGTTAAAAGGGACAGAGGGGGAGGGAGAGTGTGTGTGGATCACGACTTTGCAATCCCCGAGGGGCGATCAGGTGGCCAAATTTCAGAGACAGAAGCAAGGTCGTGAGAGGAAGCGAGGCTGGGATGTTTATCTCTCAGGAACACAATACAGTTCACCAATCCTTCCAAGCAAGCTAGTCCTCCCAACTCCAATCAATCTTAAAAGGAGACAACATGACTTCCTCCAAAGCCTGCCCTAGGCCAGGAAAACCCCAATTTTCTCACTGAGTCAAATGCCTTCTAACCCAGGTTTATTATCCTTGAGAGCTAAGATTGTTTACCTAGGATGCTGAAAGAAGACAATTTAAGGAGTTACACATGTAGAAAGCTCTTCTTAAGCTGCCGGATCACAATTCTCAACAAGACATACAAGTTCAAGGGAGGGAGAGCTAGAATTCAACACAGCCCTAGAAGGAACTAAGTTGACCAACCCTACAGTTATACTTACACACTGTAGCAAGGGACAGGAGAGCTGAGCTTAACAAATACCAGCAAGGGGAAGAGGATTGGATCAGAATCATAACATGGGAGGGAACGTGACCCAGCTGTCTCTATCTTACACTCAACTGAATTCTGGTGCTTCTAAGAGGAGAAATCCAACTGCTACTTAAGGGAAATCTCCAGATATTTACCCACAAAGCAAGCAAGATATTTTCACCCCACCTAGATGGTAACAAGCACCTTCCTAACACAAGGGTGACTTGTCTTGAGAAACTGGAGTTGAGTGGGAGGTAGGACAAACATTAAAAAAAAAAACAGAGTCTAGTTGCATTGTGGTGTTGTGCTGTGCAATTAAAACCAAATAGCTTGATTTTGGCCAGGTTGACCAGAAACTGTCTCTCCTGCGCACTTTTCTCTATGACAAGCAATGGTTGGCAGAGTTTCCCAACCCATAGAGAAGCCTTGTACTTAAACAGCCTTAAACCACAAACCCACAGAATTGGGTAATGGCTTGAGATTGGGCAAGGAACAACAAAAGAGATCCCCACCCAACAAGCTTGTTACCCCCCCACCCAATTGAGCCAGAAATTAGCCCCACATCTGAGTCTCAATCCACCTTTCCCAACTTGGTTCTCACTAAATCAGCTGGACTGCAACCCCCCACCCCCAACATCACTACCTGGGGAAGGATGATAACCACTGCAGTTCAACGCATCTGGGCAAGCCTTATTCAAGATCAAGGGTGCATAATTTTGGCCTGGATATGATGTGCTCGAGGCTTGATCCCCCAGAGTAGATAGGATGAAGTTGTGGATGACATCAGTCCCCAAATAAATCTGATTTAATTGTAATTCCAACCCAAGCATTTAAAGAAAGCATCTGTCAAACTGAAATTTGCAATTCAGTGGCAACTTCTGGAAGAGTTGGAGGCTACTTATAGCCCTGTGGCTTGCACATCTCTGTCCTACATGAAACCTGCAGCCTGGCCTCTGTTCCTCCAAAGCCCTAATTGCTCTCCATCCTCATCCCATGAACAGGCCCCTCGCCCAGCATTCCAGCTACCCCAATGATCCTTCAGAAGAACTCTTACGTTGCAGGCTCACAGCTCCTATTGAGTTTGAGGGTACTCCATTCTGTGCCCCCTTCCAGGGAATCTCAGCAGAGAGGTGAGTGGGTGGGTGGGTACACCAGCCTCTGAAAATATGATGTGAGATTGTGCAATCATCCCCAGCGTTGAGACAAGGAGTGCACAACAGCTACCGGAAACCACAAGGCCCCCACGCCTTACCACAAAGCACAAACCAGGTGCAACAGACCTCAGAAAAGTAGTAGAAGGAGAGGAGGAGGAGACAGAATGAAAAGCTGTCTGTTTGCTCTGCCTAAGTTGGAAAACTAGAGTTTTTTTATGACCGACAGCAAGCAAGGGGAATAGTTTTTCCACCAAGGTGAAAGTGGCAATGACCAAGGCACCAAGTTAAGCTGGGCACTGTTTTTGTAGGTGGAAAAAGATCTTAAAAGCAAATTAAATTAAAAAAAAAACAAGTTGTTGCAGCCTCTCTTTCATCTGATCCCTAAACATTGGTTGGATAGGCAGAGAAGAAGCCAAGTATCTCTATTTTCCAAAACATGGCTAAAAAACACATGAAATAAAAAATAGGGTAAAATATTGCAAATTCCCAAACCATCCCCGGGATCTGCTCTTGGGGTTGAGAGGCATGATCCACCTAGGGTACCTGTTTCTGTTTGTTAGGAACAAACCTTGCAGCCAGAAAATACATTATTTTTGCCTTATTTTCCCTGAATGGGCCATTTAGGACAGGCATCCAGAACCTTAGCCAATACTGAACATGAGAGGCTTTCAAAGATCCACCAGATTTAGAAATAAGCATAGCACTGCATTCAGCAGTATTATTGAATTAACCCATTTATGAAAAACACTCAACTACAAACTAACAAAAGAGGTTGAATTCACACAACGCTCTAAAGCCAGGAGAACCTAACCAAGATGAATTGTAACTGAGCTTCCCACATTGTGTATGGATGGAATCCCTAGATTTGATAATTGGGATGACTGTGAACACCACTGTTGATGGTGATGTATGCTGTTGGCTGCATCATAAAGCATTAAAAGCCAGTAATTTGTTTCATAACATGCTTTCTTTAAAAAAAACAAAAAAACACTGAAGCCAAGTTTTAAAAGCACAAATTCCAAATCACTAAAAGAGAACTCTCAAGTGAGTTTCTTTCTATGGGGCTTAACCTTGTGATGATTTGCTCATTTGTAAATGAGTTACGAATAAAGTACATTTAATTACGAACAGAACAGAATAATGGAGGTAGAAGGGACCTTGGAGGTCCTATAGTCCATCCCCCTGCTCAGGCAGGAAAACCTATACCATTTCAGATGAATGGTTGTCCTATTAACTTGATGGCCAAGATGCATGCTGGTCAGGATGCATGCAGAATGCTAAAAAAATAATCCAGGTGAAATTTGCCAAGTTTAACATATTGTGTGAATGCAATGTTACAGCCCCAATTAAGTATATTGTGCAGATACAGCCTGGTGAGTGTATTCTGCTGCAGTGGGTAGCAGAGTGAGCATGCTTTCAATGGAGCCCATCAAACAGAACTGTTAATTGATGGTATCTGCAGAAGATCCTTCCTGCAGAGATGAAAGACTAGACAGTCACATAACAAGAGAAGTCTGTCGTTGGATGGTCAGGCCCTAGAATGCTTTCAGCAAAATTTAGAACCAGGGCGTGGCACTGAGACCAGGAAACAATAAACTACACATATGGTTACGTAGCATCCCCTTTATCAAACCATTATAAGAGACAAACATGGCCATTTCAGTACTGTTTCAGTAGGGTAAATGCAGTTCGCATGGGATTTCTAAGAAGTACATGTGAAAAGCAAGAAGAGATAAGGTCAAGAATATTGAATGAGCACTGAATTCACGTGGATTAAGTACAAAAGAGAATGGCCAGTGTAAAACGAATATGCTTGAGATGGTTTGGGTCATATAGAGAGAATGAACCAGGATCAAACTGAAAAACAAATTAAGGAAGATTGGATGAGTTGAGAGGAAGAGAAAGGCACAAGAATTCAAAGTTGGATGGAGTTGAGGAGAGCCTCAAAAAGAGAAAGTTTGATGAAGAAAAGCAGTACATGGATATAATGGAGGTAAGGAAGGCAGAAAGATGTGATAGTGGAGGTATAGTGAAGGATGTTGGCTTAAACTCAAGAGGCATTTATAGGATGGCAAAAATTCAGTCACTTAGTTGCACTCACCATTTTGATTTCTTTGATCTTCCTCTTGCCTCTATTTTTTTTTTTAATTACATTTATATGCCGCCCTTCTCCGAAGACTCAGGGCGGCTTACAATTTTTGGGATACAACCCAGTGTGCTCAGCAATAGCCTTCATTCCATTGTATATGCCTGCTTATTACTAAGCGGCATTTTTACAAGGTCAGCTAATTGCCCCCAACAATCTTGGGTCCTCAATTTACCTACCCCGAGAGGATGGAAGGCTGAGTCAACCTTGAGCCTGGTGGGATTCGAGCCTACAGTAATTGTAGACAGCTGGATCTTAAGAGCAGGCATTTAACAGCCTGAGCCACCAAGGACTCTATTTAAATGTACTTAGATGTCGCAATATTTTCTTTAAATGTATTTAGATGTAGCTCTATCTCCTTTTCTTTTTCCACTTTCATGCCTACATTGACTTGTTCTTTCTTACTCTTTTTCTGTATTTAGCTTATTGTTGTTGTTGCTGTTGTTGTTGTTAATCTTCAGTTAGATTCATGGTCTGGGACTGGTAAACAGTTCAAGTCCTAAACCAATATATAGCCAGTTCCCAGTAGGGTGATTTTTTTTTTGCAAAGTCAGTATATTCTGGTCTAATAAGTTCAACATTTCCATTCATCTAGGTAGCCCTTTGGGTATTGCTCCAAGGCCTCCTAATCATGGTTCATTTTTTTACACCACCACCCCTTTTGCTGCCCAAATTTAATCCAGATAGTTAATTTACATACTGTGCATAATAATAGTAATAATAATAGTAATAATACCAATCTATAAAGCCTTAGTAAGACCACACCTAAAGTACTGCATCCAATTTTGATCAACACATTATAAAAAAGATGTTGAGACTCTAAAAAAATACAGAGAAGAGCAACCAGGATGATTAGGAGACTGGAGGCTAAAACATATGAAGAACATATGAAGAACATATGAAGAACGGTTACAGGAACTGGGCATGGCTAGTCTGGTGAAGAGAAGGACCAGGGGAGACATGATAGCAGTCTTCCAATATTTGAGGGGCTGCCACAGAGAGGAGAGGGTCAAACTATTTTCCAAGGTACCCAAAGGCCAGACAAGGAATAATGGATGGAAACTGAACAAGGAGAGATTTAACCTGGAAATAAGGAAAAAACTTTCTGACAGTGAGAACAATCAACCAATGGAACAGAAGTTGCCCTCAGAAGTTGTGGGAGCGCCATCACTTGAGACTTTCAAGAAGAGATTGGACTCCCTTCTGTCAGAAATGGTGTAAGGTCTCCCGCTTGGGGTTGGACTAGATGACCTATAAGGTCCCTTCCAACTCTGATTATCTGCTATCTGTTAATAATAAAAAATCAAGAAATTGCAGCTTCCTGCAATAACATCAGTGGAACTGCAAAAAATTGAGCTACTTGGAACATCGTACATCTTAAGAAGATACTTGGTTGATACCTAGGATGCTGGAAGCAACCCGTATCAACCATCAGCATCAGTCAATGATATTTGTGATCTGCTTTTATTCAGTTGACTTTGTTTCATGTTTAATGAATAAAAGTATAATGATACTTATTATTATTATTATGAATATGAATATGGTTATGAAAATGGAAACCCATTGCAAGAATAATATTGAAACAGAACTCAAACAATAATTAAATTAACCATTTAATTAAAGACTAATTAATTGTACCTCTCTTGCCCCATAGCCACTTTCTCTATATAAATATATATACATACATCATACATACATCATACTCATCATGGTATTCCTATTTTTTTTAAATTCATATTTATATCCCACCCTTCTCCAAAGACTCAGGGCGGCTTACAATTTTTGGAGCGCAACCCAATGCGCTCAGCAATAGCCTTCATTCCATTGTATATGCCTGCTTATTACTAAGCAGCATATTTACAAAGTCAGCTTATTGCCCCCAACAATCTTGGGTCCTCAATTTACCTACCCCGAGAGGATGGAAGGCTGAGTCAACCTTGAGCCTGGTGGGATTCGAGCCTGCAATAATTACAGACAGCTGGAACTAAGTGCTAGGCTATTAACAGCCTGCACCACCAAGGCTTAATAATAATAATAATAATAATAATAATAATAATAATAATAATAATAATAATAATAATAGGAATACCATGATGAGCATGATGTATGTATATTTATATAGAGAAACTGGCCATGGGGCAGGAGAGCTACAATCAGTAGTTTTAAATTGAATGGTTAACTTAATTATTGTTTCAGTTCTGTTTCAATATTATTCTTGCAATGAGTTTCCATTTTGATAATCATACATCATAATAAGCCCTAACATAGTTTGCTGGGGCTTGAATTTGTTTATTCTGCAGACAAGCCCATGGAAGTTAGTTAAACCATGACTTGAGGTCTGCTTAATTGGGTCAGCTAAAACCAAAAAGTTGCATTTGCACCACATAGTAAATTTAAATAATATTAACCATGGTTCATTTTCTTATTCCCCTTGTGCTGTCCAAATGTAATCTAAGTGGTTAGTTTAGATAATGTGCAAAATCTGACTGTGGATTAATTAAGTAATCAGCTTAAATGTGCTATGGGTAGATAGATACAGTCATCTTACTGTACATAGTGATAACCAATAGTGACTTGTTCAATCAAATATAGCCCAAACTTTCTGGTCTAGTAAACAGTCTAGAGCCTAGTGGACTGTAAAGCAGTCTAGAGCCTGGTTGATGCTTCTAGATCAGTATTTCCCAACCTTGGCCACTTGTCTAGGGAATTCTGGACACTAAAGACCACACATCTTAAAGTGGCCAAGATTGAGAAACCTTGTTCTAGATTCATATGTTATGAAGCCACTCCAGCCTATAAATAACCAATGACTTGACTGAGGATCAAAGAGAAGAAGCATGAGCTAGAATAATCAGCCAAGTGTTATCATTTAAAAATTGTTCTTCCCATAGGATAAAGAGAGAAGATCAGGTCATTTTCATTAGAACTGACTCCAGTCCAAAATTCACATCAACAATGTTCGGCCATTTACTGATTAAATATCAATTAATCTCAATTAACAAAGACACAGACTGCATAAGAATGCATGCTTGTCCATGTGACCTCTGAGAATAGTCTCCACCTAAGAATGAAGTTTTTCACTTCTTCTATTTTCTTTTCGAATAAACTCTTCTCTCTACTTTTTCCTAACCCAGACAAAATTGACTTGGATTTCATTGATATCATGGACACTGTATCCTTCATTCTAATAAAATGATTTCATAAATGGATTAGGTACATCCTCACCTACCCTACTGACCCATTGTGTCTGCCAATGTCTGTGTGCCACTTCAATTATTATTTTATAAATTCCTTTGATTAAGCAGAATACATAAGTATATAAATAGAGAGGTGCCCTACGACCAAGCAAAGCTCCAGCCCCAGCATAATTTTATAGGAATGCCACAAGATCCTACTTGAGGCTCCATAAGAATCTTTAGACAACAACCACCACCACAACAACAAAAAGCTCAGGAATTTCAGGTTATTTCTTTGCTGAGAAGAGAGTTCAATGTAATATAATAAAATAAAAAATAAAAATAAAAATAAAACAAAGCTAAGACAGACATCAAAAGCAGGAAGAAAGCTGGCCATAAATAAAAAAATAATTCATCCGATTGTCTGCCACCCATGCTGCATGACATGATTGGCTACAGAGCGGTCCAATGTGGCAGCCATTTTGTGAGAGTGCCCACAGGTCACTTACTGACCTAACAGGTTAGTCTCCCAAATAGACTAAAATAGCCTCCCGACCAACTGCATAAAACAGCAACAGCGTTCAGTAATGTAGCTGAGACAGAATCAAGGATTACAGATGAAATCACTGAGCATGAATTCATAAGAAGTTTGCAATTCCGGTCTCATTGAGATCTAAATTCAGTAAATAATTTATCAGGCTTGCCTGTCCTCAGTCTAAGAGGCCCGACTGTAAGCAATACCCTTTAGCTGAAGAGGGTAACATGGCACAAACAAGGGGGCTAAGACAGAAGTTACCTCTGAGAGTGCACAGTGCCTTTCCAACTTCAGAAGCTAATTTTCAACCCATAAAAAATGCTTGCTTTAAAGATCAAACATTGGGTCCTCCTGACTTTTGTGGGACGCACCCCTCTTGGTCTTACTTCCTGCAAAAATAAATCAAATGACCCTTCAAGAACAATAACAGGTCTTCTTTTGCCCTCATCCCTCTCTGTTTTTCACCCGCCGTCTCTCTTGTCCTTCCATTTCAGTCTCAAAAAAATCTCTTGACTTACCCATTTGTAATTTGAACAAGAAGAGGAAAAAAAATGCATCAAAGCCAACAATACTATTTAAAAAAAAAACTTTCAGAGCCTGTATGCTTGGTCACACCAATAGGAAACCAGCCCTGGCGGTTTGTGTGACTTCACTTCCCAAAATTAGACACACACATGCACACCACACACACACACACACATACACATACACACACACCAAGCCTTGTTCATCCGGCCCCCTGCGCAAGATCAGCCCTGCCAATGCAACTCATCTGAATTCCCATGGAGATCTAGGCGGAAAGCAGCAGGTAGAGGCGTGCCATGGATTGCACCATCAAGGTAAGTTCTGGAGAAGTTCCTCCATCTTTGTTAGCAGCTGATCCCCCTCATTTTGTCTTTGTCCTCCAGTTTGCACTGAGCTGGTCTCTGGTTCAGTTCCTCTCTGTCTCATACACACCCAGCTCCAGAAACAGGGCCCCCCTCCGCTCTTTCCTTCTGGTTCAAAAAAATTTCCTCTTCCTTCCCTTTCGTGGCGGTTGATGTCTCTGAGTTTAAAAAACCCAAACCAAACCACCACCAGACACTTTCAGCTGTAAAGCAGGGAGCCCCTTGCAGCGCTAAGTCTGGCCAACCAAATGAAGGCAGACGAGCGAGTTTTGGGGATCCTCATACTTTGTCACAACCGGACACAAGGATATATCTTTCACCAAACCATCAAGATGCCTGGCAAGAGATGAAAATGGCATCTCCATGCCAAAACACAGAAGTCTGGGGAAGGATACTAAGTGTTGGGGGACACGTCACCCCCAAATTGGAATGACTCCCCTGTGGTAAGAGGTCAGTTTATTTTATTTTATTTTATTTATTTATTTTGCATTCCTGTTGTTATTAATCCATTTTCAATTTTTATAAAAGTTTTATACTTTTCAACCGTAGCTGTTTTTATTCATTCCTTATTTCCAACTTTAGCTTTTTGATTCGCCCATTCCTTTCACATTTTATTTTCCTGCACAGCATACATTTCTGACCAGGTTGGCCAGACAGAGGCTGACCTGTACAAACATTGGAGGCTTCAAAAATTTTACCAGCCTTGTTTTAACCATGCTGTGCTCTTGAAGAAAATAATAATATTAACAATCAACTTAGGTTGGTAGAGAATTTTCAGAATTCATTGAGGGGAAACTTTTTTCTTCCCCGGTCCAAGTTTGAGAATATATAGCTAACCTAACTCTTCTCTAAGGATATCTTCATTTATCTTCGGCTTTGCATTATTATTGGCAGGGAAGGAATCCGTGCTGGGATTTTAACTGTAGTTTAGTGCTGACCTGTTCAGATTTTTAAAGATGAGGGAAATGGAGCCTTGCTTAATCATTTGCAAAGAAGAAGCTGGGTTGGTCTGTCACAGTGAAACCAGCAAGCCAGGGCTTTGTTGTCTGAGCTGTTCTTGGAAGTAGTTGGCTTCAAGGGGACGCATAGACTCAAGACTAGCAAACAATCTGGCCTAACATCACCATCCATCTGCCTTCCCTTTGACCTTTTGGTCTAACTGGTGAATACAGCTCCACAACTTCCAGGTTAAAGAGACCACTGATGTCTTCTCTCACTTGAGGGTTCCCCCAAATCTTGAGAACGGTCTTGGGTTTGGCATCGACTTCAGGATTTTCTGGAATGCTTCACGCATGAGAGGCCAAGATTTGCCTGTTTGTTTTCCTTTCCCTGGTCATGTTGTGGTAGGGATAGATAAAGTTGCCTTAACAATCTGCCCTTTCCATGGGACGCAGAAAGAATGATTCAGTTCCCCCCCCCAAATAATAATAATAATAATAAGGCTCTGCAGTTTTCTTTTCTCCAACTCAAGCCAAGTTAATCAGATACCACCCCATCCTAGCTTCTCTGCTCTTCCTGCTTTCAAAATAATTTGATCTGCAAAAGCCGTTTGATGAAGATCTACGGTAGCAAGGCAGTGATATGAGTCTGGTCACCTGTTCATATCTGCAGACCAAGGAGCTGTTAATGGATGGTGCAAGGCTAACGTAGATTGGATGAATTATTGTTTTTAAAATGTATAAAAAATTGCCAGTTTGATTGAGTGATGAAGACACCAAGCTTGAGATCAAGAGACTCTCAGTTCTAGTCCCGCCTTAAGAATGAAAGCCGGTTGGGTGACTTTGGGCCAATCACCAGGAGACAATGAGTTCTAGTCCTGCCTTAGGTAGGAGCCCTACTGGGTGATTTTGGGCCAGTCCATCACTTTAGGACCATCTCACCTCACAGGGTTGTTGTTGGAGGAGGAGGAAGTGCCTTGACTTATTTATAAAAATAATTTTTAAAGGCGGGATTAAAAACAATATTTTTTAAAATGCCATTTTGAATTTCTGGAGCAGGTCTAGCATTGGGTCACTTAGAAACTTGAAGAAAGCAGAAGTAGAGCTTACCAACTTTTTAAACATATTCCCCCCCTCCCCATCCTGTGTGTCACTGTTGAGGTTAGCAGGTGAGAGAACATTTGACTTTAGGGCTACGCACTGTGGATTCTTCAAAATGGGTTTATTCTATCACTTGCCAAGACTCTGCTGGGGGCTATGTAGAAGAAGTGTTGTTAAAAGAACTCTCTCTTGCCATGCTAGGATCCTCCCATAATAGTTGCAAGAGTGGGCTGGATCTGATAAAAAAAAATCTTCCAACAATTAAGGAACATTTCTGGGAAACTCCCATGCACAATACGGAGCCAAAGAGCAATCAAGTGGCCTTGATGTCCTCTAACAACAATAGTTTCAGAGGCAAACTATTTCTGATTTTCTCCTCAATGCTTTCTCCATGGCTTTTGCAGCACCTCCTTGAGATACTTTGGGGACAAATTCAGGGCACCTCGTAATGGCAAATTCCATAGTTCAAACAAATCCTTTGCATCTCTTCATATTTTCCAGCACCATGTTATTCCTGACGGGCTGATAGAATTCCCTAACTTGCTATATTATACCGCATGCTGGGTAGGGACTTCTGGGAATTGAAGTCCTCCCATCTTAATGTTACCAAGGTTGAGTAACCCTTGGTTATAAGGAAGAATTATGAGGAAAGGTCATGTCTAACTCCATCCTCAGCCATGGAAATTCCCTGGGTGATTTGGGGCACATTATTCTCTTGTATCCCAATCTATTTCACGAGGTTATTGTTATGGGGATAAAATGAATGGCAGTAGCTGTCCAAGCACCTTTGAGTAAAGGTGGAATATCAATCTACTGAAGAAATAGTCTTCTCTTGTGAACGTCCATCCAGTTTCCTTGGTGACAATTTAGACACGTTCACCTCTCTGCTTTTTTCACTTGCTCAGTCTAAACCTACATCCTTGAGGTTTCCTCATGGTGTCTCATCCCCGCTTGATTAGTTTTTCCAAGCTTGCCCAACCAGGCCTGGGAGCAGCTGGGCAACCCTTAAACCAGGGGTCCTCAAACTTGGCAACTTTAAGACTTGTGGACTTCAACTTGACTTCAAGGTTGACTCAGCCTTCCATCCTCTCGGGGTAGGTAAATTGAGGACCCAAGATTGTTGGGGGCAATTAGCTGACCTTGTAAAAATGCCGCTTAGTAATAAGCAGGCATATACAATGGAATGAAGGCTATTGCTGCGCACACTGGGTTGTATCCCAAAAATTGTAAGCCGCCCTGAGTCTTCGGAGAAGGGCGGCATATAAATGTAATTAAAAAAAAAAAACTTCCAGAATTTTGGAAGTTGAAGTCCACAAGTCTTAAAGGTGCCAAGTTTGGAGACCACTGCCTTAAACAGTCTCTTAGAGCGAACACAAGAGGGCTTTCTTGCCTTAGGTACCATTTTATACCCAGCCCAATCCCTCCCAATTGGAAAGATCCTTTCTCCCAGCCTGTCATGCTTCTGCAGATCCAGCCACTGCTGACCCTTCGCCCCATCAGTGCCAAAAGAATTGCTGGAGCAAAGGAGACCAAACGCCACTAAAACCACCAATCCCCACCCCCTCCTTTCAGACTTAGGATTTCAATAGCCAAACAGGAAACTCTGCGTACATCTCTCCCATCACCTCCTCCTCTCGATCCTCAATTACAGAAGATGGGAGAGCTATTTAAAGACACCCCCCCCCAAGCTAACAGGGCAGCTCCGATGCTCCGAGCTTCTCCAGCAGTCCTTATCAGCAGCAACAGAGGCTTCCGCCATTGTGGCCTCAGACTTCCTGCCTCGGCTTCCTGTGCTAGCTGTCCCACCAGCATCTCCGAGCGGCAGCCATAATTCCTCCCCTCCCATACCGCTGTCCTCCATCTCTGTCATGTCTTTTGGAAAGCACAAGTTACAAGCATAAACAATTATGTTTTACATTCTGATGAAACTCTGCCATATTAGCCCCTTTATCATTGGTTTGCCTTTTTTTTTTTCCAGAAGCCAAATTGGGGATGTGATTCAATGCCATGCCTAGAATCATACTCCAGAAACCGTTTCAAAATAAGATTGAATCACACTTATTTTTTAGATACAAAGTTATTCTAGACATTCCCCATTTAATTAATATTCTTCCATAGAGGGAGTAGAGTAGAGTAGAGTAGAGTAGAGTAGAGTAGAGTAGAACAGAACAGAACAGAACAGAACAGAACAGAATAGAATAGAATAGAATAGAATAGAATAGAATAGCAGAGTTGGAAGGGACCTTGGAGGTCTTCTAGTCCAACCCCCTGCTTGGGCAGGAAACCCTATACCATTTCAGACAAATGGTTATCCAACATCTTTTTAAAAGCTTCCAGTGTTGGAGCATTCACAACTTCTGGAGGCAAGTTGTTCCACTGATTAATTGTTCTAACTGAAAGGAAATTTCTCCTTAGTTCTAAGTTGCTTCTCTCCTTGATTAGTTTCCATTCCATCCATTGCGTCTTGTCCTGCCCTCAGGTGCTTTGCAGAATAGCTTGACTCCCTCTTTTTTGTGGCAGCCCTTAATATATTGGAATTAAGAATCAGAGATCTTTTTCAATAAAAAGCATATAAAATCCTTGCAGCTGTTATCATGTACAGTGCTTGTTCATTGGCACTTTGAATAAAGGTAAGGTATGGTAATGTATAGCAAAAGTATTGCCTTGAAATGGAACTGGAACTTTCAAGTTCTGTCTGTTTTTAATGTGTGTTGCAAATGAAAACAGGGTGAGTGTTGATCACACTGTTGTGGCTGCAATCTTGATGTTTTGACCACATGCATGCAGAATGATGTCACTTGCTACCATTCTGTCCCTGGACACATCTGCAATGCTTCAATCCAATTAAGGAATCCAATATCTGAGGTAACATTATTTATCTTCATTGCACAGCCAGCCAGATGTTTAGACTGAGTTTTGCAGTTTTGTCCACCTACTGCGTCCTTTCCCAAGGACCTGGATGGGCAGATGTTGTCGTTTGATGGTGTTAAAGGTATTGCTGTAGGATATCAGGTATTCCAAGTAAAGCTGAATTTTGCAATTGACTGATAGTGATTTTGTTAATGCCAAGGGTATTCAAGTGATGTTCCAGATGTTTTGGGATTGTACCCAAGGCGCCTATCATATTGGTACAATCTTTGCTTTCTTTTGCCACGGTTGTTCTATTGTACCTCTTTGTATTCTTATTATCACACTTTTTATATATTTTCTATATTTAAAATATTTCCATATTTAACATATATGACCATTATTACTAGCTACAAATTACTAATGGTCTTCATCTCAAGTTTGTTTTAATTAGAAAGTCAACTCTGTGAAGCCTTTTTTTAAAAAAAAATATTATCAATGGCCCACATGGAAATTTTTGTGGCTACTTCCTTATCACAGTGATGGCAGGAGTTAAGTCAATCTTTTTGCGGAGTGGAAGATAAGCTTAATTCTGTATGATTTACCTGCTTAATCTTCACCCTGCAGTCTGTTATTCAAAGCCCAACAGCCCCTGTGAGTCTGTAATTCCATATAACGCTTTTGGTTTCAGATTACACTATTTTCCCATTTGGACCAAGTTTCAAGTCTGTTGCCAAATTCCAGTCTTTCCATACAGGTCTTCTAGCAAAAATCCGTTATGCAGAAATGAGTGGGCAGGCTTTTGCATTGCATGGAAATCTACCTACTCACCGACCACATTTTTATCGCTCAAAACAAATGGTGGTTTACATACAGTGCAGGTGGTCCTTGACTTAACAACCACAACTGGGACTGGAATTTCTGTCATAAATCCGGATGGTCTTAAAGCAATCCTCATATGAATGGACCTGATTTTACAAGTACTTTTCCTGTGGTTGATCCCAATCCCCATGAGGTTCCACTTCAAGGTTTCCCCATGTGTCAATTAGACAGAATCAATCCTGCACAATCGGGTTTCAGTGTTCTCCAGGGTGCTAAAAAAAATAAGTCTAGGGTGTGTTTCTTTGCAAGTTTGCACATTGCTTTGCTCTGTTTGGGCACTTCTGCAAACTTTAAAACTTCATGCCTAGACTATATTCTTGTTTATAGAAAGCATCATGCTATTTTGGCCATATTGGTAACAATCTTCATTTATAAAAGGTTGGAAATTGTGTATCTTGGGGAATAATGTTTAAATTTCCTCCTTCTGTCCTTGGTTTTTGTGTTTTGCTCTTCTGCTGCTTTTCAGTTTGAAAAAAGTGGTGTGTCTAAAATAATTCCAGGTGGGACAATGTACAGTCACAAGTCTCAGTTCCTCTGGTTAATTTGTCTCAGTTTTCAGTTCCTATATTACCATGCTTGAATTGATAAAAACGCTGTGGTGTAGTTTTGATACAACTGCTTGGTATGTTGGTCTACAATTCCTATCCTATTTTACAAGGTCAACACTGTCAAGATTGTCCCTACTGCAAAAAATAGTTTGATAAGTATATACATTCATTCAAGACTAACCTAATATTCTATTGGGAGGAGGGGAAAGCAACGGTTTTCCTTCTCACAAAGAGAGACAAGACAACATGTAGAGAATTCTCTCTTCCTCTTTTATTGTCTACATTAAATCTGTGAGGTGGGTTAGGCTGGGAGAGATTTTAGTAATAATTTGGGCTTGGAACTCTGCATTTTGACATGGCCCATGAGCTACCAGGAGTCTCCAACCTTGGCAACTTTAAGCCTGTAGGACTTCAACTCCCATTCTGGCTTAAAGTTGCCAAGGTTGGAGACCCCTGAGCTAATCAATAAAATAAACTAGCTAGGCTAAGAGAGAGGAAGTAACCCAAAATCACCAGGCAGATTTCCATGATTGAGATTGGAGGAGCATCTTGAACAACCTATGCTGGCTGGGGAATTCTGGAAGTTGAAGTCCAGATATCTTGAACCTGAGAAATATCAAAGTAGAGCAAGGGTCTTCAAACTAGGCAAGTTTAAGACTTGTGGACTTCAACTCCCAGAATTCCTGAGCTAACATGACTGGAGGAGGAATTCTGGAAGTTGAAGTCCACAAGTCTTAAAGCTGTCAGGTTTGAAGACCCCTAAGGTAGAGGATAGAGCAATCTGGTTCAGAGTTGTTCCAGTATACAAGATAAGAAACAATGGTGGATATTAGAAGGCATAGATTTTGCCTAGACATCAGGAAATCTTCCCCAAGAGTAAGAGAGGTTCAGCAATGGGGCATGGAGGTGGGAAATACTCCTTCCCTGGAAGGAGCTAAGTGCCGTTTACCAAGGATGCTGGAATACCGGATTTTTGCTCTGGAAAGGGAATGGTGCTAGATGATCTCAAGGTTAATTCCAAACCCTAACTTCTATAGTTCTATGAACAATTTTTCAATATTTTGCTATACAGGTAGTACTTGATGTACAACTATAATTTCAACCAGCATTAAGGGATGCGTCATGTCCATTCTAAGACATTTGCTATATGGTCATTAAATCAACCAAATGATCCTGAAGTAAATTTGGCTTTCCCTGTTGACTTTTCTCATTGGAAGCCGCTAGGAAGGTCGCAAACAATGATCACGTGACCTCAGAATACTGCAACCGTTGTAAATGCATGCCAAGTGCCCAAGCAGCAACCATATCACCATGGGGACACTACAATGGTCATAAGTGTGAGGACCAGTTGTAAGTCACTTTTTCAATACCACACAAACAAATTGCTGAACAAATGCAAGCTGAGTAACTGTAATGTATTTTCATTACTTTTGCATTGTCAGTTCAGAAGGCAAAACTTTCAGCATCAAAATCACAAATATTTTGTGAATGAGCCCTGTTAATAAAGGCCTGCCTGTTATTTCCTGCATGAAATTTCCACCCGCCTTTGTTATGTAAATTCAACTATCATTCATAACCAAAGATGTTCCATAGTCTCCTATCACAGGATAGTGTCCCCGATTTCTGATGTAATAGTCAATAAAATTTGTATGCAAATAAATGTGTTATCTTTTAGGCTCCCACAAGACTCTTTCTTGTAAAGTGAAATCCTCCTAATTCTTATCTAGTTAGGAATCAGGAAAATGGTGAATGTAATGTATGGAACGAGACCTTCTGGAATAAGACATGGGATCCCAAACAGGAATTTTGGATTATAACTTCCTAACATCTTCCCGTCTGATGTTCTCTGTTAACTTTGCATGAAGAGACAGGCGTGGAGTGCTTCAAGCTCTTTAGTTTATTAGTGACTACAGCTCAGAACGGACCCAATTTGGCTGGGCTGTGGCTGCTACTTATAGCCAGCAGCCGCAGTTGCCAGCCAATCAGAGTGCAGGGTTTTCCCGCACTTTTTAAACCAATCATTTCCAACATTTTACAAGAACAGTTCAAACTAAACCAATGACTTCAAACCTACATACATAACACCGCTCCCCACTAGGTTCAGTCCATACTCAAACCCCAGCCTATCTAATGTATTCTTTTAAATAGGTGGGGCTCTTACATGTACGTTGAGACCTACGTGGTTCAGATGTTTTAAGGTTCTCACCTTGTGAGAGAGGAAATGTGTTTGCTGACATTTCCTTACTTGGACTTGTAGTAATGGTAGAACCTGTTTGGTTACTACAACCTGGTCTCTCCTCCCAATCCATCTCCAACCCAATGTCAGCACCTAAATCAGGTAGTGATGTGCAATCTTCCATTTGTGAAAATGGTTGTTGGTATTGTGACAGGTTTTGGGATGGTTCCTGTCGTGTTAGCTCGTTACACATGGGGTTGATTCTTACTTGCTGATTACTGTCATAATCCTCCCCTTCCCCCCTAGAAGAGGCAGTAGGTATGGGAACCAAAGAGGAGCAAAAGCGATGCTCCTGAAGCAATCTGGATCTTAACTAATCAATGTGCCTGCTCCAGAGGACACCATCCTCAGTTTGTACCCTGTAAGACCTGGGGCCTGTGATTTGGGTTATCTCAGCAGGAATCCATAATGGTTCACCCATGAGGTTCTTAGCATAAACAGAATCACCCACAGTGAAAGTGCAAATTTTGCTAGTGGAATCTAGTGGTGCGTTGAGTGCGTAAGTGGGATGGAGGCGGTCAAGGGGAGACCTGAGTTTCCTACCCATCAACAATTCAGCTGGGGTTAAATTAGTTGAGGGGTTGGGAGTGATATGCTGAACACTGAGAAGTTTTTCAACTCTCTCAGTGATATCCCCTGGACCCAATTGCTGAAGTTTTTTGTTGGTAAATCGTACCATACGTTCAGCCCGGCCGTTAGCCAAAGGATGCCCAGGGGCTGTCAGGGCATGTCTGATACCCTGTTGTGCTAGATATGATTCAAAAAGGTTGGATGTAAATTGAGGGCCATTGTCTGAAACAAGCACATCAGGTAACCCGTGAGTTACAAAAGCTTTTAAGCTGTTTGATGACAGCTTCAGTTGTGGTGGATGCCATAGGGATAACCTCCAGCCATTTGGAATATGCATCAACATAAGGAAAGTGTGCCCTCTGGTAGGGCCAGCAAAATCAATGTGAATCCTGGACCATGGGCCCCTAGGACATTCCCATTCCTGTGTGGGGGCGAGAGGTGGGGCAGGCCTGACTACCTGACAGTTGGGGCAAGATGCAACCCAGTTTTCAACCATTTTGTCAATACCTGGCCACCATACATAACTGGCCAATCCCTTCATTCTGACAATTCCCGGATGACCCTCATGTAACATTTCCAAAACCTCTTTTTGTAGTTTTACAGGTATAACCACCCTGTTACCCCACAAAATGCATCCTCTTAATACAGATAATTCAGTTTGCCTGGATTTAAAAGGTTGGGCGAGTTGAGGTAGATCTTGAAGTGGCCAACCTTTCTTAATCCAGCCTATGACAGGAGCCAATAAAGTGTCTTTGGCAGTCTCTCTGGCAATTTGAGCAGCATGTACTGGAAGTTTGGCAACAGTTTCTAGAAAAAGGTGTGAGTCTCAGGAACAGGGTCCTCAATGTGTGAAGGAAGTGGGCAGCGACTCAAAGCATCTGCATGCCCAATGTCTTTACCAGGTCTGTGGATCAGTTTGTATGAATAAGCAGCAAGAAATTCAGTCCATCTCAGCATTCTTGGTGACAGGATCATGGCGTTGGTTTGTCCCCTGCCACAATGCCTAACAGAGGTTTGTGATCTGTGACAATAGTAAATGTTCTCCCATATAAATACTCATGGAATTTCTTGACAGCTGCAACAATTGCCAAGGCTTCCTTGTCCAGTTGGCTGTAATTTCTCTCTGCTTTAGTCAAAGTCCGAGAGTAAAATGCAATAGGGGCTTCCCTCCCCCCACTCCAAAAGGGGAGGCATCACAAGTCAGAACAACAGGAAAGTTCTCAAAGAACTGTATCAGCACAGCATCAGACGTGATTAGTCTCTTGATATTGTTAAATGCAGCTTGTTCCTTCCTCCCCCAGACCCAAGCAGATTTTTTGTCCAGCAACCTATGTAGGGGTTCTGCAATGGTTGCCTTCTGAGGTAGAAACATGATAGAAGTTAATGAGTCCCAAGAATGCTTGCAAATCTGTTTTGCATTTTGGCCTGGGAGCTTCTTTGATTGCCTGAACCTTTGCCTCTGTGGGGTGGATGCCATGTTTATCAATCATGTAACCCATGAATTCCACTTTATCTGTTCTAAGTGTGCATTTTTCTTCTTTGACTTTTAACCCTGCTTTTTTGAATCTAGTTAAGACTTCCCTGAGTCTCTCGTGTAATTGAGTGTCATTTTCAGCAGAAATTAAAACATCATCAAAATAGGGCACCACCCTGGCAACCCTTGTAACATTCTTTCCATAAGGCTTTGGAAGATGCCTGGTGCCACACTTACTCCAAATTGCAATCTTTTGCATTTGAAGGCACCTCTATGGGTCACAATGGTTTGGGCTTCAGCAGTGGCATCATCAACTGTTAATTGTTGATATGCCTGTGCCAGGTCCAACTTGGCAAAAACTGTGCCCTCTCCAAGAGAGTGTAATAAATGATGCACTACTGGAACTGGATATGCGCTCTGTTGTAGCGCATGGTTCAATGTCCCCTTGTAGTCTCCGCAGATTCTCACAGACTCATCAGCCTTGACTGGTGTGACTATGGGTGTCTCCCACCTGGAGTGATCAGTGGGCTCTAAAACCCCTTGGGCTATTAGTTTATCTAATTGTGCATCCATTTTTTCCTTTAAGGCAAATGGGACTCTTCTGGGTTTTAAACGGATTGGTTGTACCTTGGGATCTAGGTTAAATGTGATGGGGTCCCCAAGTACTTGCCTAATCCGTCGCTGAAGACCTCTGGAAACTCAGACTTCAAGGCCTCTTCCCACTCAGTGTTGCTCACGTGATTGATGCCAGTCACCTCGATGCCCAACGGGTTGAACCACTCAAGGCCCAGCAGACTTGGGTGGTCCTTGTCCACGATGGTCAGTGGTAGGCGTTTGGTGTGGCCCTTGAATTTCACGTTGAATTCTCTTGTTCCAACTACTGGAATCTTGTTCCCTTGGTAGTCTTTAAGAGTCAATGCTTGCTTCTTGAAGTGCTTCTTCTGGATGTTGGGAAGAAGTCTGTGAATAGTGTCCCATGACACCATAGATAGGTATGAGCCTGAGTCCACTTCCATTTGGCAAGGCCTTCCTTCAATAAGTACCTTGACGTGCACTTTTCTGCTTCTTAAAGGTGATGAATGACCAATAGTTACTGTTTGATGAGTTTCATTCTTCCCATTTGTTTCTGTGCTGCGCCCCATTTTCTCACTGAGATTGTTGGGCCTGAATGCTTTGTCTTTGCTTGTAGCAAACTTTCTTCTGTTGGGTGGAGTTCTGAATGATTTGCAGACTCTTGCTAGGTGTCCTCTTTTATCACAATGGAGGCAAATGGGCCTTGGTGGTGCAGGCTGTTAATAGCCTAGCACTTAGCTCCAGCTGCCTGTAATTATTGCAGGCTCGAATCCCACCAGGCTCAAGGTTGACTCAGCCTTCCATCCTCTTGGGGTAGGTAAAGTGAGGACCCAAGATTGTTGGGGGCAATAAGCTGACTTTGTAAAAAATGCCACTTAGTAATAAGCAGGCATATACAATGGAATGAAGGCTATTGCTGAGCGCATTGGGTTGTATCCCAAAAACTGTAAGCTGCCCTGAGTCTCCGGAGAAGGGCGGGATATAAATATGAATAAAAATAAATAAAAATAAAAAATAAAAAATGGTGTCTAAAAATTTGCATTCAGTGCGGGGGTGGCTTCCCCCACAATCTCTACAGTAGAAATCTTGCCTCTTTCTTCCCAGGTCTTTTTTTGCCCGCTCCATTCTGAGTCTGTAAATTCCTTCCTCCACCTCACTACAGTCTGAATCAGAATCTATTTGCTCACAATGAGTTGTTGTGGACTTTTCCACATCAGGATGGCTTGTGGCCTTGTTGATTTTCTTCATGGCTGCTGCTGAGGACTTGGTAGCTTCTGCTGAAGAGGCCTCTTCTATGCTTCCTTCAGCGTGATCTTAGGTTTCAGTAATAACTTGCTCTATAGCACCTTGTCTTTAAGGCCCAGAACAAATCGATCGTTCATGGCCTCTTCTAAATTGTTAAATTCGTATGCACCCCCAATGTCTCTTAAATTTGCCAAGTCGTTTACGTTTCCTTTCCCTTGATCAAGACAGTAAAACTCGTGTCTCTTAATGAGGCACGATACTTGTGGCGCATAATGGGCTCTTAACAGTTTTTCTAAGTCAGGCCAGTCCATTACCTTCACGTCTGCAGCTCCCGCCAATGCCTTCGCCATCTTGAAAACTGCCGGACCACAGTGCATGAGAAAGACCGCCCTCTTCCGCTTCTCGGAAATGTCGGCAAGATCGTTTCCCTCCAGATACATTTGGAAACGATCTGCATACGACTCCCAGTCTTCTGCCGTTGGATCGAGCGGGGCTGGGGGTGTTCAGTGCAGCCATCTCACTCTCCTTCCGTTCCGCGTTGCTGTCTTCTTCAGGGGAATCCCACCTTCGTTGCCAGTGTTAAGTTTGCATGAAGAGACAGATGCGGAGTGCTTCAAGCTCTTAGTTTATTAGTGACTACAGCTCAGAACAGACCCAATTTGGCTGGGCTGCGGCTGCTACTTATAGCCAGCAGCCGCAGTTGCCAGCCAATCAGAGTGCAGGGTTTTCCCACACTTTTTAAACCAATCATTTCCAACATTTTACAAGAACAGTTCAAACTAAACCAATGACTTCAAACCTACATACATAACATTCTCCTCTCAAATTTCCCCCAAATTACTGCTAATTAATAATGGATGCTGTTTAAAATGTAGTGTCTTGGGTATAATAAAGCATTATATGTCATTTTAAATGCAATTAAGATAATTGATTCTCGATGGCTAACACAGTGGTGGGATTCAAATAATTTGACAACCGGTTCTCTGCCCCTAATGACCGGATGGGTGGGCGTGGCCATGGTGGGCATGGCCAGAGGTGTGTGACAGGCAGCACTCAGCCTCCTGCACCCCCCTGGGAGCAAAAATGGGCCCTGGGGGTGCACACACACCCCCATGCTGCATTTTGGGCCTAGTGGGCCTCCCTGCAGCCTCTGGGAAGGCTTACTAGGCCCAAAACAGGCTGTGGGGGGGCACCACACCTCCATGCACCCCATTTGGGGCCTAATGGGCCTCCCTGCACTTACCCGGGAGCCAAAATGGGGTGCATGGGGGCTCCTGGAAGGGGCAGGACCACCCAGCAATTTAACAACTGGTTCAGCTGAAGTGGTACAAACTGGTTGAATCCCACCACTGCTCTAACACCTACATACAGGATTGGAGCCAATCTTTAAACACATGAAATTAGCAACTGGGGCCTCAACCCAACTTATCTAGATTAATACTTCATCCTGTTCTCTTAAAGTACCAACAAATTACAATAATGAATTTCTTGGAAGTGAGCCTCTTTATTTAAAAAGAAAGCACATTTGCAGAATGATTTAAGCATGGGTCACATTTGCAACACTGGGTTTTTTGACCAATTCTGTCTTGTCAGTCCAATTTCCAGGGATTTTTACAAATGTGCACACATCACAAAACCCAGATTGAAAGCTATTTTGCTAAAATCAAAATCATCTTGAAAACGTAAATCCAGTTTTACATCTCTGCATCTGATATTGGTGCTTTTGAACATCAAAGCTTTATTCGTAATCAGGCTGATAATATTGCCTACAGAAACTACAGAAGTGTGACCCTTGTCAGTGAATTGAAAGAGGAATTAATATCTTAAATGGCAAGTAGGAACTCAGAACATAAACAGGATTTTTTGGCAGAAGCATTGTATTGCAGACTAAATAATGCAACCAGTTGATAGGTACTGTGTTTCCCCGAAAATAAGACACTGTCTTATATTTTTTTTGGCTCCCAAAAACACACTAGGTCTTATTTTCGGGTAGGTCTTATATATTTATGGTGCCAAATAGTGGGTGAGTGTGTGGGGGGTGTTTCACGGGTGCAGGTTGCTCCCTGAAAAGTCTTCCTGGAACTGGAGATTTATGCTAGGTCTTATTTTCGGGGTAGGTCTTATATTAGGGCAGGTTTAGAAAATAGTGCTAGGTCTTACTTTCGGGGTAGGTCTTATTTTCAGGGAAACACGGTAGCTCTTGACTTTTAAACATTTTTAATTGACAATTCGAAGTGACAGCAAGGCTGAAAAAAGCGATTTACAGCTGGTCCTCACACTTATGACCTGATGCTACGTACTCCCCATTTGCAACCTTCCGTGCCAGCTTCCAACAAAGTCAGTGTGGGAAGTTGGATCCACTTAACAATCGTATGATTCACTTAACAAAAGGGGCACAACTCACAATTGCCACGCTTAACAGCAGAAATGCTGGTCCCCGTGACAGTCATAAATTGAGGACTACCTGCACATTTCTTGGCTGCAATAACCTAAAGGACCACTAGATGGGAGTACAGAAGACTTCATGCCAGATCTGTGGCTCCATCAAAGGGCTTCTGAGATATCTACAGTTCAGATACAGTAGTTTATATAATGTTATTATGGCAAATGAATGGGTTAACACATATTGTTCTACACAAAAGGCCTGCCCATAGGGAAAGAACTGGAAAGCACTGTGATTTTTTAAAAGCTGGCTGGTGCTAGTAGGTGTAGCAATTGTCTGGGTTTATGAACTGAACCGGAAGAGCTCAGGGGTTTCAGAGGAAAGATTGTCTCATTCATTTACACATCTCCTTCGCTCCTTGCTCTAGGAGAGAAGCACTTCCCTGAATCCTCTTTTACAACTACACTGCAGAATTTCCAACTTGGATTTTCTACCCTATCCAAATGGGAAACAGGAATATGAGCATTTCCTTGTACGTTTCCTTTAAGACATGATAGTGGTGGTCCAATATTTGAGGGGCTCCTACAAAGACAAGGGGATCAACCTATTTTCCAAAGCACCAAAAGACAAGTCAAGAAACAATGGATGGAAACTAACCAAGGAAAGAAGCAACCTAGAACTAAGGAGAAAATTCCTAATGGTTAGAGCAATTGAATGGAATCAATGGAATAGCTTGCCTTCAGAAGTTGTGGGTGCTCCATCATTGGAGGCTTTCAAAAAGAGACCAGATAACTCATTTGTCTGAAATCTTTGCTGATAATCTCCCAGCCATGATCCAACATTTTCACTGATTTGGAGGACACCCAATGCTGCTACTCCCTGACTGGGCACTTAAACCTATAAATATTGAAAACAAAACCTAATGCAGATATTATTATTATTTGCTTATTTATTTCAATTTTTAACAGATTCATGTTTTATTACAATTTTTAAACCTCCCAATACTGTAACCAAAGCTCTCGGGGCAGTTTTATTGTTCATGTTTTAATTCTTACAGCTCTTACAGGGATTCTCAAATTTTGCAGTACCACAACTGTTTGATAATGCCAGGGGTGTTCTGCCAAGTGTGATCCAAATAGCGAATGGCTGACATAACCCTATAATTGATCCACATGGCCACGGCAGCTGCCATTGTGATGTTGTTTATCACATCCTGTGGACATCCTTGGGATCTGCTGATTTATGTCTCTGCAACGCTGATCATATATTGCTCATGGCAGCCTGGGGGCCTACAAATTCCATGAAATAAATTAATACATATATAACAGTGAGATCGGTCCCCGGCCCCATTGTCTCCTTCCTCTGGGAGATACTGAATCACAGTTTAAAGATCCCTGTGCTAAGCCCAAATCAAACCAGGTCATCTTAAGGCTTGATGTAAAGCCACTCCCTCCTCCTGCCACCCAGTGCAGGATTCAACCCAGTGGTGGGATTCAAATGTTTTTACTACCAGTTCTGTGGGCATGGCATGGCTTGGTGGGTGTGGCTTGGTGGGTGTGGCAGGGGAAGGATACTGTAAAATCTCCATTCCCACCCCATTCCAGGGGAAGGTTATTGCAAAATCCCCATTCCTTCCCCACCCCACTAACCTGCTTTCCAGCTCCGTTCTCCTGTGCAGGGCAACCAAAGAAGACCCAGCCGATCAGCTGGGACTCAATGGGAGGCAGAGAATAGATGGGGTTGGCGGGGCCAGTCAGAGGTGGGATTTGCCAGTTCTCCAAACTACTCAAAATTCCCGCTACCGGTTCTCCAGAACTGGTCAGAACCTTCTGAATACCACCTCTGATTCAGCCCCTTCCCCAATTTGGAAAGAGACCATGTCAGAGGACCAAGGGTGAGGGTCTCTCTCCTCGCCTCTTCCTCTCAGATACACCAAGATGGCCACCAAAATCAAGTTGCAGGGGAAGAATGATTGAAAAGGGAAAACTAAGAGAACTTCTATTTGGGCTTTTCTCGGATAATTTTTCTGCCAGCTGCTTTAGATAGAATAGCCCTCTGGCTGGAATCCAACCTATTGTTCTCTCCTTCCCCATCCTTCAGCCTTCGAGGTGCTCATGTTTTGCTTTGGAATCGGGTGTTACCCACAGTTCAGCATTACTGGCAGCCCTTCGGCCACACCCACCATTTTGTGCAATGCAGTGCAACACTGAGGCAATCCCATCCTTGCGTGATTGTGCACTTTGGTCATTAGGAAAGCTGGTGGTTGATTCAGAAAAGAAGGTTTTCTATCAGCAAAGAGAGCCTGAGGCTTTTCATAGCCAATAGGCATCAAAAGGGGGTGCTGAGCAATGGAACTTCCATGTTCAAGGGCAGTGTACCTACAGTTACTGCTATGAAATGACCAGCCATATTCATGGGTCCAATAAATCTCTATCTAATGTTTCGTAGACAGCAGGAACAGCTGGGGGGCTGTTTGAAAATTCGCCCTAGAGTTAACAATTAGTTCCTATGTTTCCTATAGAATCATGGTTAGGCTATTATTTGGTTGATTCTCTCAATGTGCTCTGTCCTAGTTTGTTGGTGTTTGCTATAATCGGATGCCCGAGTCTAAAAATGCATGTTTACCATAAAATGAAAACCCAGCCTTAGAATTTTAAAAAGTTTGAGCCTAGGATTTTGGAGTACTACAGTAGAATTGCCTGGGGCTTGCGTCTTTCCAGAATAAGACCACCAAATCCAGGCTGCAATACTGCAGAAAAGACATAGGAGGCAGCAAAGAGAGATGGGGAAACCCTTTGCTGCCATCTAGCGGCCACTTGGACCATTGCATCCCAGACTTTGTACCTCCATGCTTCATACATATGGAGTGAATTCATACATCATACTACGCCAGGCTAAGAAATTATAGTCATATACAACAGTCTAAGCCAGTGTTTCTCAACCTTGGCAACTTTAAGGCATATGGACTTCAACTGCCAGAATTCCTCAGCTTGCTATATTATACAGCATACTGGCTGGGGAATTCTGGCAGTTGAAGTCCACACTTCTTAAAATTGCCAACATTGAGAAACACTAGACTAACCCCAAACCAAGAACCAAGTTCCCATTCCAATTTAATATGGTGTGCAACGTCAGCCATAAAAAAATAGCAATTCTTCCTTCTAGGCTAGCCTCTTCCAACATGGGCGCTTTTTGGCCATGATTCCCAGAATTCTGAGGAACTCTGGGAGCTGAGATCTGGAAGGCATCCATGAGGGAGTAGACTACTCTCGACATTCTTGATTGGGTCATTGCTCTTGTAAAACCCCTTCTTCTGCTTTGGCATAAACCAGAGATCACCAGACCAACCAGGTTTATCTCCTGGACGAGTAATTGAATCTTTCAGGTCAGTGGAAGGCTACTTCAAGATGTATGGATTTCATTGGCCGACTGGGGAACGCTGGGAGTTGAAAACCCCTCATCTTAAAATGGCCAAGTTTGAAAATTGTGGTTTTAGGCCCTGAGAGCTTTGCTTGACCGGCTGAAGAATAGAGGAGACTACTGTGTGCAAAACAGGCCTCCTAAGAAGCTAAGCACAGTTCCTTCCCCCGTCCCTTGCTCTGAGTTTTTGCATCTGACGATAGCATCTCCTATCAAGACTGCTTGCAGAATTGTCTGTTCAGCACCCTGCCAACTTCTGCTTTTAGTTCTTGAGAGAGTTTGCATTGCAGCACTCAGGTTTGGAGGGGGGTGGTGGATGGGGCCCAAACTCAGACTCTCCACAAAGACACACATTGGAGTGAACATTCGTTGCACAAGTCCCCGGACGCGGCCTTGAGGGAATCTAAGAGGTCCTGAACAAAGGCAACTCTGAGCATAGGCAGAGTGTTTTTTCTCTCCCCTCCCAAAGCAAGCAGATGCAGATGTCCTTTGCTAGCCAAATAGTGCTGGGCAGGGGTGGGCTACTACCGGTTCACCCCAGTTCGGGCGAACAGGTAGCTAATTTTATCATTTTTTATGGCCGGTTCGGTGAACCGGCAAATCTCACCCCTGGCCCCACCCCTCCCCTCCCAGGAGTCTCCACATGGCCCGTTTTAGATCCCAAGTAAGTGCAGGGCCCCCACGGAGGCCCAGGGAGGGTGAAAAACGGGCCTACTGGAGGCTATGAAAGGCCGGAAACAGGCCCATTTCCAGCCTCCAGAGGTACTCCGGAGCCCAGGGAAGGCAAAAACGCCCTTCCCCCATCATGGTGCAGGAGGCCAACTAGGCCACGCCCACCATGACCACGCCCACCCAACAACCAGGCAGAGAACCGGTTGCTAAAATTTTTGAAGCCTATAACTGGTGCTGGGTAAATTTAAGGTGATAAGAGGAAGCTTTGCAGGTGTTCCTTGACTTACAACAATTCATATAAGTTTAAATAAATAAATAAATAAATAAATAAATAAATAAATAAATAAATAAATAAATTTAGCAATCATTTGAAGTTACAGTGGCACTGGGGGAGGTGGGAGGGCTTAACGAAAAGTCCTCGTATTTACAACCCTCACAACATCCCCATGAACAATGTGATCAAAATTCTGGTGCTTGGCAACAGGCATGCATATATGATGGTTGCAGCATCCAAGGGCCATGGGATCACCATGTGCAACCTTCACAGCTGGATTCTGATCAGCAAAATCAATAGGGACAGCCGGATGTGTTTAATGACCATATTGATTCACTTAACAACTGTGGCAAAAAAAGGATATCATAAAAGTCATTTTAACAACCTTGTTGCTTAGCAATGGATCAATGGCATTAATCACGGGAGGCCTACCCACGTAATGATCCAAACGATATAAACCAGGGGTGGCGAACAAGTTTGACACAAAGAGCCAAAATTTTAAACTGTGAGAGTCAGAGAGCCACACACGCCGCTGGCCCGTGCAGTTGTTTCCGAGGATGGGAGACGGGATGACGCAGCCTGGGGGCGGGACTGCGCTCGGAAATCTCTCCAGAGGTCCCTCCTCAGAAGCAGCATAACAAAATCCAAACTTGGCAAAGAGCCACAGTATACAAAATAATGATAAGAGGCAAAGAGCCGCATTCATTTTGGCCAGGAGCCGCATGCGGCTCGAGAGCCGCATGTTCGCCACCCCTGATATAAACCATCATCTTAAAAGGTAAATTTGCTTGTAACTCTCCTAGATCTTAGAGCAGGGGTCTCCAAGCCTAGCAACTTTAAGACTTGTGGACTTCAACTCCCAGAATTCTCCAGCCAGCATAGCTGGCTGGAAATTGGAAGTTGAATCACAATCTTAAAGTTGCCAAGTTTGGAGACCTCTCGCTTAGAGTCTTATTTATTTATTTTATTTATTTATTTATTTTGTCAAGCGATTATAAGATAACAGGTATAACTATAAACATAGTTATGAATACATGAAATGGATACATATAAGAAAAATGATAAAAAAAATATTTTTATTATTTTATTAAATTATACATCTAAGAAAAAGAAAAAAAAATATTCTTGGTGTAAACATCTCAAAGGCGGAGCTGCTGGCTTTCTGGTCACAAAATCTTTACCCAGATTAGCTACAAACTTCACAACTCCATGTGTCCGTCATGTAAATTTCAGTTACACCTTCACTTTGGTTCGTTGGCCTGCAGCTCCGGGTGTTGTGCAAATCCGTTAACTTGGCAACCAAGTTAAGTTCAATGTTCAGTGATCGCAGCCTCCGCCTTCAAGCAGGGCCACCTCCCAGTTCTGTGGGTTTGTTTTTTTTTTTAAACCAAGAAAGAGTTGGCTTTATCAGCAAGTGTTGAGCAATTCTTTTTGTTTGGCGGATTATTGTACCTTCATTTTGACTACAGGTCAGAAGGATGGAAGCAGAAGTGAACGGAGCTCCTGCACGTTGAACTGTTATTTGGAGTACAGAACGGAAGTTTCTTGCTATTGTCCCGTTTTACTTCAAGGACTGGCAGGGGGAATCTCGCCATGTTTCAGGCAGGCCACTGGTGGCTGACAGCTGTCTATCTACCATCCCCAAGGACAGTGTCATATTTTGCTTCAGTTCTTCCCCTATCAAATACACTAACTTTGCAATCTTTTATCAGAGCAATTGAATATATTCCTTTTTACTGCCAGTGCCTGGTAAAATCTTTCTTTTTTTTCTTTTCTTTCATTCTCTCTCTCTCTCTCTCTCTCTCTTTCTCTTTCTTTCTTCTCCCTCTCCTTCCCTCCATTTTTTCTTTCTTTCTTTTCTTTCTCTCCTACCCTCCCACCCTTCCTCTTTTCTTTCTTTTCTTTCTTTCTTTCTTTTTCTTTCTTTCTCCCTCCTCCCTAGTCTTTTTCTTTCTTTCTTTCTTTCTTTCTTTCTTTCTT